>CM033646.1:133791382-134211998 GCA_019512145.1 Engystomops pustulosus | reverse complement strand
GGGCTGTACTATCTATGATAGAGGTAGGGCTGTATTATCTATGATAGCAGTAGGGCTGTATTATCTATGATAGAGGTAGGGCTGTATTATCTATGATTAGGTTTTTAATATAATTTTTTTTAACACTTTTTTTGATTTTGTACTATTTTTCTGACCCCTAGGGTACTTAACCCTAGTTGTATGATTGATCTACCATTTACTGCCAAAATCACAGTATAGCAGTATGAGGATTTGCAACTCATCTATTACAAACAATGTGCAAATCACCCATTTAATCGCCATAAAGTCATGATAGCCGCGGACTTGTGTGACACTGAGCTGTCATGGAACCGGACCCCCACTCCCCGTCGGACATCACGGGGATCTACGATCGGACGCAAGAATTGTGACACCCACGCACCGCTGGCTTGTTAATGCCACCAGCAGCTTTGTCGGCGTCAATCAAAGGTTATCACCCGAGATCGGTGTTGCACCGATCGCTGGTGTTAGAGACGTGGTGTTTTGCTTCATTGTGAACAAACGCCGTGAGTATGAAGAGGGCAGCCCGTATTGGACATTGTGTTAGGATGAATGAATATGCTGGTACCTGAACTATCTACGATTCCTGGCTGCACTATACTATAGGTAATAAACCCAACATCCATCATCTAAACAATTCCAAACCCCCCTCGGACTGCAACCTATGGCTAATGGATATATGGACTGTAACAAAACCCTTTTTACTCATGATCAATACAGAACTGTGATAGTACATATGTGTAACTTTATATTTGTAGGTTAGCCTACATTTTTGAGGTATAACGTGTTTTTCTTCTTCTCAAAGACCCCAAGAGATACTGTATTCTATGCCATGAAGGGGCCTATAACCTGTGATTGTGGTGGTTTAGGAGCCAATCACATAGTCGCAGAATACTGATTCATCTGTATCTATTAGACAGTGGTTTCTCGAACCTTTCTACATGCTGTACCCCACAATACAGTTCTAATGCTGTGGTGACCCCAACCATGCAAATCGTCAGTAAAAACACAGTAAAATTGCGGCTCGATGCTTAGGCGACCCCGGGCTTGGTCGTGACCCCAGTCGGGGTCCTCGACCCACAGTGTGGAAACACTGTTCTAGAGATAGATCAACAACCATGCTGGGCTCTGAGAGTGCACCTCAGAGAGGACAGTGCTACAAAGATAATACGAATATTAATTGTAAAGGGACTACAAATCCCAAGCTGCATAGTAGTCTGCTACTTTGATAACTATAAATAGACCGCAATGAGAGCTTTTAACTAATCTGAAATACACCCAAAACGGGACCTATACTTAACAGAATATTTAGTGAACTCACCAAATTTATGTTATTAAGGACGTCTACAACTCCACTATGTGTTGTATATCTACTGGCAGCATGTTGTGAGAAATCCAAAGGGAATTTCCTGATATCTAATTATTTTCTGTCCATTATGATATTTCCAGATATTCCCATTTTAATCAGTATGTAATGAGCAGTTGTGCACCCAGATTGTATCATCAACAACCCCAAATACACTTCTATTCTTACCTAAATCACTTTCCCGCTCTTCTTCCATTAAGCCTATACTTCCGCAGATAAAATTTCTGTTATCTCTGACAAGGATTAGTGGTCCAGGCAGAATAGACAGGTGCTCCAGAGGCGAGGACACCAATGCTGGTGCCCCAACTGCCTATTAAATATTGGACTGAAAGGGAATTCTCGAATGGCACAAGGACAGAAATAGTATTTCAAAAGTATATGTACAGTTTCAATTTAAACCTGTTCTCCACAACTTGTATGTCTGAGGGGTTGGTACTAGTGTTAACTCAGGCGTTGGGATAGGTACTCTACTAAACTAGAATGTGCTGCAAATTTTATTTTTTAATAAGTCAATGTAAAGCAGAGAGAAGTAACGTTGCAGTATAATGTCAACTCTTATACACTACAATTCTGGAATATTTACGATGGCACTTGGATGGACACGCTAACTCATCCAGCACGGACTGCCACAAAGATAATCTACATACTGAGTTTCTGTAATTATTAACACAGGGTTTGCAACGCACAATCGTGTTAAATGCAGCTAAATCAATACTCCACCTCCTAGATTAAGAAGCTCATGATGCCTGCAATGACATCTAGCCTAGCCACGTGACCAAGCATCTTCAGTTCTTGCTCTATGGGATCAAAAAGCAGGGAGTGGTCCAGTCCTGTCCACCATTTATGCCATTTACATGCAGCGTCAGTACAGACATTGCAAGGTGACTCAGTTCCAAGGATGATTGCTGTAGCTAAAACTGTGATTTGCTGTGGCTGCAGCGGGCGCACGCCCTGAATGGCACACATAGCAAAATGAAAGTTCTGGATACTAAGGCAGCTTTGCATGGCCCAGATACACCCAACACCTTTTCTGTACTAACCAATGAGTTCTACCCATTTGTACAACATGGCTAGCATTACAGCCTTGCAGTGATGAGATCGAGTTTAAGTCCCAGGGTCAACATCTGGAAAAGGTTTGTATGCTCTCTCCGTGTTTACTGGGTTTCCTCCGGGTCCTCGGTTTCCCCCCACTCCAAAACTACTGGAAGGTTGATTAGATTGTGAGCCCCATGGGGACAGGACTGATTTGGCAAGCTCTGTGTAGCACTGCGGATCTGTGTGCGCTATATACATAAATTATTATTATTAATTACACTAAGAACGAAATACGCATTGAAACTGGGGCCTGGGTAGTAGTGGACCACAGATGGTCCCCCATGCAACCAGACATTGGGGTCATTTATTAGGGCCGATTCGCGTTTCCGACGTGTACCCGAATATTTCCGTTTTGCGCCGCTTGTACTTAAATTGCGGGATTTTGGCGCACGCGATCGGATGTGGGCGATCTGCGCTGGCAATGGCGCGACGGAAAGCGGGGGGCGTGCCGAACGAAAACCGACGTATTCGGAAAAACCGCGTAATTTAAAAACCGAAAATGTGTCGCATAAGGACCGCTTACCTTCACTGGTCCAGCTCGGTGCATTCCGGCGCGATGAGTTTACTTTCAGCCGCAGCAGCGCCACTGGTGGACGGCGGAAGAACTACCTTATTAAATCCGCCGGACCCGAACCAGAGCGGAGAAGCCGCCGCTGGGACGCGAATGGACCGGTAAGTAAATTTGCCCCATTATCTACTCCCGTGATACTGGGTATGGGATCGACAACAAATCAATTTTATGGCTGTACTCTTCTCTCCTAACATAAATAAAACTTCTCAGAAACAGAAAAAACGTAAGCGTTAGAGCAGAATGTTAAAGTTAAAAACTCTAAAACCAAATGGGGTTGCCTCGATGAGATAGTTGGAGGATTGTCCGGTAACTTATTCAAGGTGCAGGAACAGTTCCATCAGCTGGACGCCCTGTCCTGCTCCGTCATAGGGTCTCTAAAAATTAAATACATGTCTCCATAGATGAATGGTCTTCATACAAGGGGTTGGCACCTGGGGAACTCCTTATGACATACATATAGGATTCATGGATCGGCTTTCTCTTAATTGAGACAGTCCTTGTGGTATTTGTAGAGACTTCACAGCTCTCACAGGGTCCCAATCCAATGCATATGTATAGACAAGGATCCAACACCAGGATATATGGATGCTCAATAAATATTTTTTTATTCAACACCAAATGCAGTAATATTACAGTTTGGGGAATCCGCCCTTATCAGATGATAGTGTTGGGTTGAAAATAAACCAAAGGAGTGTTCAACGTTATAGTCAAAGGTCTTAAGGGCTGCGGGGATGTGATGCCGAAGGGAGGATTGACTGAAACATACTATTGCTGAATTCTTGATGTATAATAAGAAGTTTATTGAAACTTATATATGTGTGTTCTGGATCCTTGTCTCTAACAACCTTGACAGTAGTCTAAGGGTCATAAAGTTACTGTGGTCACCTCGCGTGAAGTACACGCTTCCCCTCGAAGCTCAATTGCCCTTTAAATATTTCCTTTAAATCATTCATTCCATAGATAGAAATGATATAGCATCAATAAAGTCCCTCAGTAAAATTGCATCAAAGGTTATGTCAATTACTACACAATTAGTAGGACAGATAGACATGACTTAGATAAAAAGAACGTAAAAGGAGGCCCAATGTCTCCTCGTTCCATTCCTGCAGCTGTACTAGGTCATTTATATTACAATAAGAGATTTAGAGCTTTTTTCAGTAGTTTTAGTAGCTCCCCCTAGTGGTGGCAGTGGGCAGTCAATTCTTTCAGGTGTGAGTTTACGTTAGGGTTTTGTGTTGCCATTTGCCCCGTGTAAATAGATATGAAATTGATTGCTGATTGATAAATAGAATATATGATATGGATTGATAGACACATAGTATATGATATAGATAGATAGCAAGATAGATAGATAGATAGAAGATAGAATAGATAGATAGCTCAGGCTAGAGATGCCAATGTGACCAAATTCAGCTCTAAAAGTCAGAAAGATCTTGATTAACATACTTAACCTATATTATGTATATGGATATGAAATCATGGAAAGACCAGCTATTTGTAGAGGTCCTGAAATAAAACGGTATATGTCAATATTGTAAGTCGTTGTTTGTGAATATTTCACATATGAACAATTTTTTGCTAATTGAAGATTAACTGGCACGTGGCCACTTGTCGTCTGGCTCATTCATTCACGTGACCTTGAAGTATACTCCAGAAGGCTTTTTATATCTTGGAGATAGTCATAATGCCCAGCAATGCTAATGAAATAGATCAATTGAGCAGAAACCGCACAGCTTCAGACATCTATTGATCTGATATTTAAATACCTAAAGCTTCTACTGCTTTTATGTATATTTTTCCGGAGATCAGGCTGTGTTGTGGCTGACCCTCTAACTATGAATGTATCTACTAGATTCACTATTAAAAGAAACAATGACTGGTGGTAAACCCCTAGAAACATAAAGACATAAAAACCATCTGGAACCAAGAGGTTAATTTACTGGGCCAATAATTCTGGAAGATAACACTGAAAATAAATGAACAAAACATGTGCTGGATTTACAGCGGTGGGACAGCAAGGGGTGTCTCCGTAAAGCCATTTAGATACACATGAATTGTATAATATACATGTTATACAGGGGGGTACTTGATTGCGGCACACATTCTCTATTATCATATCCATATAAAACATTGGTTATTCAGATTTTGTGGTCTAATGTAATACTAACATTTACCAGTAGTGGTCACTGCAGGGTAAATGTTTCTGAGATATGAATGGAGTGGCAAGGATGTGTGACTCCAACTCTTTGACCTGGGACCCGCATGTTTGTATTTAGAGGAGAGGGAATTGTGTGGACCCATACCAACCCCAGTACTACCAAGGCTCCTGCTGTTAAATTCGAGAAAGAGATGAAAAATATTTGTGTCAACCTACAAGACACATTTAAAATTCTGCTTTAAAATCCGTATGCATACACATGCAAGCCAAAAACTTTTTACATAGGGGGCCGTTCACTGTCCGCTCGTTGGAGGGCCGGACTGAAGTTTAAAAATAAAAAAATATATAAGAAATTCCTTGAAAAACACGCGGTAGCGGTAAATGATAACTGCATCCGTAATACACTGGGCCTCCTCTCAATAATATTTATATACGCACCCCTGTGGAACTATTTATTTATTGAACCAATTATGGATTAAGGGTCAATTAATATTAAATATGCTGCCTCACCCCCATAATTACTAACAATGCCCCTCATAATTAATATTTCCTATGTTGCCCCTCAAATTTTTCCCTATGCTGCCCCTCCTTATTTATTCTATAATGGCCCCATAATTCATAACTTCCTATATTAGGGCGCCACAATCTTTCTACTGCTGTTTGTAAAAAAAATAGAAAAACCCCTGTACTTACCCCGGCTCGCGAACCTTCTCTTGGCTGCGTGACGGAAGGGGTGCGCGGCGCGTGATGACGTAATCAAGCGGCTAAACTCAGGTTCAAGGGGCGATGTGCGCAAGGGTTGTTCTTGGCCACATCTCCACCTGCAAAATATTGCTCGAGTGGCCGTTTCAGCGCATCAGGAATATACAGTGATGGGCAGGAGCTTCTGTCTGGACGGACGGAGGCCTCCTGCCTGCCAAAGGCCGCGGCCTAATATTGACTCTATTTGGAGCGCTGATGGGATTGGGGCCGGATAGAAACGGTCCGCGGGATAGGTTGGCGACCCTGCCATAATGAAACGAATTTTATGTGAATTACGGAGGCTTCTCTGTTTATGTGGGTCTAATCTTTTCCTTAGAGGAACGCGGTGATCTCAATAAAGTCGACTTAGGGCTACATTCACGCGAAGGTATTGCCCACTGGGCAGACCTTCACGCGATAGAGAACAGTGATGATCCCTCCTCATTGTGATGCATGGTGCACAGTGCCGTGACATGTGGAGAGATAGTTGCAGAGTGGTTGCGGCACCGTATTAGCTGTAATACGCCGCTCTGACGGTCGTGTGCATGGGGCCTACCACAGTATAAACTTTATCTAAATTTGACGTGCTTCTTGAGGAATGAATTTTAACAGTGAGTGTTGAGCAGCAGTAGCCAGCCTAGTGTATAATTTTTTTGCTTATATTTCGAGAAACAGGAATTGGGATCTGCCTAGGACTGTTGGCTCCACTGTTCTGTCAGCGTGTTGAACTGCACCTCATTAAAATATAAGGATTTGGGGGCAGATTTATCAAGTGCCTAAGAGGGATTTGTGCTGTAACTGCCAAGGCAACCAATTACAAATCAGCTTTCATTTTACCAGTGCTCATAATAATAGAAAGGGAAGCTGTAATTGGCTGCAATGGGCAACAAGCAAATTCTACTCTCAGGCAATGATAAGCCTGCCATTGTTTTTAAGTGAACACCCGACTACCTTCATTCTGTAGGTAGGGGATAAGTCTTGTCATGTATGTACCCCCTTTCATAGTGGCAAAGGCCTCAGTTAGAGAACAGCAGAGGTGGCAGTCACATCCTGGCCTATATCAAATAAAAAAATAATTGGGGCTCATTTATTTACCCGGTCCAGCCGTGATCCCGCGGTGCGTTGTCTGACGCTGATTCGGTCTGCCGGGATTATAAGGTCGCTTCGCCGGGTCAGCCGGAGCTACCTTCTTCTTCCGGTGTAGTGAGTTACGCGTTTTTTCCGGATCCGTGGGTTGTCTGACGGCCATGCCCCCCGACTTCTTCCGCGTGAAAGACGGAGCCGAAGCACCACAATTCGGTCGTGTGCCCCAAAATCCCGGGCATTTAGGCACAAACTGGAAAATCATTGGGAAACCCAACGAAAGTGCGTCGACGGACCTTAGTAATGAGCCCCACGTTTGAGGAAGGGGGTCAGGGGTTTTGAATTGCTGATAATGAAACTGTTGTACTAAGCTCCTCCCAGGTTATAGTGGCATTGTTGGAGATTATCAGAAGTGTCTGAGATGTCTGGCAACAATCAGAGTTCAGGTTATTAATAAACAGCTGTGGGAAAATTAAAGTTGAGCTCTGATTGGTTGCCATGAGCAAATAGTACAGTTTTACGTGCACAAGGGTGCACAAGTCCGATTCAAACACTTTATCACTACTTTGAGTCAGTGTACGTATCATAAATCCATCCCCTGCTCTCTGGACTGGATTAGAGATCATTAATCTTTTCCTGATAATTATTGGGGAGAATACAGTCAAGTAATGGAGAATGTGGCTGATGGGTTATAGTATTATCACAATTATATCCATAGAAAGAGATTGCTGAGCTTTCCTTTCCCATCCATGCTAAGGAAGAAATCACTAGATGTAACCGTTACTGTGCATGATTGATACCTAAAAATTTGATAGGGGGTCATTATTAGTCTGACGACACTTTTTCAATTGTATTTTAGTGAATTATCTTCTTAAAAATGTTCTAAAATGAGCATTTTTAAAATAATAGTAGGGTTTTTTACAAGGTACGAGAGGTATAAAAAATATTAAAGAACCTATACTCACCTCTGTCCAGCTGCCGGTTGACAGCCATCACTGCTGGGCCTGTTGGTTACACAAAGCTAGCAGGACCGTCACATCGACAGCACGTGCCTACTACAGGCTAATCAGGCTACAGACAGGCTGGCGCGGGCCATTCATCGCTGTGTCACTTATCTATGTATACTATAGAACTGCAGTGATGGAGATACTGCACTGGATCATAGTCTAGAGAAGGTGAGTATAGGTTTTTTGTGCTTTGTGAAAAAAAGTACCATCTTAAAACATTCTATTTAAGTTAGTAATTGTCTAAAGGTAAATAATATAGGGTAAGGTAAATAAGTCTGAAGTAGTAGTAAATAACTACCTGTTTCCCCCAAAATAAGACCTAGTGCAATTTTTTTATATAAAATATAAGGCCTCCCTGAAAATAAGAATAGGGGCCGTCATTGATACAGAGCCCCTAACACTTAGTATTGTAGATCATTTAGATACTGCAAGAGGATGTGACATGGGGAAGGATTCATGGGATAAAATCACTGACTAGTGCTCTACAATGCGATACAGCAACTACTAGGAGATGAAGGAATCATTGAAGGAAGTGCTATTGCTAAACGTGAGAGATTGGGGCTAATGATTCTAATAGAAAATGAGAAATAACCGGGATCAAAATAACATAGATTGTTGTGCATGGAAATAGTCTCACAAGAAATTCTTGTTGGATACAATTGGATTGCCGAGTATGTGAGGACATGACTACAGTTATTAATAAATGTTGATTGTTGTTCCACAATAAAGAAAAAACAAATAGACATCCCCTGAAAATAAGACCTAGTGCTCTTTAGGAGCAAAAATTAATATAGCATTTCCTATTTTCTGGGAAAACACAGTACTAAAGAAATAGTATGTTAAATAGTATAGGACAGTGATGGCTAACCTATGGCACGGTACCAGAGGTGGCATCAGAGCCCTTTTGGGGCCTCCGGCCATCACCAGAGATGACTCAGGTATCTTCCTGCCGTCCCAGACAGCCCAGGATTGCTGGTGCACAGAGCTATTAAAGTGACAGCGCTACCTGGGACTATTTTCTGCTTTTTGGGTCCTCAGGGCAGGTATCAATGAAAACTGTGACAGAGAAGGGAGTATAAATCACAAATTACATTTCTGTGTTGGCACTTTGGATAAATAAGTGGTTCTTGTTGAAGTTGGGCACTCGGTCCTAAAAGGTTGCATCAATGGTATAGGATATTCTACCCTCTTGTACCCCCAAAATTATATGCTGGGCATGAATAATTCCTTTCCTCTATATCTTCACACTATAAGGGCTGAATGTGAACCCAACAAGCAGTTATATGTTACTTCTTTATTATCCTCTACTTTTGGCAATTCATGTAAAAAGCAGGGTGCTGCTCTGAGCTTCGGCGTGTTACTCGTGGGGTGTAGCAGTTGCAGTCGCACCTAGGAACAAGAGCTTAGGGGCCTATATGTTGACTTTACCAATGAAATGAGGGGCAAGTACTAATGGACACATTGGGTTACATTTACTTACCCGGTCTGAGGTTCATCCAAAGTGTATGTCCGACGCGTCATACACTCTGGCATTCATTAAGATCATGCACCGTATCCTGGCTGTGTCGTTTCCCCGATCAAGTCGCCGAAGTTCACCTTTCTTCCTGGTGCACTGTAAATACAGTCTTGCGACACAATTTGAAAGTTATCCTGCGCTCAGTCCAAATCGTCGGATGTCCGATGGCAAGCCCCCAATTTCTGTTGATGAAAGTCGGCACCAGCCGCACCACAATCCGATCGCGTGTGACACAATCCTTTGCAAATACCTGACAAAGCTGCGCAAATCCATAAAACCACGAACAGTCCAGCGATCCGTGACCCTTAGTAAATAGGCCCCCATTATATTTAGAACTGGGACAACAGATTGTGTTGTAGGAAGCTTTAGCAGCTTCAAGTCACTACTCTTCAAGGTAAGTTGCTATCTCGGGTATGGGTATAGATGGCCGACCTTATGCAGGATGAGTAAAAAAGTCCTGGGTCCACCTTTATTTAGAAAACAATCACATCTGAATGCCAGATAGTAATGGGTAATGGGAACTATCTTATGCTAGGGCAGGGAACATGGCTGCCATCTTTAAAGCCGTCATATTGGATGAAGGGTAAGTTTTTTTTAATGGTAAGGTGATCATGTTACTTATCAAACAATTGATTATAAATAATTGCCCATTCAGATTTCAATATATTTGTGGCCCAATGTATCAATACAGAGAAAACAACCAAGAACTTTCCCTGTGACCAATTGTATGAAACCCCATGAGAATTAATGGAGAATCTCTGTGTTAATATATTTTGAACCAAAGAGATATGTCACATTCTCTTTCGTTTCTGAAATAAATGGTGTCATGGGGCATTGACTTGGCGTTAGTCAGTGTCAGGTCAATATAATGTCATCTGTCATATGATCATTAAATCACCTATCAGAATGACGACTACCATGATCCGTCCCATCCTGAAAAGCTGTGAATCACAGTAATTTATGAACAAACCCAGCGGTCCCCACAATCTATAGGGGTTGGCCCCTTACCCCATGTAATTGTAATGTATCTAAGATGCTGGGCAGGATATTAGGTAATTTACCAAATACATATATAAATAGTGTGCTTTCTGATATGTACATGACGCCTCCTGCTATTACCTCATCAGCCAGACATTCTGTCATAAAAATGGCCGAGATGGAGGGTCATGTGATCTCTATCAGGCCATGAGCAATCTCTAGTTTATGGACAGGGATGGGTGGTGAGGTAAAAGACGAGGCTTCGCTGTACATATCAAGAAAGCAGAACTATTAATAGATGTATATGGTAATGACCTAATATTGCCCCCAACACTTACACAACATTCCAAAATCATGAGGTGTAGTGGCAACCCCTTTAAGGAAGTTCGACTTACATAGACCCCTAGTTACAGACAGACCACTTGCCCACTGTGACCTCTGTTGAATCTCTCTGGATGCATTACTTTAGTCCCCGGGTCAATGATCAGCTGTAGTGTCGGTAATGAAGCTTTTATGAAATCCTTGTTCCCATGCCAGCCACAAATTGAAAAGCTGCGACAAAAAAATTTGTCTGGGCTACAATTACAAAATATAACTATTTTCGACTTACCTACAAATTCGACTAAATAACAACCTTAAAAACCTATCTTGTACGTAACACAAAACTGCCTGTATTCTGAATTATTTTGGTATGGACACGACCCGAAAACTAAAAACTCACTAAAACCGTTTAGTGATGTTTTAGTATTAGAATCTAACCCGAATAATGATCTAATTTTCGATTATAAATTCCTTTAAATATTACAGTGAATAGGGCTATTTGCAGTCCAGCAGCAAAATATGGAGGGTGTGCTGGTAAATCTTGTAACTATGTATAACCCTTAAATATCCAGCAGCTTTATTCTGACCTCCCACTCCCATATTCCAACCTTCCTCATAGAGAACGGTTATTCCTGTTTAAGTGCCCTACATTCTCACTCCATACAAATCATTTTTTTGCCTGCACATATTGGTGTGATCAGATTAAGTTGGGGCAGCCAACTGCACTGTATCTACGTTTACAAATCAATACTCATTTATGGCTCGTATTGCAGAAACCGCATCCCCTGCCCTTATCTATCATAGTAACCCAGGAAATACAGTTCAGCGGTGTCATTTTTATTCAAGACAATGTATCATCTGCAGCATATATTGTTTCCATGGACACATGGAAATAAGGGGCAACTGCCGGAAGAGGTCATAGAAAATGTCAATTAAGAAGATCCCCCCCCCCCCCAAAAAAAAACCATCACTTTTATAATTTAGGGCTGCCTAAGAGAGTTCTTCTCTAGCAAGTGGCTCTTAAAGTGTCTTCCTTAGGACCAGGGCCGTATTTGCCACTAGGCACTTAAGGCCTTTGCCTAGGATCGTGGTTAAGGAGTGGCGTCCATACTTTTCATACTTGCCAGCAGAATAGACTGTAGTCATTGTAAACTTTAGGAGAGGTAGCACAAAAAGTTTAGGAGTGAGAGCAGAGGTGTGTTATAATGTATAGGACATAGGGGAATGGTATTCATTAGAATTATGGACAGAGAGGTAATGGTCTTTTGGAGGTAAGTGGTAATTCTACAGAAGTGTGTGGGGGGTGGGTCACAGTCTAGTTTAATACTTCATCCTTGTAGTAAATGGCTGTGATAATGCCCCCGGAGCCTTCTGGCTCATTAACATAATTTTAGTTAGTTGTTATTAGAAGGAAGGAGGCCATGAAAACAGATATAGAGGATTACCACGTCACAGTGCCTGGCTCTATGAGTAAGTGCCCTGGTTTATATGTAAAATTTTGATGGTAGATTTCCTTTAATGCATGATTTTTTTTTTTTTTTTTAAAGTAAAACCACGAAATAAGATGAAAACCAATGTTCCTGTGGATGTAGCCTTCCCAGATTATCTCTTACTACTGGAGTTCCCTGTGCTCAGCTTCTTGCAGCCCTTCTAACAATAAGGGTTTCTCTAAAGAGGGTGAGTCAAATTAAAATAACCTTCTATCAGGGATCTACCGAATAGGGTATGTTCTACTAACACCTGACCCCTATACTGTCCCGTTTAATCTTTACATTCAGTAGGTGCTGAGAAAAATGTATGTTTTATTATGCAAAAATCAGTAAAGGCTACTGGGGTTGGAGTAGCCTCTTAGGGATGCGGGAGCCAGGCTACTCCCAGCACTGAAGCTTCAGCCAACACCCACTACCAGAAGTCCTTGGCACAGTCTGGCTCTCTTCTCTGATCTTGTCCCAGTTGGAGCTTCTGTAGGATGGCCCTACGCGTGTTTGCACTCTGTCACGGCCAGAGCTTCAGCTTTGGGAACAGATCGCTGAGGAGGTGCTGTAGGTGGGTTAGCTCAGGGCTAGTGGGTGTAGCAAGTCTGCTCCACACCCCAGTAGCCCCGGCCAATCCCACCTAACAGTGCGGCTACGGAGAGTAACTCCCCGCTTTCCCAGCTTGACAGAGTAATTTTCCCACTCCAAATGATCTCCTCTGAAAATGACCAACACCGGATGAACATGTGCAGCAACCAGCAAGGGAAATACAAAGTCCAGCAACAATAGAGATCTTCTAAAATCCAAATTTCTTTATTTCTCTATAAAAAGCCATACAGATGAGCTTTTATTGATGTTAAATTTGTCTTCCTTTGCTCCGCACACCCTTGCTCCCTTCTGCAATCCTCATCCAAAGCGCTGTTCAGCAGGGGAGTGCCCCTATGGGTGTGCAACGTGAGGACTTCGGCTTCCGGACAAGATCGCTGAGGGGGTGCTGGTAGGTGGGATTGGCTGAGGACATAGTGCGTGGAGAAGCCTGGCTCCCGTGCCCGGAGGCTATTCCGCACCCCAGTAGCTCTGCCGTCATTTGCATAAATGAATAAAGAAATTAAATAATATTTTTCTCAGCACCTACTGAATGTAAGATCAGACAGGGACACTATAGGGATCAGGTAGATAGTAGAAACCACCCATTGTATCTACTACAGTAGGTTTCCTTTAAGTGACTATAACATTTGGAGGTAAAGATACCCTCCAGTATGTGGGGCACAGAGCACTGTTTTTAGCTCTTTTTCGTGGGTCATACAATGTAATTGATTTTGTGTCTTGATATTAAATAAAAACCACAAAAATGAGGTGTTGTATGAGGAGAACATCAGAACCAGGTATAGTAACAGGACAATATGAAAGGCTGTGTAAGGCATGTAGACAAAAAATGTAAAGTAATATATAAAATCCATAGGAAGAACTAATCTTAAGTAAGTGCCCCGGTGTGATAAGTCAGCCTAACATGAAACACGTAGCCAATGAGCCCTGATGTATTATGCAGCCCAGCCGATAAATGACGTCCTGTCCCTCTTGTGTAGAGCCGCGATTGTGCTTTCTATTGTGAGTTGCGGCCTCGTACGGTGTGACAGCTCCACAAACATGGCCGCCATCAATATTATTGATGGATTTGTGCACATAACCTACTATTGGGAGTCTGCCCTGACTCCTGTTAAGCAAAGTCCCCACCATAAAATGTTTAGTAAATTCCTCATGAGATCCGGCCATGGATATCCATAATTTAGAATACAAATATAGAAAGTAGTCTTGAAGACATTTGTATCTGCCGCTCACATACAAGGTACATCTGATGGAGGGGGCCACCGAATATAAACAATGGGGCGTATATCTATGATAGCATTAGGGCTGTATTATCTATGATAGCAGTAGGGCTATTACTATGTATGCATTAGGGCTGTATTATCATAATAGAGTAGGGCTGTATTATCTATGATAGAGGGTAGGCTGTATTACTTATGATAGAGGTAGGGCTGTATATCTATGATAGTAGTGGGCTGTATTATCTATGATAGAGGTAGGGCTGAATTATCTATGATAGTAGTGGGCTGTATTATATATGATAGTAGTAGGGCTGTATTATCTATGATAGCGTAGGGCGTATTATCCGATAGTAGTAGGCTGTATTATCTATGATAGAGGTAGGGTCTGTATTATCTATGATAGCAGTAGGGCTTAGTCTATGTGAGGTGGGTGTATTATCTATGATAGAGGTAGGGCTGTATTACTATGATAGAGTAGGGCTGTATTATCTATGATAGAGTAGGGCTGTATTATCTATGATAGCAGTGGGCTGTATTATCTATGAGAGAGTAGGGCTGATTATCTATGATAGAGGTAGGGCTGTATATCTATGATAGTAGTAGGCTGTATTATCTATGATAGTATGGCTGTACTAGATAGAGGTAGGGCTGGTTATCTATAGAGTAGGGCTGTATTATCTATGATAGTAATGGGCTGTATTATCTATGATAGAGGTAGGGCTGTGTTATCTATGATAGCAGTAGGGCTGTATTATCTATGATAGCAGTAGGGCTGTATTATCTATGATAGAGGTAGGGCTGTATTATCTATGATAGCATTAGGGCTGTATTATCTATAATAGTAGTAGGGCTGTGTTATCTATAATAGCAGTAGGGCTGTATTATCTATAATAGTAGTAGGGCTGTGTTATCTATGATAGTAGTAGGGCCGTATTATCTATGATAGCAGTAGGGCTGTATTATCTATGATAGAGGTAGGGCTGTATTATCTATGATAGTAGTAGGGCTATATTATCTATGATAGCAGTAGGGCTGTATTATATATGATAGCAGTAGGGCTGTATTATCTATGAAAGCAGTAGGGTGTGTATCTATGATAGAGGTGGCGTATATCAGATAGCATAGGGCTGTATTATTATGATAGCAGTAGGCTGTATTATCTATGATATAGGTAGGGCTGTATTATCTATGATAGAGGTAGGCCTACTTACGTAGTGTATAATCTATGATAGCAGTAGGGCTGGATTATCTATGATATCGGTAGGGCTGTATTATCTAGATAGCAGTAGGGCGTATATCTATTGATAGCATAGGGCTGATCTATGATAGTGTAGGGCTGTTATACTATGATAGTAGTAGGGCTATATTATCTAGGTAGAGAGTGGGCTGTATATCTATGATAACAGTAGGGGCTGTATTATCTATGATAGCCGTCGGCTGGTATTATCCATGATAGAGGTAGGGCTGTATTTTCTATGATAGAGGTAGGGCTGTATTATCTATGATAGCAGTAGGGCTATATTATCTATGATAGTAGTAGGGCTGTATTATCTATGATAGTAGTAGGGCTGTATTATCTATGATAGTATTAGGGCGTATTATCGATGATAGTAGTAGGCTGATTTATCATGATAGTAGTAGGGCTGTATTATCTATGATAGCAGTAGGGCTGTATTATCTATGATAGTAGTAGGGCTGTATTATCTATGATAGTAGTAGGGCTATATTATCTATGATAGCAGTAGGGCTGTATTATGAAGCAGAGGCGTATTATCTATGATAGAGGTAGGCCTGTATTATCTACGATAGCAGTAGGGCTGTATTATCTATGATAGCATTAGGGCTGTATTATCTATGATAGAGGTAGGGCTGTATTATCTATGATAGCATTAGGGCTGTATTATCTATAATAACAGTAGGGCTGTATTATCTATGATAGCAATAGGGCTGTATTATCTATGATAGTAGTAGGGCTGTATTATCTATGATAGTAGTAGGGCTGTATATTATGATAGTAGTGGGGTATTATCTAGATAGCAGGAGGGCTGTATTATCTATGATAGTAGTAGGGCTGTATTATCTATGATAGCAGTAGGGCTGTATTATCTATGATAGTAGTATGGCTGTATTATCTATGATAGTAGTAGGCTATATTATCTATGAAGCGTAGGGCTGAATTTCTATGATAGCAGTAGGGCTGTTATTATCTATGATAGCAGTAGGGCTGTATTATCTATGATAGAGGTAGGCCTGTATTATCTACGATAGCAGTAGGGCTGTATTATCTGTGATAGCATTAGGGCTGTATTATCTATGATAGAGGTAGGGCTGTATTATCTATGATAGCATTAGGGCTGTATTATCTATGATAGCATTAGGGGCTGTATTATCTAGAAGCATAGGGCTGTATTATTATATGTAAGGTGGACGTGTATCTATGAGCATAGGGCTGTTATCTTGATAGCGTGATATCATGATAGCATAGGGCTGTATTATCTATGATAGCATAGGATGTTATCTATGAAGAGGTAGGGCTGTATATCTATGATAGCAGTAGGCTGTACTATGATAGTAGGGCGGTTGTATTGTATTATCTATGATAGCAGTGGGATGTTGATAATTCTATGATAGCATAGGCTGATTATCTATGATAGAGGTAGGGCTGGTTATCTACGATTAGCAGTGGCTGTATTATCTATGAAGATAGGCTGATTATATATGATAGAGTAGGCTGTATTATCTATGATAAGCATTAGGGCTGCTATCTATGATAGCATAGGGCTGTATTATCTAATGAGCAGTAGAGGCTGTATTATCTATGATAGAAAAAGGTAGGGTGATGTATTTGATTATCTATGATAGTAGTAGGACTGTATTATCTATGATAGAGTAGGGCTGTATATCTGATAGCGTAGGCGGTATTATCTATGATAGCATTAGGGCTCTGTATTATCTATGATAGCAAGTAGTAAGGCGGTATTATCTATGATATAGTAGGGCGTATTATCTATGATAGAGTAGGGCTGTATATATCTATGATAGAGGTAGGCCTGTATTATGATAGCAGTGGGCTGTATTATCTATGATAGTAGTAGGGCTGTATTATCTATGATAGTAGTAGGGCTATATATCTATGTAGCAGTAGGGCTGTATATCTATGATAGCAGTAGGCTGTATCTATGATAGAGGTAGCTGTATACTATGATAGCAGTGGGTGGTTATCTATGATAGTAGTAGGGCTGTATATCTATGAAGTATGGTTATAGATAGCAAGTAGGGCTGTATATCTATGAAGCAGTAGGGCTGTATTCTATGATGTAGTAGGGCTGTATATCATTATATAATGGGCTGTATTATCTATGATAGTAGTAGGGCTGTATTATTATGATAGTAGTAGGGCTGTATTATATATAGTAGAGGCTGTATTATCTATGATATAGTAGGGGCTGTATTATCTATGATAGCAGTAGGGCGTATATATATATCTAGCAGTAGGGCTGTATATCTTGATAGTAGTAGGGCGTGTATTATCTATGATGTAGTAGGGCTGATTATCTATGATAGTAGTAGGGCTGTTTATCTATGATAGAGGTAGGGCTGGTATTATCTATGATAGTAATGGGCTGTATATTCTAGATAGAGGTAGGCCTGTATTATCTACGATAGCAGGAGGCTGTATGTATTTCTATGATAGCAGTAGGGCTGTATTATCTATGATAGAGGTAGGGCTGTATTATCTATGATAGATAGGGTGTATTATCTATTATAGAGGTAGAGCTGTATTATCATGATAGCAGTAGGGGCGATATCTATTATAGAGGTAGGGCTGTACTATCTATGATAGAGGTAGGGCTTGTATTATCTAGATAGAGGTAGGGCGTAATCTATGATAGAGGTTAGGGCTGTATATCTATGATAGCAATAGGGCTGTATATCTATGATAGAGGTAGGGTGTATATTTGAACGCAGGAGGGCTGTATTATCTATGATAGAGGTAGGGCTGTATATCTATGATAGTAGGAGGGCTGTATTATCTATGAAGCATTAGGGCTGTATTATCTATGATATAAGTAGGGCTGTATTATCTATGATAGAGGTAGGGCTGATTATCTATGATAGCTTAGGCTGGATATCTATGAAGCAGTAGGGCTGTATTACTTAGGATAAGCAGTAGGGGCTGTTTATTTATGAGAAGGTAGGCTGTATTATCTATGATAGAGGTAGGGCAGTATTATCTATGAGAGAGGTAGGGCTGATATCTATGATAGCAAAGGGCTGTATTATCTATGATGCAGTAGGGCTGTATTATCTATGATAGCAGTAGGCTGTATTATCTATGATAGTAGTAGGTGTTATTCTCTGATAGGAGGTAGGGCTGATATCTATGATAGAGTAGGGTATGTATTATATAGCAGTAGGGCTGTAGATCTATGATAGCAGTAGGGCTGTATTATCTATGATAGGGTAGGCGATTATCTATGACAGCAGTAGGGCTGTATTATCTAGATAGAGGTAGGGCTGTATTATCATTGATAGCAGTAGGCTGTTATTATCTATGATAGCAGTAGGGCTGTATTATATATGATAGAGGTAGGGCGTATTATATGATAGCAGATAGGCGTATCTATCTATGATAGAGGTAGGCGCTGATACTATTTATGAATAGAGATAGGGCTGTCGTATCTAGATAGGGTAGAGGCAGTATTATCTATGATAGCAATAGGGCTGTATTATCTATGATAGAGGTAGAGCTGTATTATCTATGATGACGGCAGTAGGGTTGTATTATCTATGATGGTGGCAGTGGGGTTGTAGTATCTATGATAGTAATAGGGCTGTATTATCTATTATAGAGGTAGGGCTGTACTATCTATGATAGAGGTAGGGCTGTACTATCTATGATAGAGGTAGGGCTGTATTATCTATGATAGTGGGGACAACTTGCCTCTGATGACTTGCATGTGTGGTATCCACTATGTAGCGTGAGGTACACACAATCATAACGCACTGGCTCTGCTATGTGCTAGTATCGCACCTGTACTGTGCACAACCCTTGCTTCGTGCGTATCTAGGTGTGCATATGAGTCCCTACAGTTAACCCTAGTGACAAAATATCACATGTGTGCATAGTATGCTCGTGTTGCTAGCACATCGTGCACACTGCCCCTATTTGTTTATTCGTTCGATGTGGCTGTGACAATGGTACGTACTCAGTGTGTAATCACATCATCCGCTGTACTGTAAGCAGTACACTGTGTGTATTATCCTGTACGGTGACATCACTGTGTAGTTATTCTGTACTATGACATCACTGTGTTTATTATCCCTGTACTGGTGACACCCTCGTCTACTGTGTTACTATCCCTGTACTGTGACATCCTATGTCTATTATCCTGTACTGGTGACAAATCACTATGTGTATTATTTTCGTACTGTGACATCACTGTGTGTATTATCTATGAGCTGTGACATCACTGTGTAGTCATCATGTACCTGTGACATCACTGTGTGTGTTTATCCCCTTGTACTGTTGCATCACTGTGTGTATTGTCCTGTACTGTGACATCACTGTGTGTATTTCCCTGTACTGTGACATCACAGTGTGTATTATCTCTTACTTGACCACTGGTGTATTATCCCTGTACTGTGACATCACTGAGTGTATTATCTCTGTACTGTGACATCACAGTGTGTATTATCCCTGTACTGTGACATCACTGTGTGTATTGTCCCTGTACTGTGACATCACAGTGTGTATTATCTCTTTACTGTGACATCACTGTGTGTATTATCCCTGTACTGTGACATCACTGTGTATTATCCCTGTACTGTGACATTACTGTGTGTATTATCCCTGTACTGTGACATCGCTATGTGTATTATCCCTGTACTGTGACATCACTATGTATATTATTCCTGTACTGTGACATCACTATGTGTATTATTTCTGTACTGTGACATCACTGTGTATTATCCCTGTACTGTGACATCACTGTGTGTATTATCCCTGTACTGTGACATCACTATGTGATTATCTCTGTACTGTACACACTGTGTAATCCCTGTATGTAAATCACTGTGTGTTATTATCCTGTACTGTGACCTCACGTGTATTTTTTTGTACTGTGACATCACTGTGTGTATTATCCCTGTACTGTGACATCGCTATGTGTACTATCCCCTTTACTGTGACTCGCTATGTCTATATCTCCTGTACTGTGACATACTATGTGTATATTTCTGTACTGTGACATCACTGTGTGTATTATCTTATGCGCTGTGACATCACTGTGTGTAGCATCATTGTACTGTGACATCACTGTTTGTAGCATCATTGTACTGTGACATCGCTATGTCATTTATCCCTGTACTGTGACATCACTATGTGTATTATTTCTGTACTGTGACATCACTGTGTGTATTATCTATGAGCTGTGACATCACTGTGTGTAGCATCATTGTACTGT
Organism: Engystomops pustulosus; assembly: GCA_019512145.1. Taxonomy (NCBI): domain Eukaryota; kingdom Metazoa; phylum Chordata; class Amphibia; order Anura; family Leptodactylidae; genus Engystomops; species Engystomops pustulosus. Next base: position 134,191,376 of record CM033646.1, on the reverse strand, counting down.
GACATCACTGTGTGTGTTATTCCTGTACTGTGACATCACTGTGTGTATTGTCCCTGTACTGTGACATCACTGTGTGTATTATCCCGTACTACTGTTGACCATCACTGGTGTATTATCTCTGTACTGTGACATCACAGTGTGTTTATCCCTGTACTGTGACTCACTGTGTGTATTGTCCCTGTACTGTTGACATCACTGTGGTATATCCCTGTCTGTGACATCACTGTGTGTATTATCCCTGTACTGTGACATCGCTATGTGTATATCCCTGTACTGTGACATCACTATGTATATATTCCTACTGTGACTCACTATGTGTATATTTCTGTATCTGTGACATCACTGTGTATTATCCCTGTACTGTGACATCACTGTGTGTGTATTATATCCTGTACTGTGACATCACTATGTGTATTATCTCTGTACTGTGCCATCACTGTGTGGTATTATCCCTGTACTGTAACTCACTGTGTGTTTATCCCTGTACTGTGACATCACTGTTTATTATTTCTGTACTGTGACATCACTGTGTGTATTATCCCTGTACTGTGACATCACTATGTGTACTATCCCTGTACTGTGACATCGCTATGTCTATTATCCCTGTACTGTGACATCACTATGTGTATTATTTCTGTACTGTGACATCACTGTGTGTATTATCTATGAGCTGTGACATCACTGTGTGTCATCATTGTACTGTGACACACGTGTGTAGCATCATTGTACTGTGACATCGCTATTTCTATTATCCCTGTACTGTGACATCACTATGTGTATATTTCTGTACTGTGACATCACTGTGTGTATTATCTATAGCTGTGACATCACTGTGTGTAGCATCATTGTACTGTGACATCACTGGTGTGTTATTCCTGACTGTACATCACTGTGTGTATTGTCCCTTTACTGTGACACTGTGTGTATTCTCCCTGTACTGTGATCATCACTGTGGTATTATCTCTGTACTGTGACATCACAGTGTGTATTATCCCCTGTACTGTGACATCACTGTGTGTATTGTCCCTGTACTGGTGACATCACAGTGTGTATTTATCTCTTTTACTGTGACATCACTGTGTGTATTAATCCTGTACTGGACTCACTGTGTATTACTCCCTGTATGACATCACTGTGTGTATTATCCCTGTACTGTACATCGCTATGTGTATTATCCTGTTACTGTGACATCACTATGTATATTATTCCTGTACTTACATCACTATGTTGTATTTTTCTGTACTGTGACATCACTTTGTATTATCCCTGTACTGTGACATCACTGTGTGTATTATCCCTGTACTGTGACATCACTATGTGTATTATCTCTGTACTGTGACATCACTGTGTGTATTATCCCTGTACTGTAACATCACTGTGTGTATTATCCCTGTACTGTGACATCACTGTGTATTATTTCTGTACTGTGACATCACTGTGTGTATTATCCCTGTACTGTGACATCGCTATGTGTACTATCCCTGTACTGTGACATCGCTATGTCTATTATCCCTGTACTGTGACATCACTATGTGTATTATTTCTGTACTGTGACATCACTGTGTGTATTATCTATGAGCTGTGACATCACTGTGTGTAGCATCATTGTACTGTGACATCACTGTGTGTAGCATCATTGTACTGTGACATCACTGTGTGTATTATCCCTGTACTGTGACATCGCTATGTGTATTATCCCTGTACTGTGACATTACTATGTGTATTATTTCTGTACTGTGACATCCCTAGTTATTATAAAGCGAGGCCCTGTTTTATTATGAGACCCCATGGTAACGGGTGACAAGTCGTGCATTATCCAGGCTAAGGACAGCACTGACCTCACTAGTGACAGTCTAGTTTTTTGCTGGATTGCCCTTTAAGAAAGCCTTGTGTGACAAATGCTTCATGGCCTGAATGTTGAGCTGGTGCTGTGATCTGAGGAATATTTCTATGGGGAATCTCTGTGCTTCCTTTGCAGTCAGTCTTGTCGTGTCTCCTGCATTGCTCAGCAGGGGATTGATGGGAGCGATGCTCGCCATCTGGCTGCAACCTCATCGCCACAATGCAGCAGCACAGCACAGGTAGCTCCGGCTATGCGGATAGCAGCGATCCGGCTGTCAATCACACAAGGATTAGTATTGGGTCTTGGCAGAAATGCTGGAAACATACAAATGTTTTCTGTAAACAAAGAGCTGCACGGCTGAGCACATCCTGGAGCAGACGCCATCTAGAAATTAGCTAATGTGACACACCTGCACAGGCACAAGCCGTGGCTTAACTAGAGACTAGAACACACAGCGGGGAGACGGAGATGTTACACCGGCAAAGGCTCCTCCAAGTAGTGGAAGCAGGTGTTCAATATAGATCCTGGTGTGAATGCTCCTTCTCCTATATATAAGATGTGCTCCAGTAACTGCAAGTACCATCCATAGATTAAGAAATAACAGGTAACCTCATATACATATATATATACCTGTACTCTGGGTTTCTTCCTAATAAACAAAGTTTAACTAAACCTACACTAAAAATAGAAAGCGTCAGGGAAGGCTTTTATTATAGGGATCTAATATCACATTGACGCTATTGAAGTCTACGCCACACATTATGAGATGTCCGTCATGGAACCTCCGGGTGGCCCCTTCAGGAGTTCCGGAAGAGTAGGAAAATACCTTCATATCTATGTAATCACACGGAGGACCAAGTCCTTTTTCGTTTTTGCGTCTTTATTTTTCACTCCCCACCTTCAAAAATCTATAACTTTTTTATTTTTCCATGTAAAGAGCTCTGTGACAGCTTGTTTTCTGCGTAACAAATTGCACTTCATAGTGATGGTATTTAATATTCTGCGCCATGTACTGGGAAGCGGGAAAAAATTCTAAATGCAGTGAAAATGATGAAAAAACGCATTTGCGCCATTTCTTGTGAGCTTGGATTTTACGGCTTTCACTGTGCACCCTAAAGGACAGGTCTACTTCATTCTTTGGGTCAGTACGATCACTGAGATAACAAATGTGTATAGGTTTTATAATGTTTTCATACATGTACAAAAATAAAAAAAATTCTTCATTTTGCATTCTTCTGGTGCTAATAACTTTTTCATACTTTGGTGTACAGAGCTGTGGGTGGTGTCATTTTTTGCGACTTTTGATGAAGTTTTCATTGCTTCTATCTTTAGGACTGTGCGACCTTTTCATCATTTTTTATTTATTTATTTTTTTAATTTTTCAAAATGGCAAAAAAGTGCTATTTGCGACCTTGGCCGCTATTTTCCGTTACAGGGTGTGAGACACTGAAGGGGTTAACTGTGGATGGGCGGTATGTTTCCCCTGGGTTTTCATACTATGCAAGGCCTTAGTGCTGAGTTTGTGTTGTCCAGCACCTTGGACACAGGTGATGGGAGCAGCCTAATCAGGCTGCATAAAGCTGCTGAGCGGAGCTGAGAGCGTTGGCTCTGAAAGGAGGATGGAGAGCGCAGCCCTGACCCCTGTGCTGGGAGCAGTGACGTCTTTTATGTTCTAGTGGTGAGGTAGAGAAACTCTGTTTAGTTAGCGCCCAGACGGGTAGGATTTTGTTTATGTTTTATGCCTGTATGTGAAGGCTGTTTTATTTTGTACCTGCTCCTGGAATAAACGCAGGCGAGACCTGTTTTGGACTAAACTTTGGTGTCACTGTCTTGGACGGCATTACGAATTACGGAGATACCTAATGTGTTTATGATTTTTACTGTTTTTATATATTTATAAGACTTCTAGGGAAAGGGGGGTGATTTGCATTTTAGGTTTTTTTAATATAATTTTTTTTAAACTTTTTTTGATTTTTTACTATTTTTCTGAACCCCTAGGGTACTTTAACCCTAGGTTGTCTGATTGATCCTACCATTTACTGCCAAACTACAGTATAGCAGTATTGAGGATTTTGCACATCATCTATTACAATGTGCAAGTCACACATTGTAATAGCCTAAAGCATGATAGCTTCGGATCTTTGTGTGACCCGAGGCTGTCATGGAAACGGACCCCCACTCCCCGACGACATCACGGGAATCTACGATTGGAGCCAAGATTGTGACACCCACGCACCGCTGACTTGTTAATGCCACCAGCAGCTTTGTCGGCGGCAATCAAAGGGTTATCACCGCGATTGGTGCTTGCACCGATCGCTGGTGTTAGAGACTGGCGTTTGCTTCATTGTGAAGCAAACGCCCGGTGAGTATGAAGAGGGCTCAGCCCGTGATTGCATAGTATTAGGATGAATGCATACTGCTGGTTACCTGAACTAGTCTACGATTCCTGGCTGCACTATACTATAGGTAATAGAACCCCAACATACATCATCTAAACAATTCCACCCCCTCCATGACTGAACCATAGGGCTAGATGAGATTACGGACTTAAACACTTCTTACTCCATGATCAATACAGAACATGTAATATGTACTTTATGTGTATACTTTATATTTTAGTTTTAGCCTACATTTTTGTGGTATAACTGTGGTTTTCTTCTTCCAAAGACCCCAAAGAGACTTTTCTATTGCCATGAAGGGGCCTCTACCGGGTGATTTGTGGTTTAGGAGCAATACATAGTCCAGAATACTGATGTCATCTGTATCTTCTAAGAGATAAGATCAAAACCATGCCTGGGCTATGGCAGAGTGCTATCCTCAGAGAGGACAGTGCTACAGAAGCTAATACATAATGTAATTGTAAAGGGACAGACAGTCCCAAAGCTGCATAGTAGTCATGCTACTTATAGATAACAGAATAAACATTATTACTCCACATGAGACCGGCAATGAGAGCTTTTAACTAAATCTGAAAATACACCCAATATATGGGACCTATACTTAACATGAATATTTTAGTGAAACTCACCAAATTTATGTTTATTTAAAGGGAGTCTACAATCTCCACTATGTGTTGTAATCTACTAGCAGCATGTTGTAGAGAAATACAAAGGGATTTCCTTGATATCTATATTATTTCTGTCCATTATGATATTTCCAAGATATTCCCATTTTAATCAGTATGCTAATGAGGCAGTTGGTGCACCAGATTGTATCCTCAACAACCCAATCACTTCTATTCTTACCTAAATCACTTCCCCTTCTTCCATTAATGTCCTATACTTCCCGCAAGATAAATCTTCTGTTTATCTGACAAAGAAGGTAGTGGTCCATGCAGGAATAGCAGTGCTCCAGAGGCTGAGGACACAATCTGGGGGCACCAACTGCCTCATTAGTATATGGGCTGAAATGGGAATTTCTCAGAAATGGACAGAAATAGTATTTTCTAAATTATAGTACATGTCTATTTAACCTGTTGCCACACATTATAATGTCTGAGGGGGTGGTAGACTCTGTTTAACTAGGCTTGGGATAGGTATCTACTAACTAGAATGTGCTGCAAATTTTACTTTTTTTAATAATTAAACATGTAAAGCAGAGAGAAGGTAAAGTTGCAGTATAATTTCAACTCTTATACACTAAAATTCTGGAATATTCTAAGATGGCACTTGGATATGACCCATATAACTATCCAGCACTGACTGCCACAAAGTATAGATCACATCTGAGTTCTGTAATTATAACATCAGGTTTGCAAGCACAATCGTGTTAAATGCCAAGCTATAATCAATACTCCACCTCCTAGATTAAGAAGCTCATGATGCTGCAATGCCATCTGCCTAGCCACGTGACCAAAGGCATCTTCAGTTCTTCTCTAGGGATCAAAAGCAGGGAAGTGTCCAGTCCATGTCCAGCCATTTATCCATTTTACATGCAGCTACAGTACAATGACATTGCAAAGGTGACTCAGTTCCAAGATGATTGCTGTAGCTAATAACTGTGATTGCTGTGGCTGCAGCGGGCACATGCCCTGAATGGCACATCATAGCAAAATGACAAGCTTCTGGATATAGGCAGCTTTGTCATGGCCCAGATACACCCAACCCCTTTTCTGTACTAACCAATGAGTTCTACCATTTGTACACATGGCTTAGCATTACAGCCTTGCAGTGCTGAGAATCTGAGTTTAAGTCCCAGGGTCAACATCTGGAAAGAGTTTGTATGCTCTCTCCGTGTTTACTTGGGTTTCCTCCGGGTCCTCTGGTTTTCCCCCCACTCCAAAACATACTGGAAGGTTGATTAGATTGTGAGCCCCATTGGGGACAGGGACTGATTTGGCAAGCTCTGTGTAGCACTGCGGAATCTGTGTGCGCTATATACATAAATTATTATTATTTAATTACACTAAGAACAGAAATACTCATTAGAACTGGGGCCTGGGTAGTAGTGACCACAGATGGTCATGGCAACACAGACATTGGGGGTCATTTATTAAGGGCCCGATTCGCGTTTTCCCGACGTGTTACCCGAATATTTCCGTTTTGCGCCGCTTGTACTTAAATTGCCCCGGGATTTTGGCGCACGCGATCGGATTGTGGCGCATCGGCGCTGGCATGCGCGCGACGGAAATCGGGGGGCGTGGCCGAACGAAAACCCGACGTATTCGGAAAAACCGCCGCATTTAAAAACCGAAAATGTGTCGCATAAGGACCGCTTACCTTCACCTGGTCCAGCTCGGTGCATTCCGGCGCGATGAGTTTACTTTCAGCGCAGCAGCGCCACCTGGTGGACGGCGGAAGAACTACCTTATTAAATCCCGGCCGGACCCGAATCCAGAGCGGAGAAGCCGCCGCTGGAACGCGAATGGACCGGGTAAGTAAATTTGCCCCACTATGTACAATCGGCTCAACTCATCCTGCTCTATAACATGCTGCCTGCAGATAGGACTCTATGTTGGATTGGATTGCTTATCCAATATAACATAAAATCACAGGAAAAATGTGAAATACAATGATATTTTGTCACTTTGTAGAATTGTCTTTACTTTTCTATATTATTTATTATTAATATTTTGTTTTTAGACAACCCAAAGCATAAAGATGTGGAAAGTTTGCACTTTGCTGCTCTTCTGCTCCCTGGGTAAGTGTCCTAAATAATATTTAGATGTAGCAGAGCCGAGTTTGCCAGTGAATGTTTTTCAGGATCTTCTAGAACAACTGAGCTCAGATGGTGCAGACTTGTACTACAACGTAACATCGCACTGTGAAATCCCTGCAGGGGAGGGGGATTAGTGACTCAGCTCTGCTACATCAGTTGTGTTATACATATTTAGTCTGGATCAAATGTAACAAGGAAAAACAAGTAGAAATTCCAACGTTCTGCTCCGCTGTGATTAGACTTAGCAGCAGATAGTGGTAGTTATTGTCCCTGTGCTGTGTGTGTGAGGCCTGTGATAGTAGCAGCAGGACTGTGAAGGACAGTATGAAGTTATGTGCACTAATGGCTTGTCCTCTCACTGCTGTGCACTGAGCTCTCTGTATATAGCTGCTCTTTAGGTCCTGTCATTTGAGTAAAAAACTACAGCAGGCTCCTGGCTAAATATTACAGAGCAGAGAAGGGACCATGGCCCAGAGCACAGAGCACAGCAGTGTAAGGAGATGCCAAGTCCAGCTACAATCCTGAAATATAAATTCATTTTTAATAGTCCTGCTTCTACTAACAACATAAGTATAATGACTCACATTGTCACTGAGTGACAATTAACCAAATTTGGGCACATTTCCTTTCAAGTGATCCAAGAAATGTTCCATTTTTTTCCTCCCGTATTTCTCCATGTAACTGATGTCCCGTTTTATCCACAGTCCTGCAATCCATGGCCAGCAGTGACAAGCATGGTAAGTAACCTGGAGAGGACGGGGTGATAGGGGAATCCCAGGAATTCTCTCATGGAATGTGCTTCATCCCTATCAATGTCCACTTATATAAGATGCGCTGGTCATGTCCGAATAATGTGACGTCTCATATTCTAGTCCAGTAATTCTCTGCCTTCCTAATGACTGCGCCCCTATAATACAGATCCTTCATGTTGTGGTGACCCCCAATCATTACATTATTTTCCTTGCTACTTCATAGGTGTAATTTTGCTACTGTTATGAATCAATCATAGTTACTTTGATGGCCCCAGTAGTCACAATAATCACCCCCATATCCAGTAGTCACAGTGATCCCTCCAGTATCCACACTAGTCACAGTAAAATGACAAGCTTCTGGATATAGGCAGCTTTGTCATGGCCCAGATAAAGCCCAAACCCTTTTCTGTACTAACCAATGAGTTCTACCATCTGTACACGTGGCTTAGCATTACAGCCTTGCAGTGCCGAGAATCTGAGTTCAAGTCCCAGGGTCAACATCTGGAAAGAGTTTGTATGTTCTCTCCGTGTTTACGTGGGTTTCCTCCGGGTCCTCTGGTTTTCCCCCCACTCCAAAACATACTGGAAGATTGATTAGACTGTGAGCCCCATTGGGGACAGGGACTGATTTGGCAAGCTCTGTGCAACACTGCGGAATCTGTGTGCGCTATATACATAAATTATTATTATTATTTAATTACACTAAGAACAGAAATGCTCATTAGAACTGGGGCCTGGGTAGTGGTGACCACAGATGGTCACGGCAACACAGACATTATCTACTCCCTGTACTGGGTATGGGATCCACAACTAATTATTTATAATGAAAACTTCTCAGAAACAGAAAAAACGTAAGCGTTAGAGCAGAATGTTAATGTAAAAACTCTAAAACCAAATGGGGTTGCCTCTGATGAGATAGTTTGATAGGATTGTCTCTATTCAAGGTGCAGCAACAGTTCCCATCAGCTGGACGCCCTAGTCCTGCTCCCGCTCATAGGGTCTCTTAAAACATTACATTACATGTCTCCCATTAAGATGAATGGCTTCATACAAGGATGGTTGGAGACCCTGGGGAACTCCTCTATGACATACATAATAGGATTCATGGATAGGCTTTCTCTTAATGAGACAGTCCCTTGATGGTATTTTGTAGAGACTCTCACAGCTCTCACAGGGTCCCAATCCAATGCATATGTATAGACAAAGATCCAACACCAAGGATATATGGATGCTCAACAAATATTTTCTTATTCAACAACAATGCATTAATATTACAGTTTTGGTTAATCCGCCCTTTATCAGATGATAGTTGTTGGGTTGAAAATAAACCAAAGGAGTGTTCAACGTTATAGTCAAGGTCTTAGAGGGCTGCGGGGATTGTGGCCGAAGGACGGATTGACTGAAACATCATTATTGCTGAATTCTTGATGTATAATAAGAAGTTTATTGAATACTTATATATCCTGTGTTCTGGATCCTTGTCTCTACAACCATATGACAGTAGTCTAAGGGTCTATAAAGTTACTGTGTTCACCTCAGCCGTGAAGTACCAGCTTCCCCTCGAAGCTCAATTGCCCTTTAAATATTTCCTTTAAATCTTCATTCCATAGATAGAAATGATATAGCAGTCAATAAAGTCCCTTCAGTAAACCTTGCCATCAAAGGTTATGTCAATTACTACACAATTAGTAGACAGATAGACATGACTTAGATAAAAAGAACGTAAAAGGAGGCCCAATGCTCCTCCGTTCACATTCCTGCAGCTGTAACTAGGTCATTTATTATTACAATAAGAGATTTAGAGCTTTTCTTCAGTAGCTTTTAGTAGCTCCCCCTAGTGGTGGCAGTGGGCAGTCAATTCTTTCAGGTGTGAGTTTACGTAGGGTTTTGTGTTGCCATTTGCCCCGTGTAAATAGATATGAAATTGATTGCTTGATTGATAAATAGATATATATGATATGGATTGATAGACACATAGATATTAGATATAGATAGATAGCAATATAGATAGATAGATAGATAGATAGATAGATAGATAGATAGCTCAGCCTAGAGATGCCAATTGACCAAATTCCCAGCTCTAAATATGTCAGAAAAGATCTCTGATTAACATACTTAACCTATATTATGTATATGGATATGAAATACATGGAAAGACCAGCTATTTGTAGAGGTCCTGACAATATTAAAGGTCAATATGTCAATATTGTAAGTCTTTGTTTGTGAATATTTCACATATGAACAATTTTTTGCTAATTTTGAAGATTAATCTGGCACGTGGCCACTTGTCTGTCTGGCTCATTCATTCCCAGTGACCTTGAAGTATACTCCAGAATGGCTTTTTATATCTTGGAGATAGTCATAATGCCCAGCAATGCTAATGAAATAGATCAATGTGAGCAGAAACCTGCACAGCTTTCAGACATCTATTGATCTGATATTTAAATACTATAAAGCTTCTACTTGCTTTTAATGTATATTTTTCCCTGGAGATCAGGCTGTGTTTGTGGCTGAACCCTCTAACCTCATGAATGTATCTACTAGATTCACTATTAAAAGAAACAATGACTTGGTGGTTAAACCCCTCAGAAACATAAAGACATAAAACACCATCTGGAACCAAGAGGTTAATTCCTTGGGGCCAAATAATTCTGGAAGATAACACTGAAAATAAATGAACAAAACATGTGCTGGATTTACAGCGATGTGGTACAGCAAAGGGGTTGTCTCAGTAAAGCCATTTAGATACCCACATGATATGTATATATACATATTATACAGGTGGGTCACTTTATTGCGGCTCACACTTCTCTATTATCCATATCCATATAAAACATATTGGTCTATTCAGATTTGTGGTCATAATGTAATACTACATTTTACCAGTAGTGGTCACTGCAGGGTAAATGTTTCTGAAGAATATGAATGGAGGTGGCAAGGATGTGTGACTCCAACTCTTTGACCTTGGGACCCGCATGTTTGTGATTAGAGGAGAGGGAGATTGTTGGACCCATACCAACCCCAGTACTACCAAGGCTCCTGCTGTTAAATTTCGAGAATAGAGATGAAAAAATATTTGTGTCAACCTACAAGACACATTTTAAAATTCTGCTTTTAAAATCCCGTATGCATACACATGCAAGCCAAAAACTTTTTACATAGGGGGCCGTTCACTGTCCGCTCGTTGGAGGGCCGGACTGAAGTTTAAAAATAAAAAAATATATAAGAAATTCCTTGAAAACACAGCGGTAGCGGTACATGTAACTGCATCCGTAATACACTGGGCCTCCTCTCAATTAATTATTTAATATACTGCACCCCTTTGTGAACTATTTTATTTATTGACCCAATTAATGGATTAATTGGGTCAATTAATTATTAAATATGCTGCCCTCACCCCCATTAATTACTAGACTGCCCCTCATAATTAATTATTTCCTATGTTGCCCCTCATAATTTTTCCCTATGCTGCCCCTCCATTATTATATTCTATAATGGCCCCATAATTCATAACTTCCTATATTAGGGCCGCCACAATCTTTCTACTGCTGTTTGTAAAAAAATATAAAAACCCCTGTACTTACCCCGGCTCCCGCGACCTTCTTTCTTCTGGCTGCTGCTGTACAGGAAGGGGTGCGCGGCCGCGTGATGACGTAATCACGCGGCTACACATCCAGGTTCAAGGAGCGATGTGCGCAAGGGTTGTCTTCCGGCCACATCGCTCCACCTGCAATAATATTGCTCGAGTGGCCGTTTCCAGCCGCATCAGGCACTATACAGTGATGGGCAGGAGCTTCCTGTCCGGATGGACGGAGGCCCCTGCCTGACTGCCAAAGGCCGCGGCCTAATCATTGACTCTATTGGAGCGCTGGATGGGATTGGGGCCGGATAGAAACGGTCCGCGGGCCATAGGTTGGCGACCCCTGCGATAAATGAAAGAATTTTATGTGAATTACGGACTGGCTATGTTATGTGGGTCTAATCTTTTCCTTAGAAGGAACGCCGGTGATCTCAAATACAGGTCGAATCTTAGGGCTACATTCACGCGAATGTATGCCCACTGGGCAGACCTTCACCGCGATAGAGAACAGTGATGATCCCTCCTCATTGTGATGCATGGTGCACAGTGCCGTGACATGGGGAGAGATAGTTGCAGAGTGGTTGCGGCACCGTATTAGCTGTACATACGCCGCTCTGACGGTCGTGTGCATGGGGCCTAACACAGTATAAACTTTTATCTAAATTTGACTGTCTTCTTGAGGAAATGAATTTTTAACAGTGAGTGTTGAGCAGCAGTAGCCAGCCTAGTGTATAATTTTTTTGCTTCATATTTCGAGAAATCAGGCATTGGGATCTGCCTAGGACTGTTTGGCTCCACCTGTTTCTGTCAGTGTGTGAACTGCACCTCATTAAAATATAAGGATTTGGGGGCAGATTTATCAAGCTGCCTAAGAGTAGGAATGTGCTTAACTGCCCAAGGCAACCAATTACAACTCAGCTTTCATTTTACCAGTGCTCATTAATAATAGAAAGGGAAGCTGTAATTGGCTGCAATGGGCAACTAAGCACATTCTTACTCTCAGGCAACTTGATAAATCTGCCCCATTGTTTTTAAGTGGAACACCCCGACTACCTTTCTATTCTGTAGGTAGGGGATAAGTCTTTGTCATGTATGACCCCTTTCATAGTGGCAAAGGCCTCAGTTAGAGAACAGCAGAGGTGGCAGTCACATCCTGGCCTTATATCACATAAAAAAATATTGGGGCACATTTACTTACCCGGTCCAGTCGCGATCCAGCGGTGCGTTGTCTGACGCTGATTCGGGTCTGCCGGGATTCACTAAGGTCGCTTCGCCGAGGTCCGCCGGAGCTACCTTCTTCTTCCCGGTGTATGTGAGTTACGCGTTTTTTCCGAATCCGTCGGGTTGTCTGACGGCCATGCCCCCCGATTTCTTCCGCGTGAAAGACGGAGCCGAAGCACCACAATCCGGTCGTGTGCCCCAAAATCCCGGGGCATTTAGGCACAAATCGGAAATCATTGGGAAACCCAACGAAAGTGCGTCCGACGGACCCTTAGTAAATGAGCCCCACTGTTTGAGGAAGGGGGCTAGGGGTTTTGAATTGCTGATAATGAAACTGTTGGTAAATAGCCTCCTTCCCAGGTTATAGTGGCATTGTTGGAGATTTATCAGAAGTGTCTGAGATTGTCTGGCAACCAATCAGAGTTCAGCTTTTATTTAATAAACAGCTGTGGGAAAATTAAAGTTGAGCTCTGATTGGTTGCCATGAGCAACTAGTACAGTTTTACTGTGCACAAGGGTGCACAAGTCCCGATTTCAACACTTTACTCTACTTTGATGTCAGTGTAAGTATCATAAATCCATCCCCTGCTCTCTGCACTGAGATTAGAGATCATTAATCTTTTCCTGGCATAATTATTGGGTGAGAATACAGTCAAGTAATGGAGAATGTGGCTGAATGGGTTATAGTATTATCACAATTATATCCATATGAAAGAGATTGCTGAGCTTTCCTTTCCCATCCATCCTCAGAGAAGAAATCACTAGATGTAACCGTACTGTGCATGATTGATACCTAAAAATTTGATAGGGGGTCATTTATCTTAGTCTGACGCACCTTTTTCAATTGTATTTTAGTGAATTATCTTCTATAAAAATGTTCTAAATGATCATTTTTAAAATAATAGTAAGGGCTTTTTTTACAAGGTACGAGAGGGTATAAAAATATTAAAGAACCTATACTCACCTCTGTCCAGCTGCCGGTTGACAGCCATCACTGCTGGGCTCTGTTTGTACACAAAGGCTCAGCAGGACCGTCACATCGACAGCACGTGCCTACTACAGGCTAATTCAGGCTACAGACAGGCTGGCGCGGGCCACTTCATCGCTGTGTCACTATTCCTATGTATACTATAGAACTGCAGTGATGGAGATACTGCACTGGATCATAGTCTAGAGAAAGGTGAGTATAGGTTTTTTTGTGCCTTTGTGAAAAAAAAGTCCCATCTAAAACATTCTATTTAAGTAGTAATTGTCTAAAGGTAAATAATATAGGGTAATGGTAAATAAGTCTGAAGTAGTAGTAAATAACTACCCTGTTTCCCCCAAAATAAGACCTAGTGCAATTTTTTTATATAAAATATAAGGCCTCCCCTGAAAATAAGACCTAGGGGCCGTCATTGATACAGAGCCCCCCATACATTAGTATTAGTAGATCATTTAGATACTGCAAGAGGATGTGACATGGGGAAAGGATTCATGGGATAAAATCACTGACTAGTGCTCTACAAATGCGATACAAGCAACTACTAGGAGATGAAGGAATCATTGAAGGAAAGTGCTATTGCTAAACGTGAGAGATTGGGGCTAATGATTCTAATAGAAATTGAGAAATACCGGGATCATTAAATAACATAGATTGTTGTGCATGGAAATAGTCTCACAAGAAATTCTTGTTGGAATACAATTGGATATGCCGATGTATGTGATGACATGACTACAGTATATTAATAAATGTTGACTTTGTTGTTCCACAATAAAGAAAAAAAAAATAAGACATCCCCTGAAAATAAGACCTAGTGCCTCTTTAGGAGCAAAAATTAATATAAGACACTTTCCTATTTTCTGGGAAACACAGTACTAAAGAAATAGTATTTGATATATAGTATAGGACAGTGATGGCTAACCTATGGCACGGGTACCAGAGGTGGCACTCAGAGCCCTTTCTGTGGGCACTCAGGCCATCACCAGAGATGACTCCAGGTATCTTCCTGCAGTCCCAGACAGCCCAGGACTTGCTGTGCACAGAGCTATTTTAAAGTGACAGCGCTACCTGGGACTATTTTCTGCTTTATTGGTGTCCTCAGGGGCAGGTATCAATGAAAACTGTGACAGAGAAGGGAGTATAAATCACAAATTACATTTCTGTGTTGGCACTTTGCGATAAATAAGTGGGTCTTTGTTGAAGTTTGGGCACTCGGTCTCTAAAAGGTTTGCCATCACTGGTATAGGATATTCTATCCTCTTGTACCCCCAAAAAATCTATCCTGCTGGGCATGAAATAATTCCTTTCCCTTATATTCTTCAACACTATAAGGGCTGAATGTGAACACCAACAGCAGTTATATGTTACTTTCTTATATTTATCCTCTACTTTTTGGCAATTCATGTAAAAAAAGCAGGGTGCTGCATCCTGAGCTTCAGGCGTGTTACTCGTGGGGTGTAGCATGTGCAGTCGCACCTAGGAACAAGAGCCTTAGGGGGCCTATATGTTGACTCTTTACCAATGAAATGATGGGGCAAGTACTAATGGACACATTGGGTTACATTTACTTACCCGGTCTGCGGAGTTCATCCAAAGTGTATTGTCCGACGCTCATACACTCTGCCGCGATTCATTAAGATCATGCACCCGATATCCTGCATGTGTCGTTTCCCCGATCAAGTCCGCCGAAGTTCACCTTCTTCTTCCTGGTGCATGTAAATACATTGTCTTGCGACACAATTTGAAAGTTAAATCCTGCGCTCAGTCCAAATCCGTCGGATCGTCCGATGGCACGCCCCCCAATTTCTGTTGCATGAAAGTCGGCACAGCCGCACCACAATCCGATCGCGTGTGACACAATCCTTTGCTAAATACCTGACAAAGCTGCGCAAATCCATAAAACCACGAACAGTCCAGCGATCCGTGACCCTTAGTAAATAGGCCCCATTATATTTAGAACTGGGACAACAGATTTTGTTGTAGGAGCTTTAGCAGCTTCAAGTCACTACTCTTCAAGGTAAGTTGCTATCTAGTGTATTGGGTATAGATGGCCGACCTTATGCAGGATGAGTAAAAAGTCCCTGGTCCACCTTTTATTTTAGAAACAATCACATCTGAATTCGCCAGCTAGTAATGGGTAATGGGAACTATCTTTTATGCTAGGGCAGGGAACATGGCTGCCATCTTTAAAGCCGTCATATTGGATGAAGGGTAAGTTTTTCTAATGGTAAGGTGATCATGTTACATATCAAACAATTGATTTATAAATTAATTGCCCATTCAGATTTTCAATATCTCTTGTGGCCCAAATGTTATCAATACAGAGAAAACAACCAAGAACTTTCCCTGTGATCCAATTGTTATGAAACCCCATGAGAATTAATGGAGAATCTCTGTGTTAATATATTTTGAACCACAAGAGATATGTCACATTCTCTTTCGTTTCTGAAATAAATGGCTGTCATGGGAGCATTGACTTGGCCTGTATAGTCCAGTGGTGCAATATAATTGTCATCTGTCATTAGATCATTAAATCACTATTCAGAATGACTCTACTGACCCTGTCCCAATCCTGAAAAGCTGTGAATCACAGTAAATTTATGACAAACCAGCGGTCCCCAACTTAAAGGGGTTGGCCCCTTTACCTCATGTAATTTGTAATGTATCTAAGCCTGGGGGCAGGATATTAGGTAATTTACCAAAATACATCTATAAATAGTTGTGCTTTCCTGATATGTACAATGACGCCTCCTGTCTATTACCTCATCAGCCAGACATTCCTGTCCATAAAATGGCCGCAGATGGAGGGTCATGTGATCTCTATCAGGCCATGAGCAATCTCTAGTTTTATGGACAGGGATGTCTGGCTGGTGAGGTAAAAGACGAGGCTTCGCTGTACATATCAAGAAAGCAGAACTATTAATAGATGTATATTGGTAAATGACCTAATATCCTGCCCCCAACACTTACACACACATTCCAAAAATCATGAGGTAAAGTGGCCAACCCCTTTAAGGAAGTTCGACTTACATATGACCCCTAGTTACAGACAGACCACTCTGCCCACTGTGACCTCTGTTGAATCTCTCTGGATGCTATTACTTTAGTCCCCGGGTACAATGATCAGCTGTAAGGTGTCGGTAATGAAGCTTTATTGATAATCCTTGTTCCCATGCCAGCACAAAATTTTGAAAAGCTGCGACAAAAACATTTTGTCTGGAGCTACAATTACAAAATATAACTATTCCGACTTACCTACAAATTCGACTAAATAACAAACCTTAAAAACCTATCTTGTACGTAACACAAAAACTGCCTGTATTTCTGAATTATTTTGGTATGGACACGACCCGAAAACTAAAACATCACTAAAACCGTTTAGTGATGTTTTAGTATTAGAATCCTAACCCGAATAATGATCTAATTTTCAGATTATAAATTCCCTTTAAATGTATTACAGTGAATAGGGCTATTTGCAGTCCAGCAGCATAAATATGGAGGGTGTGCTGGTAAATCTATGTAACTATGTATTAACCCTTTATAATATCCAGCAGCTTTATTCTGACCTCCCCACTCCCCATATTCCCAACCTTCCTCATAGAGAACGGTTATTCCTTTAAGTGCCCTACATTATCACTCCATTACTAAAATCATTTTTTTCTGCCTGCACATATTGGTGTGATCCAGATTAAGTTGATGGGCAGCCAACTGCACTGTATCTACGTTTTACACATCAATACTCATTTATGGCTTCGTAATTGCAGAACCGCATCCCCTGCCCTTATCTATCATAGTAACCCAAGGAAATACAGTTCTAGCGGTGTCATTTCTTATTCAAGACAATGTATCATCTGCAGCATATATTGTTCCATGGACACATGGAAATAAGGGGCAAACTGCCGGAAGAGGTCATAGAAAATGTCAATTAAGAAGATCCCCCCCCCCCCAAAAAAAAACCCATCACATTTTATAATTTAAGGCGGCTGCTAAAGAGATTTCTTTCTAGCAAGTGGCTATAAAGTGTCTTCCTTAGGACCAGGGCCGTATTTGCCACTAGGCACTTAAGGACCTTTGCCTAGGGCATCTGGTTAAGGAGTGGCGTCCATACTTTTCATACTTTGCCAGCAGAATAGACTGTAGTCATTGTAAACTTAAGGAGAGGTAGCACAAAAAGTCTTTAGGAGTGAGAGCAGAGGTGTGTTATAATGTATAGGAACATAGGGGAATGGTATTCTATAGAATTATGGACAGAGAGGTTAATGGTCTTTTGGAGGTAAGTGGTAATTCTACAGAAGTTGTGGGGAGTGGGTCACAGTCTAGTTTAATACTTCATCCTTGTAGTAATGGCTGTGATAATGCCCCCCGGAGCCCTTCTGGCTCATTAACATAATTTTATGTTAGTTGTTATTAGAAGGAAGGAGGCCATGAATAACAGATATAAGAAGATTACCACAGTCACAGTGCCTGGCTCTATGAGTAAGTGCCCCTGGTTTATCATGATAAATTTTGATGGTAGATTTCCTTTAATGCATGATTTTTTTTTTTTTTTTTAAAAGTAAAACCACGAAATAAGATGAAACCAATGTTCATGTGGATGTAGCCTTACCCAGATTATCTCTTACTACTGGAGTTCCCTGTGCTCAGCTTCTTGCAGCCCTTCTAACAATAAGGGTTTCTCTAAAGAGGGTGAGTCTAATAATTATCAAATAACCTTCTATCAGGGATCTACCGAATAGGGTAGGTTTCTACTAACTACCTGACCCCTATACTGTCCCTGTTTAATCTTTACATTCAGTAGGTGCTGAGAAAAATGTTATGTTTTATTTATGCAAATGATCAGTAAAGGCTACTGGGGCTTGGAGTAGCCTCTTAGGGATGCGGGAGCCAAGGCTACTCCACGCACTGATAGCTTCAGCCAACACCCACCTACCAGAAGCTCCTTGGCACAGTCTGGCTCTCTTCTCTGATCTTGTCCCAAAGTTGGAGCTTCTGTAGGATGTGGCCCTACGCGTGTGCACTCTGTCACGGCCAGAGCTTCAGCTTTGGGACAAGATCGCTGAGGAGGTGCTGGTAGGTGGGATTAGCTCAGGCTACTGGGGTGTAGCCAAGTCTGCTCCACACCCCAGTAGCCCCGGCCAATCCCACCTAACAGTGCCGGCTTACGGAAGTAACTCCCAGCTTTCCCAGCTTGACAGAGTAATTTTCCCACTCCAAATGATCTCCTCTTGAAAATGACCAACACCGGATGAACATGTGCAGCAACCAGCAAGGGAATACAAAGTCCAGCAACAATAGAGATCTTCTAAAATCCAAATTTCTTTATTATCTCATATAAAAGCCATACAGATGAGCTTTTATGTGATGTTAAAATTTGTCTTCCTTTGCTCCGCACACCCTTGCTCCCTTCTGCAATCCTATCCCAAAGTCGCTGCTTCAGCAGGGAGTGCCCCTATGGGTGTGCACACGTGAGGATCTTCGGCTTCAGGGACAAGATCGCTGAGGGGGTGCTGGTAGGTGGGATTGGCTGAGGCTACTAGTGCGTGGAGAAGCCTTGGCTCCCGTGCCCCGGAGAGGCTATTCCGCACCCCAGTAGCATCTGCCGATCATTTGCATAAATGAATAAAGAAAATTAAATAATATTTTTCTCAGCACCTACTGAATGTAAAGATCAGACAGGGACACTATAGGGATCAGGTAGATAGTAGAAACCACCCATTGTATCTACCTTATCAGTAGGTTTCCTTTAAGTGACTATAACATTTGGAGGTAAAGTATACCCTCCAGTATGTGGGGCACAGAGCACTGTTTTTAGCTCTTTTTCCGTGGGTCATCCACAATGTAATTGATTTTGTGTCTCTTGATATTAAATAAAAACCACAAATACATGAGGTGTTGTATGAGGAGAACATCAGAACCAGGTATAGTAACATGGACAATATGAAAGGCTGTGTAAGAGCATGTAGAACAAAAAATGTAAAGTAATATATACAAATCCATAGGAAGAACTAATCTAAAGTAAGTGCCCCCGGTGTGATAAGTCAGCCTAACATGAAACACGTAGCCCAATGAGCCCTTGATGTATTTACTGCAGCCCAGCCGATAAATCCTGACGTCCTCTCCCTCTCTGTGTAGAGCCCGGATTGTGCTTTCTATTTGTTGAGTTGCGGCCTCTGTACGGTGTGACAGCTCCACAATACATGGCCGCCATCAATATTATTGATGGATTTGTGCACATAACCTACTATTGGGAGTCTGCCCTGTGACTCCTGTTAAGCAAATGTCCCCACCATAAAATGTTTAGTAAATTCCTCATGAGATCCGGCCATTGGATTTATCCATAATCTTAGAATACAAATATTAGAAAGTAAAGTCTTGAAGACATTTGTATCTGCCGCTCACATACAAAGGTACATCTGATGTGAGGGGGCCACAGAATATAAACAATGGGGCTGTATTATCTATGATAGCATTAGGGCTGTATTATCTATGATAGCAGTAGGGCTATATTATCTATGATAGCATTAGGGCTGTATTATCTATAATAGTAGTAGGGCTGTATTATCTATGATAGAGGTAGGGCTGTATTATCTATGATAGAGGTAGGGCTGTATTATCTATGATAGTAGTGGGCTGTATTATCTATGATAGAGGTAGGGCTGTATTATCTATGATAGTAGTGGGCTGTATTATATATGATAGTAGTAGGGCTGTATTATCTATGATAGCAGTAGGGCTGTATTATCTATGATAGTAGTAGGGCTGTATTATCTATGATAGAGGTAGGGCTGTATTATCTATGATAGCAGGAGGGCTGTATTATCTATGATAGCATTAGGGCTGTATTATCTATGATATAAGTAGGGCTGTATTATCTATGATAGAGGTAGGGCTGTATTATCTATGATAGCATTAGGGCTGTATTATCTATGATAGCATTAGGGCTGTATTACTTATGATAGCAGTAGGGCTGTATTATTTATGAGAGAGGTAGGGCTGTATTATCTATGATAGAGGTAGGGCAGTATTATCTATGAGAGAGGTAGGGCTGTATTATCTATGATAGCAATAGGGCTGTATTATCTATGATAGCAGTAGGGCTGTATTATCTATGATAGCAGTAGGGCTGTATTATCTATGATAGTAGTAGGGCTGTATTATCTATGATAGAGGTAGGGCTGTATTATCTATGATAGTAGTAGGGCTGTATTATCTATGATAGCAGTAGGGCTGTATTATCTATGATAGCAGTAGGGCTGTATTATCTATGATAGAGGTAGGGCAGTATTATCTATGACAGCAGTAGGGCTGTATTATCTATGATAGAGGTAGGGCTGTATTATCTATGATAGCAGTAGGGCTGTATTATCTATGATAGCAGTAGGGCTGTATTATCTATGATAGAGGTAGGGCAGTATTATCTATGATAGCAGTAGGGCTGTATTATCTATGATAGAGGTAGGGCTGTACTATTTATGATAGAGATAGGGCTGTATTATCTATGATAGCAGTAGGCTATACTTCTATGATAGTGTAGGGGTGTATTATCTATGATAGTGTAGGCTGTATTATCTCTGATAGTATTAGGGCGTATTAATCGCATGTATAGTAGTAGGCTGTATTTATCATGATAGTAGTAGGGCTGTATTATCTATGATAGCAGTAGGGCTGTATCATCGATGATAGTAGTAGGGCTGTATTACTATGATAGTGTAGGGCTAGTATTAATCTATGATAGAGTAGGGCTGTTATCTATGAAGCTAGTAGGCGGTATTATCTATGATAGAGGTGGCCTGTATTATCTAGATATGCAGTAGGGCTGTATTATCTATGATAGCATTAGGGCGTATTATCTATGTAGAGGTAGGGCTGTATTATCTATGATAGCATAGGGCTGTATTATCATAATAACAGTAGGGCTGTTCTATCTATGATAGCAATAGGGCTGTATTATCTATGTATAGTGAGGGCTGTATTATCTATGATAGTAGTAGGGCTGTATTATCTAATGATAGTAGTGGGTGTATTATCTACGATAGCAGGAGGGCTGTATTATTATGATAGTATAGGGCTGTATATCTATGTACAGTAGGGCTGTATATCTATGATAGAGTATGGCTGTATTATCTATGATAGTAGTAGGCTATATATCTATGATAGGTAGGGCTGAATTTCTATGATAGCAGTAGGGCTGTTATTATAGATAGCAGTAGGGCTGTATTATCTATGATAGAGGTAGGCCTGTATTATCTACGATAGCAGTAGGGCTGTATTATATGTGATAGCATTAGGGCTGTATTATCTATGATAGAGGTAGGGCTTGTATTAGCTATGATAGCTTAGGGCTGTATTCTATGATAGCATTAGGGCTGTATTATCTAGATAGCATAGGGCTGTATTATTATATGGTAGAGGTGGCGTGTATCTATGAGCAGTAGGGCTGATTATCTTGATAGCGTGGGAGTATATCATGATAGCATTAGGGCTGTATTATCTATGATAGCAGTAGGATGTTATCTATGCAGAGAGGTAGGGCTGTATTATCTATGATAGCAGTAGGGCTTGTACTATGATAGTAGGGCGGATTGTATTGTATTATCTATGATAGCAGTGGGATGTATGATAATTCTATGATAGCATAGGGCTGTATTATCTATGATAGAGTAGGGCTGGCTTATCTACGATTAGCAGTGGCTGTATTATCTATGAGAGCATAGGCTGATTATATATGATAGAGGTAGGGCTGTATATCTATGATATAGCATTAGGGCTGTCTATCTATGATAGCAATAGGGCTGTATTATCTTGAGCAGTAGAGGCTGTATTATCTATGATAGAGGTAGGGGTGTATATTATCTATGATAGTAGTAGGCTGTATTATCTATGATAGAGTAGGGCTGTATATCTGATAGCGTAGGCTGGTATTATCTATGATAGCATAGGGCCTGTATTATCTATGATAGCATAGTAGTAAGGCGGTATTATCTATGATATAGTAGGGCGTATTATCTATGATAGAGTAGGGCGGTATATATCTATGATAGAGGTAGGCCTGTATTATGATAGCAGTGGGCTGTATTATTCTATGATAGTAGTAGGGCTGTATTATCTATGATAGTAGTAGGGCTATATATCTATGTAGCGTAGGGCTGTATATCTATGATAGCAGTAGGCTGTATTCTATGATAGAGTAGCTGTATACTATGATAGCAGTGGGTGTATTATCTTGATAGTAGTAGGGCTGTATATCTATGAAGGTAGTGGCTATATCTATGATAGCATAGTTAGGGCTGTATATCTATGAAGCAGTAGGGCTGTATTCTATGATGTAGTAGGGCTGTATATCATTTGATAATGGGCTGTATTATCTTGATAGTAGTAGGGCTGTATTATTATGATAGTAGTAGGGCTGTATTATATATAGTAGAGGCTGTATTATCTATGATATAGTAGGGGCTGTATTATCTATGATAGCAGTAGGGCTGTATTATCTATATTAGCAGTAGGGCTGTATTATCTTGATAGTAGTAGGGCTGTATTATCTATGATAGTAGTAGGGCTGATTATCTATGATAGTAGTAGGGCTGTATTATCTATGATAGAGGTAGGGCTGGTATTATCTATGATAGTAATGGGCTGTATATATCTAGATAGAGGTAGGCCTGTATTATCTACATAGCAGGAGGCTGTATGTATCTATGATAGCATAGGGCTGTATTATCTATGATAGAGTAGGGCTGTATTATCTATGATAGATAGGGTGTATTATCTATTATAGAGGTAGAGCTGTATTATCTATGATAGCAGTAGGGGCTAGATATCTATTATAGCAGGTAGGGCTTTGTACTATCTATGATAGAGGTAGGGCTGTATTATCTATGATAGAGGTAGGGCGTAATCTATGATAGAGGTTAGGGCTGTATATCTATGATGAGCAATAGGGCTGTATATCTATGATAGAGTAGGCTGTATATCTTGAGCAGGAGGGCTGTATTATATGATAGAGGTAGGGCTGTATATCTATGATAGTAGGAGGGCTATGTATTATCTATGAGAGCATAGGGCTGTATTATCTATGATATAAGTAGGGCTGTATATCTATGATAGAGGTAGGGCTGGATTATCTATGATAGCCTTAGGGCTGGTATATCTATGAAGCAGTAGGGCTGTATTACTTAGATAGCAGTAGGGCTGTTTATTTATGAGAGAGGTAGGCTGTATTATCTATGATAGAGGTAGGGCAGTATTATCTATGAGAGAGGTAGGGCTGTATATCATGATAGCAATAGGGCATGTATTATCTATGATAGCAGTAGGGCTGTATTATCTATGATAGCAGTAGGCTGTATTATCTATGATAGAGTAGGTGATTATTTCTGATAGAGGTAGGGCTGATACTATGTATATAGTAGTGGCTATTATTATATAGCAGTAGGGCTGTAGATCTATGATAGCAGAGGGCTTGTATTATCTATGATAGAGGTAGGGCTGTATTATCTATGATAGCAGTAGGGCTGTATTATCTATGATAGAGGTAGGGCTGTATTATCTATTATAGCAGTAGGGCTGTATTGAATCTATGATAGAGGTAGGGCTGTACTATTTATGATAGAGTAGGGCTTATTATCTTGATAGAGGTAGGGCTATTATCTATGATAGCAATAGGGCTGTATTATCTATGATGAGGGTAGAGCTGTATTATCTATGATGACGGCAGTAGGGTTGTATTATCTATGATGGTGGCAGTGGGGTTGTAGTATCTATGATAGTAATAGGGCTGTATTATCTATTATAGAGGTAGGGCTGTACTATCTATGATAGAGGTAGGGCTGTACTATCTATGATAGAGGTAGGGCTGTATATCATGTAGGAGGTAGGAAGTAGTATAGATGTAGCAATAGGGCTGTATTATCTATGATAGAGGTAGGGCTGTATTATCTATGATAGCAATAGGGCTGCATTATCTATGTTAGAGGTAGGGCTGTATTATCTATGATGACGGCAGTAGGGTTGTATTATCTATGATGGTGGCAGTGGGGTTGTAGTATCTATGATAGTAATAGGGCTGTATTATCTATGATAGCGGTAGGGCTGTGGTAACTATGATGATAGCAGTGGGGTAGTATTATCTACAATAGTATTGAGGCAGTATTATCTATGATAGCAATTAAGATTTATTTTCCATGGTAGCACTGTGGCTGTATTATCTATGATAACAGTGGAGCTGTATTATTTATGATAGCTGTAGTGTTGTATGATCTATGTTGGCAGTGGCTGTCATCCTGTAGGTCCTCGGCAGTTGTCAAACTACAGAGGTTGGTGGATATTGTTTTATCATGGCTGTAGGGTGATAGGTTGGAGAAGTCAGATGAATTGAATAACTGTGCAAATGTATGGAAACATGTCTGAGCAGGACACTACCATGGGAGGCCCCATAATGCAGAACAGCTACTTTGAAAGTATGGGGCATAAAATTAGTCAATTCTGTAGAGTGATAATTTGGTCTGAGACTTAAATATGAAGTCCTCTAGTCTAAACCAACTTTCCCCGTACCACTAAAGAAGGTGGGCTTCTAGTTTTGAATACATTTGTTCCACTTGAGAGTCAGCACAGCCAAGGCCTGCCATGTCCCAAGCCTAAAAGTCACCATGAGTCCAGGGTAAATGTATAACTTCAGTATGCATCAGCATTCAGACACAAACATGGGGTTCCCCTTACTCTTAAGACAAAGCATTAGTATTGCATTTTGAGATTAATATGGATTCCATGCACAATAACTTGAGAAAAATGAGTAAAATAATGCATCAGTGTTACCATTAGTGCATTGCTTCAGGCCCAAGGTCCTGGTGTTAAAGTGATGAGAAATAAAGTAAATGAACTACAGTGTGATCATGCAAACAAAACATAAGAAAGAGGGTGGAAAGAGGTTCAAAATATATATACAGCACAACAGGCAAAGTTCAGACCTGGAATTCTGGTGCAGAACCCAACAATGGTCCAGAAAGCATCACACATGGAATTTGTCCGTGGCGCTGGAATATAAGTGTCACCAGCTCATAGATGCTGAAGATTACACTAGTGTGAAATATCCATAGAACTTGCCCAAACCCCAATTGTACTGAAGTATCATCTGTCTGTGGTGTCCAAACATAAGGGTAAGGTGCCTCTAGAACTGAGACTAACTACTGTCTATAGAATTAATATCTACACAACTGTGATATACATGCTGCTGAATGTAGACATGTGTCATATCCCTATGGGACTTGAGCTTAAAAGAATGTAAGAGGTTCAAGGTCCGAAAATGAATATTAATGTTTGACTACAGTAATGAACTGCAATGAGCAGTAAGCCTGTGTGATCTGTCTATGGTTCATAGAAACCAACACAGAAATGTGATCCGTCTATACAACGGAAATACAAGTGGACACAAGGAAACACAACCTCACAAGTACAATGTATCTATAGAGCGGAACCTGAGAAACTGAAACCAAGACAACTGCCAAGGCCAAGTCCACTACTACAAAGAATGGAGTTTTAACTGAGCTTTAATGTTTAAATTTTGTCATCCGTTATGTCACCCGTTATGTTCCGTTTAGGTAGGTATCCATGCGTTTTTTGGATGGAAAAAATGTCGGACGCTGCAGTATTTTTCCTCTGTTTCAAAAAACCGCATGGATAACGGATCCATGCCAAACTGACCATAACGGAAGACTTAACATTTACATTGATGTCAATGGGATTTTGAATTGATACGTTAAACTTCCGTTCTTTACTTTTTTAAACTGAGGTAAGGGACAAAGGTAAGAAATAGTAGTGTGAAATGAGCCTAAGTCTAGATCCATACTACTGAACCTTACACAGCCATGATCTGTGCATAGTGCTAATCTATGTGGTATTTTAAACCCACATGAGTGATCTATCAGGTGCCATGCTATTATGCTGCATGCTTGTGGAGACTACACTATGGTAATCTCCTTGTTCTACTGAGCCACAAGTCTAAAGTGCCTCATCCCACATGAGGGATCCATCCATGGTGCTACACCTTACATAACTGTGCCCAGTGCTTGCTGGTCTCTCCAAACTACTGCCACACAAGACCAACCTGCCAAGTGTGGTCTGATAAAGGCAGGGTGTGCATGTGCTGTATCCAACATAAGTGTTATTTGTCTACACTGCTTAACCACAAGGCAAGTTGTGTATGTACAATGTCCACTATAAGTATAATCTCTCTATACTGCTGAACTACAAGGCAAACTGTGCATATATAATATCCAACATAAGTATCTGATCTCTATACTGCTGAACTACAAGGCAAAGTGTGCATGTACAATATCCAACATAAGTATACTCTCTCTCTACTGCATAAGGACAAGGCAAAGTGTGCATGCACAATATTCAACATAAGTGTGTCCATAGTGCTGAACCACAAGGCAAGGTGTGCATGTGCTGAACCCAGCATGAGTGTGATGTGTCCTTAGTGCTGAACCACAAGGCAAAGTGTGCATGTGCTGAACCCAGCATGAGTGTGATGTGTCCATAGTGATTAACCACAAGGCAAAGTGTGCATGTGCTGAACCCAGCATGAGTGTGATGTGTCCATAGTGCTGAACCTCAAGGCAAGGTGTGCACGTGCTATATCCAACATCAGGGTGATCTGTCTATACTACGGAACCTTAAGGCAAGGTATGCACGTGCTATATCCAACATCAGGGTGATCTGTCTATACTACGGAACCTTAAGGCAAGGTGTGCATGTGCTATATGCAACATCAGGGTGATCTGTCTATACTACGGATCCGCAAGGTGTGCATGTGCTGAAGCCAGCATGAGAGTGTCCATGGTGCTGAACCTTACAGTATTGTGCTCTATGCATGCAGCCGGATCTCCCACCAGTGTGATCTGCCCCTGGTGCCACCACAACACCGGTGCCCATGCTGTTTAACTTCTCACAAGTGTGAGGTGCCCAGGGGCAGAATGCAGCACAATAATGAGGTGCCCCTGGTGCTGGCAGCAGGCGCACCCCCATTCATTCCTATGAGGAGTATAACAGACAGGCAGATGCAAGGGAAGAGATAGAGACAGAGAGAAAATGCAGGAGGGACTCACCTTCCACAGTTGCAGTGACAGACCCGGTCTTCCCCTCTTAAATGCGGTAAGATATAATTGTGAAATCGGTCCAAAAGAGCGTTCATGTCCATCAAGCAAGCTATTGCCTGTAAGAGCCCATAACCAAGGCATCTGGTCAACTCTAGATGGAATAAAACATTGACTCTAGTTTGCTGGCTAAAAAATAGACGGGAGCAGTGTTGTCACAATGCTGCCACTGAGGGACACACAATGCACATGCACACACCACACACACACACATAGTGATGCACATAGAGTCAATATGACATTGCTACAAATACATCAGGAGTTGCTCTTACCATCACAATGGACGCCCCCAGCACCATAAATATCATGGTGTTTGCGCTCATGTGCATATATAGGATAGGGACAAGGTGGTGGCTATTTCCCCTAAAAAAGCCGGTTCTCTTCTTCTATTTCCTCCCTCTTCTCCGCAAAGGTCAGAATTGGTCATCTCCCCCTCCTCCCCCACCCCCAAAAAAAGCTGCAATCCTTGATGTTGAAGAAGGGATCCAGTTACATATAGATGTATATAGTCATGTTGGTAAACTACTGTACAAGATTAATGAAGACCCCCCCATCCCTCCCCTTCCCTGTGTGTGGGGGTCGTCTCAGTCTTGACTCCCCCCATTATAAAACAATGTGTCAAGCCCCCTCCCCCCCTCCTCCTCTGACTATGAGTTTTAGGGCTGCCACATTACGAGGATGGCAAACACCCCTTCTCTGCATCAATTGATCCAAAGGAAGGAAGGAAAAGAGTCAATCAATAATTCAGGGATCCTGGATGTTGTGGAGGATGCACAGGCTCCTGGGCTTCATCAAGGATGATCACTTCTTGCTCCCCCCCACCCAAAAAAATCCATCTATAGGGTGACTATAGGCAGAGCGGAAGTAGGGGGGGCAATGCTGTGTCCCCCCTCTAGAGAGGTAAACGTGATGTGCACGCCCTGCTCCCTCTTAGTGACATTGCAGCCACAATTGATATTCTGCACCATGCAGCACCAGCCACTGGGCTTCCACCTACTGAAATATGCTAATAGCACCAGCCATTGTTTTAAGGCATCTAGACAGCCCTCAAGTCAGGGAAGGTAGGTAGCACCCACTGCACCCCCAGCACCACCACCTGGACACGGAGTGGAAGCCAGCCTGCTGCACGGAAGGGGTTAATACTGCATCACTAAGGAGAACCGATGGATACATATTAGCCATTGTCATCAACAAGGAAGCAATTCCTGGAGACAGCTGGGAGGGGAAGGGGTTAAATGAGTGTAGTCGGAGGCACCAGCCCCTCTCATCTACACATGTGCATGCATTTAGCATCATACGATGGGAGATGCGGGCAATGGAAGGGTTAACAGGCCAGTGATGTCAGGACTGTGATTTGGGAATATGTCAAATATTTTTCTTTTTTTTGGGCGGAAGTGAAACATTTAGATGTGACGTGAAACTCTGCACATTATGGGCTGGTGATACCTGGCAGGGCAATAAGGTGATCTCAGCTCACACATAGGTGGGTGCTGTCTGCTAGCTGCCGCCACCCACTGGACAGTGGGATCTACTACACTACCCAGGATTGGTCACTGCACATGGGGGGACCCAGAAAGATACATAACCAGGTAAACCCACCCATCAGTGCACTGCCACAGGTCAGTATATGGGGGGGATCATTAGGGCACCTTCCCACCTTCCTCCTTTTTATTAATGTATCTCTATCATACCAGTATTGTGGTGGCATTATTTGGGCAAAATGAGTTATTTTAAACATTGAATAAATTGTACCACCTTTTACCTGGATCCTGGTTTTTCCTGAACAAAATTGTTGCTGAGAGAACTCCACTTACTTTGAAATCTGATAAGAAAATCCCTTTAAAACATTTAAAGGGGAAAGATCTCTCAATACTGCTTAACCACAAAGCAAAGTGTGCATGTACAATATCCAACATAAGTGTGATGTGTCCAAAGTGCTGAACCACAAGGCAAAGCGTGCATGTGCTGCACCCAGCATGAGTATGATATGTCCATTGTGCTGAACCACAAGGCAAGGTGTGCATGTGCTGCACTCAGCATGAGTATGATGTGTCTATAGTGCTGAACCACAAGGCAAGGTGTGCATGTGCTGCACTCAGCATGCTTGTGATGTGTCCATAGTGCTGAACCACAAGGCAAGGTGTGCATGTGCTGCACCCAGCATGAGTGTGATGTGTCCATAGTGCTGAACCACAAGGCAAGGTGTGCATGTGCTGCACCCAGCATGAGTATGATGTGTCCATAGTGCTGAACCACAAGGCAAGGTGTGCATGTGCTGAACTCAGCATGAGTGTGATGTGTCCATTGTGCTGAACCACAAGGCAAGGTGTGCATGTGCTGCACCCAGCATGAGTGTGATTTGTCCATAGTGCAGAACCACAAGGCAAGATGTGCATGTGCTGCAACCAGCATGAGTGTGATGTGTCCATTGTGCTGAACCACAAGGCGAGGTGTGCATGTGCTGCACCCAGCATGAGTGTGATGTGTCCATAGTGCTAAACCACAAGGCAAGGTGTGCATGTGCTGCACCCAGCCCAGCATTAGTGTGATGTGTCCATAGTGCTAAACCACAAGGCAAGGTGTGCATGTGCTGCACCCAGCATGAGTATGATGTGTCCATTGTGCTGAACCACAAGGCAAGGTGTGCATGTGCTGCACCCAGCATGAGTATGATGTGTCCATAGTGCTGAACCACAAGGCAAGGTGTGCATGCGCTGCACCCAGCATGAGTGTGATGTGTCCATTGTGCTGCACCCAGCATGAGTGTGATGTGTCCATATTGCTGAACTACAAGGCAAGGTGTGCATGTGCTGCACCCAGCATGAGTGTGATGTGTCCATAGTGCTGAACCACAAGGCAAGGTGTGCATGTGCTGCACCCAGAATGAATGTGATGTGTCTATGGTGACTCCACTTACTTTGAAGAAAACCACTTTAAAGCTTTTACAGGGGACACCAAAGGAGATGTAATGAATGGTTGCTTTACATCACAAAATATCTTTTGTTGCTGATATGAAGCTCCACAAGAGTGAATGAGTAGGAACTGCAGTACCCAATACATCCTGAGGACAGTGGTGGCGCTGTAATACTGAACAGCCCAATATCAATATCAGATATATTGAGCCATAAGGAACAGACAGAAGGTTAGATGTCACATGAGGGATACATGATCCAGCATAAAACACCACAAGTGAGGACATTTATGAAAAGCGTCTCCAGGTAGGACTTTGCACAGCTGGACCGTACCTGTCATTGGGGCAGATTTACTAGGGGCATGCGCCAGTTTTCTGTCAGACTTCTTTCTAGTGCAAACTGCTTGTACAGGTATTTAAGAAGGGTCCGCACCACTTTAAAGGTGGACCAAAAAAAAAAAGTGGGCAGGTCAGAGCAGTGCTGGGGCTCCAGATTCATGAAGAAAGTGCACCCAAAATCCGGAATCTGCCGCCCCCTGCAGACTAGAGGCAAACTGCACATAGAGACCGCACTGTTCTCAGTAAATTAGTTTTACTAGTTTAATCAATTGCTTTGCCACAGCCACTTTTTCCTCCCACCAGTGTTGCCAATTTTTAATAAAAACTGAAATGTTAATGTGTGTTACATTTCAAGCCCCATTTTTATATTTTACTTAATTTTTTTTTTTCTTTGAGAACGTATGGGTGCCATTTCTGGGAAATTGAGCCTTTTTTATTGCTTTTGGGAACTGACCTGTACGTGTACATATGGCCATATCACATATAATGTGTAAGTGATGGCGGACAATTGCGCTGTTACCTGGGACCACTTGGGCCTGAACAGATGCTGGACAGGAAGGCCCCATTCCCGATTACTCCACTCTCGGGCACAACCCCCTTCACACCTACTTGGTGTGGAATTGGCATACAGGGGCATAACTACAGTGGTAGCAGCAATACAAGCTGCTATGGGGCCCACAGTGTGAGGGGGCCCCATCATCTGACCTGACACACTACAAAGTGGAGGATGTGTACCATAATATACATAGTATGCTGCACATATGTATAGAACATACATGTGATGAGTATGTACTATATGTTGTGTGGATGTACAGTGTGGGGGAGATTTATCATTAGGCAGGATTTTGCACAGTTGTCTATGTGTTAGACTGGCAGATAGTCAGGTGTGTGTGCAGTGTTACCTGCCTTCTGCGGTGTCTGCTCTATGTGAATAGACTGCACCAGTGGCACGTATGTGTAACATCTGCTCAATTTCTGCCTTTTTGCGATGTTTTTGCACAGAAAAGTCTCAGATTCCTCAAACATAAAATTGAGCAAAATCTCCCCCCTGTAGTAGCAATGGCGCCACATACACCTCCTCCTATGTGGTGTAGTTTTGATATTAAATTCTCAGTTGATCTTAAGGGATGTCCTAAGATTTAAATGGATTCCCAGAAGAGGTGACAGGTATTGATTTGGTGGGGTTTTGCTAGCGGGTTCGCCAGTGACTGGTCTGTGATAACCAGAACCACCGGATCAGACTCACAGCCGAGGCTGACCGCTGCATAGAGAAACACAAATGATCCATGCACTTCATCTTCTAAAGCAAGACTCTTAAGAGACAAGCAGTGAGATTAATGTCCAGGTCATACAGCTGCACAACATGGTCATAAGGTCAGGGGTCGGGAGTCATCTCATGGCCATCACATTTTCTAATTTATCTGTGGACTCAAGACATATCTGTGAGAAGAGGCCACTACAGAAGCAAACACTGAGTATCCTGTGCCCATCACCTCTACCCACATTTTAACGGTTTACTGCTAAAATAGTCTAATATGTGCTATATAGGGGCCAGGGTGAGCAATGCAGACGTTACCTGGGGTACATGACTGACAAATCCAGGATTCAAAGCATTAGGCAGCACATTTACAAGTGCTCAGGAAGACCAGGGATCCACATCCCATCATACACCGCCCAAACAGGGAGGGGGATATGCGAGAATTCATTGGAATCAATTCCTCAGCACTTTTGGGGTGTGGGGGTTTGATCGTAAAGCTTGTAGGACCCTCACCACATGTACACACATAGCCCTTCATGTCCTACAGGAGGACTGTTGAGACCCATTAGAGTTAGGCTTCATGCACATGTCCACAAATGGCGTCCGTGAGCTAGACGCAAAAATGAAGGTAGCTCATGGCCGCTGCACCGCAAGAGATACAGCAGGTCCTACTTCTTCCCAAATTTACACTGTGGCTGCAAAGCCCCCTATGGAGGGTGACCTTTCTCCACCCGGCTTGCGGCTCACCTCTGCTCACATGGACATGTGCATGGATTCCGACGTCGGCTCTAGTCCAGGTCAGGAGAGAACATTACCCACAGATAAGAAAATTCTAATGACATTGTTCACTAATTTTGAGATCCACAAAGCCACCCCTAGGGGGAGCTAACTGCATGCAGATTGTATACTTGTAATGAACACTGTGGTGACTGTACAAGCTCCATAGCAGTCGTGTCCTCGTCCTCCCTAGTCCGTGGTGACTCAGATATAGATCGCTGTGTAATTAGTCGTCGTTCACACGTAATAAAAGATAAATAAATGACCACCACAATTAGAATACATTTCCAATTTATTACCTATTATTTTACAGATATTAATATTCATATTTGTAGATCTGGCACCACAACCATATATGTCAGCATTAACTCATGTACTGACAAGCAGGTCCATCAATGTCTTTTTTTTTTTTCCCCCTTCTGAAGGCAAAGGGTTAAAGACAAACTATAACCACAAAAAAAACCTCATCTGGAGAGAATATACTGTAAATATTTATAAAAAAAAGGATAAAATAATACTCAGCCAGCACAAATTTTCATCAATCCTGATTGGTTTTTTCCATCTGTTTTTTTAGTGTGATAGAGGTCTCTCAGTCTCTTATATTTCCCATATATACACAAACCTTTGTACATCCCTTGTCCTTCTGGACAGAATACCTGAAAGAAGGGGGAAACACTTCTTTGGGCGGATGGGGGAAATGATAAAGAAGAAAAAAAAAAAAAAAAAATTCTGGGAACTGATGCAACAACATAATGATATCGGATAAGGCCTGAGTGGGTTTGCGTCAATAGAAGCAGATTGTGTGGAGGAAGGTCCGGCCGCTCTTGTCTTCAAATTCCTGTAGCAGTTCATCTATCTCATTCTCCATGTCATCTGTATGTTGTATCTGGAATGTGAGAGACAGACGTTACCATCATGGAAACACTTATTAATCTCCACCGCTCGTATCCCTGACCACTGCAGAGTAAACAGAGATCTGCCAATAGTGGGGGGATTCCTATAGAGCAGGGGTGCACCATTTATTAATGAGAAATTGGAATGGGTTTAGAGGGCCAGACTAATACACAGTATATAGGTATTGGGTATATAGTATATACAATACCCATACATTAAAAAGAATTGTAAATTAAATACAGGCAGTCCCTGGGTTACGTACAAGATAGGGTCCGGAGGTTTGCTCTTAAGTTGAATTTGTATGCAAGTCGAAACTGTATATTTTATAATTGAAGATACATTTTTTTTTTTTGCCCCAGTGACAATTGGAGTTTTAAATTATTTTTTGCTGTAATGGGACCAAGGATTATCCATAAAGCTTCATTACATACACCTTACAGCTGATCAATGTACCCGGGGACTAAAGTAATAGCATCCAGAGAGCTTCACCTGAGGTCACAGTGGGCAGAGGGGTCCGTCTGTAACTAGGGGTCATCTGTAAGTCAGGTGTCCCTAAATATGGGACTGCCTGTATTACAATGACTCAATGAAAACATGGAGTACCTAATTGAATCGTTACTTCATAATGGGGAGGGTAGCTCAACAATCTCACATGGGCCGGATGTGGCCCATGTCTGGTATAGAGGTCTATCCTCAGAGGAGTCATCATTAGAGAACCTCTGTAATTTCTTGCTGCCATGGTCTGATCTAAGGTTGGGTTCACATTGTTCTTGTGCAGAAACCTTGTCTAACCCTGGAAGAAGAATTTCCTCTGCCGTGTCCTTGAGAGATGCCAGTAAAGGACAGCAGATTAACACACCGGCCCAGTTCATAAATTAAGATAGGAGGGGGTATTGGAGAGAATAGTCGCCCCTGGTGCCAAGTCCATGGCAGCCTTTCTCCTGGCACAGTGAAGTCTGTCCATTATATAGCATGCGGCGTATCTCGCCAAGTAATAATAGTGTCGTGCAGGCAGGGCAGTATTATCAAGTATAATATTGATAACATCCACATCACTGCAAGGACTTACACCATATTACAGCTCTCATGTATGGAGACCTACTACAGGCAGTCCCTGACTTACATACGACCCCTAGTTACAGACTGACCCCTCTGCCCACTGTGACCTCTGGTGAAGTCTCTGGATGTTACTATAGTCCCAGACTGCAATGATCAGCTGTAAGGTGTCTGTAATGAAGCTTTATTAATAATTCTTGTTCCCATGAAAGCACAAAAGTTTGAATATCAAATGGTCCCTGGGAAAGTCCACTGCTCTCTAGTGGAGAATATTACTGAAGACTCTTCTAACAAGGCGTTGTACACATTATGAAGGCACCGCCCTCAGCACCTGCACAGAGGCCCAAGGCCATTATATTGGACTGATCCAGGGAAAAATATTTGGAATTAAGCGCACTAAACACTTACACATTGGCAAAGTTCACAAATTAAGAAAGCTCCTAGTGTGGCCTCTTCATGATTATCCTGGATGTCCACATTGATGACGTGCACGGGCTGACAGGTCTCCTGCTCCCGGGAGTTCAAGTCTGTGAAAAAGAGAAAACCCCACAATGACATCAACATTTCCTTCTCAGCCCAGGAATGGATTAATAATACACAAGATATAATGGTAAATCCTGAACCATATAAAGGCCCTCCCCTGGTAGTAGAATTGTTGGACCCCTCACTCATTAGCTGTTCCCAAGCAGAATATAGGAAGCAGAAGGCTCCATTCACTGCATAGCAGCAATGCAAAGGGACTGCAGATTCCCAAATATTTGTTGTGCTTCAGTCTCCCGGCACAGTCTCTATACAGTGAATGGAGCCTTTTGCTTCCTCGTCTGGGTCCTGTACATACAGACACATGCGGTCAACAAGTCAAATCACAATCCGATACTGATACCTAGAAGTATAAAGTGTTGCCCTACATGAACTGATACAGTGAAAAGCAGATCAGTAAATCCTTATAGAAGGGACAAAGTTCAGGTTTCCCTTAAATTTCTTATTCCATCATCATCATTGTGGTATGAGCTCCCTTATTCATTCATGGAAAGCTATACATTGCACCTACAGACATGAAAACATGCAAGCTACCAGCATCCACCACTAGAGGGAGATAGCTGCACACAATCCAGTAAGGTACCGAGCTCCCTCTAGTGGTAGCTGCAGGTCCTTACAAGAGATTTCAGAGGAAAAATTAAAAAAAGGAAATAAATTCTGAACTTGGACCAAATAAAATAGTTACAAAAGTTAGACGGACAATCTCTTCAAAAAGTTTAAGGAAGGAAAATACATTTCATGAATATAGCATAGTATGAATAAAAGTTGTAAAAATAAAACATATTTTGGAAATGGAGATTGGAGCCCACACCATGGTCCTGCACAGAGAGAAAACCAAATCATTGAAGTGTATTTCCCCCAGATATGGTTTTCATAGCAGGATAGGAGAGGGTTAGTCTCTAGGTTAGAGATACAGATGCATTAAGAGGTGTATGCACCTCCCAGCATCGGACACAAAAAACTTTGGAATATTATATTGTAAATGGGTTGTCCGGAGGCCACACCTGCCCATGGCTTTGGCTGGTTCTGCAGCTCAGCTGTTGAGTGGAGCTCAGTTACAATACCAGGCACATGGTCAGGCATGGAGGTGTTTTGGGAAGAAACTAGCCATACTTTTGGACCTCTGGACAACCCCTTTAAGTGCCTGCCTGAATACAAGGGCCTCCATATTTTCTTACCTTCTACTACTTGATCGTAGACCCTCTCCTCGCAGGTGATGACCAGGTCGAAGGGATCTTTGCAGTTCTGAAACCTCTCTGGCCGTGGTTTGATCCTCTTGTTTCTATCCAGCATGTGTAAAATACCGTTCTGTGTATATCTGAATTTTCTCTAATTAAGGAACCTTGTCAGGAATGATGTACATATCCATATACACACACAATATATATGATGCAAATACTGTACATTACAGTCTGTGTAATACACCAGCCCCATATGCAGGATTTATACCAATGCCAACAAACCTTCAGCGTCTGTGACATCTTGTGATCGCATATTTCAAGGCTTGGAAAAATCGAAAATTGCAAAAACTAATCAATTTATGGGTCTTTTCATTCGAGTGCATTAACTATTAGCAGGCGAGAATAGCCAATCTAGTGAATTGCAGTTCTCAATCAATAGGAGAAAAGCTTCCAGGAAGATTTGCCTCCATCTGCTGGAATATCAAATGCCGCCGGGGCCTGGTTTGCATTTTAATTTTATGCCATGTATGAATATTATCAACTTGAGGGGAGAGGCGGCAGATATACGAGGTGTAAAGGGGGAAACCGGCAATCGGTGACACATCTGGGCCATTCATTACATAGGCTCTGCTACACTAGGACTGGTTAAAGGGCAGGTCTAGCCGACACTGTATAACCGTCCTTGACTCGTCCTCTTCCATCAAGTTGAAGAAAATGCCATTTCTTAAGTGAGCTGGAGAAAGAGTCCATCACAGTGCCAATAATATTAGGCGCAGTTCACATGCACCGTCTGACTTGTGCTTAGAAAAGCTAATTTTTACATGTTGAAATGCACATGGGATCAGGATAAGAGTCTACCTGTTCCGGTTGACTTGCGTTTCTAAACCCAAGCCACCCAAATTATGTGAACGCAGCCACAGGTTTTCAGATACATTAGTGGTCACTTGTGCTGAGATGCAATGCTGGCGCACAGGGGGTTGGCATCGGACACATTGTATATACGTTTCCACCCTCCGTGTCTTACGCTTAAACAATACAAAACACTGGTGCTGGTTACCGAATGCATGAGATCATCCTGAAGCCAATGCAGCACTGAGGCTTTGATCACATTGCATTTGAATTTAAAGCAACCAAATGTCTGTGTTATCAAAAAACCTCCAGTAATAATTCGGAAAAAACAGCAATGAAGGGTGATGGAGGATATAAAACATAACTTTTAATAAATAATTATGTAAAACCGCATCCGTATGAACCCCAGGATACAAAATATTATAAAAGAAGAAAACACCTGCACTATGTAGTACAGAATGCAAAGAAGTGCAATCAAAGGTATATATCGTCCACTAGATAGGATTATGACTGTTTGCAGTCAAGGTAATTGTATCGCCAACTGCGTATGTGGGTAACCAAGTCCTACCGTGATTCAGACGTCCTGATACCGGGCTGGGTATCCTGGGGCATAAGGACCTATACTCTCCCTATGAGTACCCCAAGACTCCTGCCCTGACAAGGGCAGTCCACAACTGTCCTTAATAAATAGTACGCATGCCCCCTGTACTGCGCCACCTTCCCTGACGCGTTTCGTCCTATGACTCTTCAGAGGGATTTCAAAGGGACCCGCCGTCCATCCTGGATTGGGGCTGAGTCCAGCATAAAGTGGCATGCACCTGGAACCACCTAGCTGTATGCTAAATTGTGATGAGATAGCTCCTGCTAGATCCACAGTCCTGGTGGTGGACTAGTGGAGTAGATATGCAGGCAGAACTGGCTAATTAGCCATGTGTATTAAAATTCCATACACATCGAGGGAGTTACCAGAAGTGTCAGGCCAAAACGGTTTTAGCTCATGGCAACCAATCAGGGCTCAGCTTTCATATTATAAACGGTTGAGGGAAAATGAATGCTGAGCTCTGATTGGTCTCCATGAGCAACAAGAACAGTTCTGCTCTCAGATAATTCTGATAAATCTCTCCCATCGAGTTTACAAATTGCAAAATATTAACAAGATGTTTGCAAATATTATGTTTCAACATTGCGTTTTGTAAATGCAAATAGCTATGCATTAGGCAAATCTCTTCTACTCCGCAATAAACGCCAGGTGTGAACGTAGCCTTGGTCCATGTTCATAAGGGGCTTTTGATGCAATTCAAATGCTGCCTCAGACACCCAGCTTGTGGGCTTCCATACACACTATATTCAAGTGGATAAAAACTGCAAGTCTCAAGCATAAGCCGATATATAGCAGCCAATAAGGATGTGTCCAGTGAATAATGAAGAAGAACGGAGTTTCTGACAATACGGGGTGTGATTATCAGGATCATATGTTCAAGTGGGGTCACACATTGTGCATTCTCGCACGTGTTATTGCATGTTTCCCATGCGTTTGGAGTGTTTGAATCCATAATTCTTCATTTCTGGAAGTGTAAGCAGCTGCTAAAATGTTAATACAGCTGCTTACACTTCCAGAAATGAAGAAAAACGGATTCAAACACTCCAAACCCATGGTAAACATGCAAAACATATGTTTAAAAATGGACAAAGAATGCACCCTTATGACAGGTAATCAAGATATGGGCATAACATTACCCCCCCCCCCCATGGGGTCACAAGAAACCCGCTGAACCCTGGGGGGGGGGAAAAAGCTGCATTCACAATTGCATTTACCAAACTATGGTAACAAAATGGGTCTACATTAACATTGTTTTAAAAACAAAAGTTATCGGCTATACATAAGGAATTCATGGGGCGAGGAGGACTGTATCTAATTAATCCATAGGGTGTAAGGCGGGATATTTGGGTCAGAGATATAAATCTGAAGGGGAGCTCCTGTCACTCTCCAGCGCAGGCCACGCTCAGCTCTCAATGCACTCTGTATACCTCATAATGAGGATGAGCCAACCCATTCATCAGACATAAGGGCTGCCACATTTTCCAATGTATACACACTGGCCAAAAATGACACTATTCAGCATATATCAAGCAAATGGGACCGGGGGGCGTAGGATGCAGAAAGGAGATCACAATCATGATGTGAACGCAGTCTAAAAGTACATTTTTACTATAGGAGGCAGGTTCAAACTACAGAGGATAGGAAAGGATAGGTCATATATGCGCATTAAAAACAATCCAAAATCTTTAAAATCAACAAGACTTTCTAATACAGAGCTCCAAATATGCTCTGCTACCATTTATACAGCCAAAACATTTAGTTCCTGTAAATGGCCGAGACAGTGAGGTTATAAAAGTAACAAAAATAATAATATTATATATTCCAATCATTAGCATTGATTTGTGATGACAAACATGTTGTGTGTAGACCTGTTCACATATTGCTTTGACCTTTGGGAGGGCGCCACCTGTTGCGGCCAAGGCCGCGGTCACCCGTTCCGCTAGGCGTCCTTTCATAATGCGACACTAGTGCACAGGGGGCGGTCCTCGGCCCGACCGCACATGCGTTTCCAGGGAAACGCATGCGATTGATAAGCCGATCGCCTGCGTTTCCCTGCAAACACATGTGTGTTCAGGCCGAGGACCTCCCCCTGAGCGCTAGCGTCACATTATGAACGGTGTGGATAGAAGGCAAGTGTCAGGGCTCATTCACACAATGCGTTGACTTGCATTTTTGACGCATGAGGTTACATTTAGTTTCCATTGCATTTGTTAAAACGCAATGTTAATTAAAGGGGTATTCCCCTCTGGGCATTTACATTTAATTGAATTAATTTGCCATATGTAAACATTTCTTCAATTGGATGTTAATAAAAAAAATGTTCCTTTGTGAAGATAATTTCTCATTACCACAGGA
The DNA here is from genome assembly GCA_019512145.1 of Engystomops pustulosus. Classification (NCBI taxonomy): domain Eukaryota; kingdom Metazoa; phylum Chordata; class Amphibia; order Anura; family Leptodactylidae; genus Engystomops; species Engystomops pustulosus. Next base: position 134,150,930 of record CM033646.1, on the reverse strand, counting down.
CGGCTGTAGGACATGTAGTAACTCTCGGACATTTCATATACAAAAACAATTTGTTTCTTTGTGCAATCCCTCCAGCAGAGGTGGCCGTATCCAAGGAAGCTATCTCATTTCTAAGGAACAACATGGCTACATTTGTGAGAAATTATCTTCACACAGGAACATTTTTTTTTTTATATATGGCAGATTAAGGAAACTGAATGTGAATGCCCAGATTAGAATACCCCTTTAAGCATGTGTTACAGGCTGAAGCCTTTGGAATGTGTCAAAAACACAAAGAGGGTTGGTCCGGAAGTCCACAGAAGTGGGTAATGTGCATTGATTCTATAAGAGGCACCTATTATAGGGTTTTTAGGGATCTGACCCCAGGCCGCACTCATATGTTGTGTTTTTTGATGCATTTTGACTCCGTTAGGGTGCGGTCCCGCGTTGCACTTGCATGCGCTTAAAGAGCAACACAAGCGCCTAGGGCGGGCCTCAGCACCTGGTGTCTTGTCTGTAAATGCAAGGCAAGTGTTATGTGTGACCTGCCAGAATGCATATGTGTTTTGAACAAAACGCCCGTGTTTTGGAACGAGCACCAAGGGGGGCAATTTATTGAACGTTTTAGTATTTTTCTTTTTGTAACTTTTTAGCTTAAAATGTGACTTTTCTATCCGTTTTTGAAGGTTTGCTGTGAGAGTTTTACACTGGATTTTTACTATCAATCGGGTGCAGCAGATGTGGACATCTGACATTTTTGCACACTTGCAGTCTAAAGTCACAATTATTTGAAACCAAAAAAAGCAAATGGATGAACGTGACCTCAGACTACCTGCACACAAACATGTATGCAATATCACTGATTGGAGCGCAGCCGGAACAATTTTATGCCTCTTCAGCCCACAACCATATACCTGTAGGAAGCCTTCTGATGTATCTTCATACAAATCACCAGCAGCTCCAGCCAGATCTTTTAGAGGTTGGCAAGAGAAAACGTACTAGTACAGTGATCTGCTGTGCTATAGCCATGGTGCTCAGGGTGGTCTCCATGCACCTATGCCAAGTAAGGTGCTGCATTGCCACCATAGAGGGGGGTGAAGCTGGCTGCTGATGCGCTGGTGTATGATAAATTTCCCCCCATAGTAGAAGAGTCTGAGGCAGAGGTGATACCCTGCCCCTCTGATCTGTCTTTACAGGCTGTTACACTGTCTGAGTCTTTCCCCCTTCTCCCTCAGCACTGAGATTGCATCAGAAAGGGCTCACTACAAAGTGCTGAGAGTGTGTGTGGGGGGAGGGTGGGGGGAAAGAAAGTGTAATAGCATGTAAAGCAAAATCACCTAGGGCAGTGGTGGCGAACCTATGGCACGGGTGCCAGAGGTGGCACTTGGAGCCCTTTTTGTGGGCACTTAGGCCATCACCCCAATTTCACCAAACAAACTTAACAACAATGTTATTTTAAAGCGACAATTCATTGGTTGTTTGAAACAGAGAAAAATGTGAGAAGGTGCTGACAGAACTGCATTGTCTTTGGAGGTTCTCCTGCTGGACCCACCATTCCTCCTGGACAATGATGGTCTGAATTTGCCCTCCTTCTTACAACTGTATTGGTGGCCTCAGGGGGCCAATACAATTGAATGTTAAAGAACAGGTAGCAATAAGTTACTGCTTGAAATGCCATGTTGGCACTTCATGGTAAATGAGTGGATTTTGGTTGTTGTTTGGGCACTCTGTCTCTAAAAGGTCCGCCATCACTGACCTAGGGGCTAGAGTAGTCCCTCAGCCTTATTAGCATATTTTTAAAAGTTGATTTTAGAAGGAAGATAGATATATGATAGATCCAGAGGTACTGGGACTCTGGTAATCATGTGTCTGGTTAAACATGCTGGATTTTGATGGCAAATTTCCTTTAGAGTTCTAGAATAGAAAAAGATTGGTCAGCGTACACCTTTGGACTAACCCATTGGTGATCACCAGTCAAACTTTGCTACAGTGGGGTGGACTTTACACCGCGTTTTGAAACACATTACAACAGCAGAGGAGGAGGATTTGCCCAATTACATCACTATTAACATTTGTGTTTACAAAACCCAGTGTTAACACGACGCATGCTTTTACACGTAACATTTAGGTAAGCACATTGTGGCCAATCCCGTGTATTGAGCACCCCCACTGATTGACCTATCATAAGGAGAGGCCAGTAAAGGGGCCATTTTAGGATTTCAACATTGTGAACGGATCCTTAAAGGGGTTTTCCCATCTGGGCATTTACATTTAATTCATCTGCCATATGTAAACATTTCTTCAATTGGATGTTATTAAAAAAAAAATGTTTCCCCTCTGTGAAGATAATTTCCCATAAATGTAGCTATGTTGTCTCTTAGAAACTAGATAGCTTCATCGGATACGACCACATCACATTTAGGAAGCGGTGGCCAGACTTGCGCTATTGAGTCCTGCCGGACCACCAGGATTCAGCAATCATTACTACAGGACGGCTGCGGGACCTGCAGTAACTCCCGAACATTTCATATACAAAAACTTTGTTTCTTTTGTGCAATCCCTCCAGCAGAGGTGGTTGTATCCAAGGATGCAGTCTACATATTTCTGAGAAATTATGAGAAATTATCTTCACACAGGCAAATATTTTTTAATAACATCTAATTGAAGAAATGTTTATATATGGCGGATTAAATGAAACTGAATGTGAATTTCCAGAGGAGAATACCCGTTTAAGATAGGTGATTAACATCAAACCATTGGGTTTGAGACCCGGTCCTCCTCCTGCTGCTAGAACGGATTGTGATGGCGCATCACTTCCACTTCATTCGACACACACCTATTTATTGCATGGCATATTTTGAGCCACTGCCAATTTAAACGAATAGGGCAGTAATACCAAGCACAGCCACTGTACGATTTATGGCTCTACACAGTGACTGGCGCACAGCTCAGTCTTTACCTCACAGTTCCTGGACTATAAATCCCATACAACCGCTTTGAGGAATAAAGGTCACCTGTTTAAAGAGTAACTAAACCTCCAAAGCTAATTTTTATTCATTTTATTTCAGACGTGAATAGAGCAGGTGATAATAGTGATCTTTGTAATATACGGCATTAACAACTGGAACAGAACAGACATGCTGAATGAAACGCATATGCAATCGGGCCAAGCCCCGCCCCCATGCGCTAGCACTGCATTTGTGAATTCAGCGCTAGCGGTATGTATGACCACTCCCTTAAAATGTCCATTGATGACTAAGGACTTTTGTGTCCTTTTCATCACTTCCATTAGGCCTCCCTTATTTAGGATGAGGGGGAAAAAAAAAAAAAAAAAAAAAAAAAAAAAAAAGTGTCTTTCCATTCAGCTTTCATTGTTTGGGCAGAACATTTTGCGGACACTGAAGTGGTGCAGATGGACACTAGACTAAGGCCACTGAAATTTTAACAAATTTCATAGTCTTCCAGAAATTAACAGCGGAAATCCAAACACACGCGTGAAAGTAAGAAGTTTCATGGATAATTATTTGCACACACAGGAGACTGGCTCTTTAAATCCTATAAATTGTATGATGAAAATTTATATACAGTTTTCTAATATACTTTCAATATCATAATTATTTCCTATATATCACTGCTTACATTAATTCTATAGGTAGCTCCTATATTTACTTCCTGTGGTTATACACTGGTCACACAGGTATATGGCTCTTTATAACAGCCGTGCACCTGTGTGACGTCACATGGCCATGGACTGTTTCTGGAAGTGAAAAATGAAGCTTCCTGCAGAAGGACAGCAAGCAGAGATCTAGAAAACCATGAGGAGTTGATACAGAAATTATATTGGAAAATTGTATAACTTGTAGCAATCTTATATTTGCCAAAAATAGACAAAGGCTTTAAAAAGTCTCCTCTCCTGATATGCGAGTGTGTTAAACTGTACAACCTCTCCCCGGCCATGCTTTCATTTTAAGCCATGATGAGAGAATGTTGATAGAGGAGGAAGTATTCCAGCACTCGCAAAGTGATCAAAAGATCATGACTAAGGACTGAATAATTTAATCCGAAAACGCGTAGATCGTGTACTGGTGGTGACACAAGCTATCGCTGTACGTTTTTAGTATGAAAAAAATAAAAATGTTGTGATTTTAGAAGACATTGCGAGTGCTGGAATACTTCCTCATCTATCAACATACTACAGAACTGCCTAATTCCCTGCACCGGGGGCTGTACGAGAAACTGATTCCCTACATGCTGCAAACACCAACGTGAGTGAGTGGATATTTTCCTTTTCTCTTTCTTTTCAAGTTTTATGTATTATGATGAGAGAATACAGAATGTACGATCTGGTAACCACTGTAGGTGCCTGCAGGTAAGTGTTCCCTACCATGACCTACTCTATCAGCTGCTGCAGGTAAGGCATCTGATCACACAGATGCCATAGAGGTCTATTGTGCATAGTCATAGGTACTAACGGATGTAGGGTACATATTAGAGGGCAAGTCCTATTCCTGCCCTGTGGCCACTCATTTTCCTATGTAGAGCCCCCCCCCCCCCCCCATTCGATCACCACCCTGCAGAAAACAGGCACATGGCTCAGCATACATCCGGCAGCAGCTTATTGTCCAAAGACCAAAACCAACAGCAGTTTAACGCCAACTTACTGTGTCTGAGGTGGGTCACCCTTCATCCATGTATTTACAAGCCAGGGACTCTGTTCAGCTATTAAATGTAGCAATAGGGTTCATCAAGCAACCTTCATTTCCACTGGATGAGGGAAGGCTACTAGACAGGAGCATAGCCATAGTATCAGATCGGGTCACATGGCCAAACCCTGACTTATTGCCAAATTGGTGGCTGAACAGCAAAATTGCTGCCCCTTGCTACCAGCCATGTTCTTGATTGGCTATTAGCAAGGGCAGTTCATTTGCCTGGTTGGGGACAAACGGCCAGACAAACAATGGGTCCACTCACCTATCAGTTCAAATGGCCAGTAAGGTCTGGCTTCTGCTGCTATGTACAAGATATAGCAGGTAGGAACTTCAATCTACCAAATCCAGTCAAAAATTTGCATATAGATGTTTATGAAAATGTTGTTGCAGAATCACAATGTATCCTCTCTACTGAAAGGGGAGAATACCGATGTGGACCTGTAGCAGTACTTTGCAGGTGTGAATATTATCCACACCATGGAGATCACATCACAAGTCACGGCACTGTGGACAGCAGCCTATTTTGTGGTTAAAACCTTAGGTTCCTAAACCCAAATGGTAGCATAAAGCTCCATAACGCTCAATGAAAGCGACACCGATAACCAGACGTTTGTAAGGAGGGCATTTTATTGGCCCAAAGCAATATACATATTATTTGTAGCTGCTACTATAAAAGCAATACATGTACATACCACACAGGTGTATACTTCTATAAGACGTACATTACATAAATACAGGCTGTAGGGCAAATCATTTTATTAACTACATACTGCTGATGTGCCCTGTTCTTATCTGCTCTCCTCCCCTACTTATTTACACAGTAATTACTTGTCTGACATAATGGGGAACATTTATCATGCACCCCATCCCTCCGGGTACAATTCTATGCAAGCCCCTTGTGCCTTAACCTGCAAATGTTCACTCAAGATGGTTCACAGCTTATATGGATATTGGGGCAGAAACACTCCGCACCAGGTGGAGAAGAGGGGAAAATTAACACAATTAACAGTGGTTCACTAATAACTAATTTTTTCAGGGCTTGTACATGGCCTGATAATTCTCCCCCAATATATCTGAGGTTGAAGACCGCATAGTATTAAAAAAAAAAAAAAAAAAAGGGGCCACAAACTTCTATGGTGCCAACAAGCCAAAAATATAGAGAACAAAAGTAAAGTGGGAGTAAATGCTAAATACTGCAAAACTTCTGCACCTTTTTACCGTTTCCACATATCAATGTAAGGCACATTCGCACGACCCTCTGGGAGGCGTATATCTGGCCACAAATTTGACTGCTATGGCGGCCCGGCAGAGGTACAGTGTACCACACCATACAAAGGGCTCATCCCTTCTCTCCTCGCGCCACCGTGTGTCTGTGTGAATGTACCCAAACTGTGTACATTTAGCTCAGTACAACTTTCTGTTGTACTGAAAGGCCCTTCTCGTGTAAAAATAAAAATGGAACTTGCAGATGAAATTAGAACGTTGGCCTTCCTCCCTTGAGAATAGCGGCGCACGGCCGAACACACACCAAAAGATAGAGCATGCTCTATCTTTTTGCGGTAAGCGGGCCGGATCGGTGCCACACATGTGTGGCACTGCATCTGCGCCGCTATTGCCGTCTATGGGGACGTACATGTGAATGTGCCCCAAGTGTGGCTTTCAGATACACTGCAGAACCAACATTGCTATAAGCTACTTACCCAATGAAGAATATTACTCAGTTTACTGTTATCACCTGCACTATTCACTTCCAAAATGTAAAAAAAAAAAAAAAAAAAAAAAAAAAAAAATCCAATAGGAAAAGATCATATAAAACCTTTCCCATACTGAACACTGGTTGTAGTGAATGTCTTATATATTAAATTGTGGTAGAATGAAATTGAGCAGATATAAAACCGGGTACAAGTCCAGGCATTTACCAAGTGTGTAAGAAAACTCCAAAAAGGAACAGCTCCCATAGCCTGTCGGCCGGTCTGTGTGTACACACACAACTATCCAACCTCCAAACGCGGTGTATGCAACTACGTGAAAAGCTTCAAACTTTATATAAAATATGGTTCATTATTATACTTTGTAAAAACCAGCATCTTAATAGATTGATTAATTATTGCTTATATATTAACATATGGGCAGGGGCGTAACTACAGTGGTAGCAGCCATAGCAGCTGCTATGGGGCCCACAGCGTCAGGGGGCCCCCATCATCCTACCTTACGAACTAAAGAATGGAGGATGTACCCCTATTATATACATATAATGCTGCACATTGTGTATGATGTATTTGTGATGTATATATGCTGTATGTATACAGAATGTATGATATGTATATATACTGAATTATGCTCCTTATGTGTACTATGTATACTGTGCAAATAACTCACACATACATACATACATACATACATACATAGATGTATATATATATATATTTTTTTTTTAAGGGGGAAGGAGGGCCCCGTTCAGTAGTCTGCTCCTAGTTGCGCCACTGCATATGGGACAATGATCTAGAGTGTTACCTCCCAGTCCCCCACATATTTTTTTGGAAATATTGATGTAGAAGTTTTTTTTTGTTAAAAGGGAACTCATTTTCAATATAGACAAGTTGCAAAATCCCATTACAGCTGCAGTGCAAATATGTCTTTCTGCCTTTTCCAAGCATATTCATGACAATATAATTGTGTGTTATAACTTACCTTGCACCCTGACAGAATCTTCAGAATCCTGGGGTAGTTCCAGGGGTTGGGCTTTGGATGCATTTCGAAAAAACAATACATGACTTGTGTGTGCTGCAGAGTGCTCAGCGCCCACCTTTATGCTCCTGTACAGCTCCTCCCTCTCTTACTGATGTCAGCTCACCGGTCTGTGACTTGTGAAGGAGGAGGAGCTGTACAGGAGCACAAAGGTCAGGGCCAAGAGCTGAGAAGTCTGCAGCACGGACAAGTCATGCATTGTTTTTCGAAATAATGCATCCAAAGCCCAACCCTTGGAACTACCCCAGGATTCTGTCAGGGTGCAAGGTAAGTTATAACACACAATTATATTGTAATGCAAATGCTTAGAGAAGGTAGAAAGGCATCTGTGCAATGCAGCTGTAATAAACTTTTGCAACCTTTCTTTAGTGAAAATGAGGTCCTTGGTGACAGGTTCCCTTTAACATATTTAGATGTTGCTCCTTTCTTGTTTTTACAAACTATCGTAATGAACCAGGTTTTATATGAAGTTTTCACATATTTGAATATGCCCCATTTGGAGGGTGAACATGCTAAGATAAAGGGCATCCGATTATATTTTTGTCCAGAATGCGTCCCTTTGTTATTTCAGGACGTAAAAAAAAAAAAAAAAAAAAAAAAAGATTCTTATGCTGGAACGTTTTTTTTCCCCGTATGGTTTGCTTATGTGTGATGCTTTGGCAAGTGCCAAAAATACTTCAGTTTCCCTGTCACAGCCCTATTTAGTTGCGGGCAGCTGTGACTTGCATCACATACCTTCCCAAGTCACTGGAATGGAACTGATCAGCATAGAGATGATAGAGACCCCTTGACTACCAGAGGCTTCCCATTCAGCACATTTACAATGGGCTAGTCTTATGGTCAGATCCCGATCACTCTCCTTGGTTGACTTGCCATGCACGATAATGCAAACCAAGAAAAAGGGGGGGGGGGCACTTGGAACTACACACAGTTCTTGCCAGATATTGCCTGTACTTCTCGCTGCCCGCTCCCATGGGACACTACTCTGCGGAGAGGAAAGTAAACTTTCATCTAACTCTTCATTTTGTCGGAAAAAGACGGTTTTATTATAAAAACACTTTGACAATACTCCAGAGCGACATGGGGTGTCACCTAAAAATAGTTGCCAGTGAGCTTGTGTACCTTAAATTACAGCCATTTCTCTGATATGCAAGTAAGCTTTTCTGGCTCAACTCTCCTGGCTGTGAATCTCTCCCAGGCTGCCAGGGAACCACGCCCCCTTATTTTGACTGACATCTGAATGTCCTCAAATCATTGCTCTGCCTCCTTGTACTTAGGTCCTGTCTACTACTATTGAACTATGCCTTGTGTTACATTCATGACATGTGACATCATCCCGGGTCTCTGAACCTTCTAACAATAGCAAACTGTACACCATGTATGTGATGTCATGAAATACTTCACGGGATCACACACAGTACAGGTAGAGTTTGCTATTGTCAAGAGGCTAAAGGACCCGAGATGATGTTACTCTGGTCACAACATGAACTGCTGAATAGTAAGGAGGCATAAGGCATGGGAATGAGTAGATAGGAGGGGCCAATTGAGGAGAAAACACCCTCTCGGATGTCAGGGAATACAAGGTGATTTATGTGGATGTTAGGGAAACCATTTTTATCCAAAAGAAGTGTGTCAATTATTAGAGCTCTATAGGAACCTGTCACTGGCTGTATATGTGCAAAAATGTGGCAAAAAGGTTTCCTTTAAAGAAAATCTACTATCAAAATCCAGTATGATAAACTACAGACACATACTCATAGATCCAGAGCTGTGGTAAGCTTCTTATATTTCTTATCCATGGCCTCCTTCCTTATGGACCTCTTCCAATAGAAGGAAGGAGGACATGGATAACAAATGTAAAATTACCAAAGTCACGGTGCCTGGATCTATGAGTCAGTGTCCCGGGTTTATCAGGCTTCATTTTCAAGGAAGATTTCCTGCTAAGAGGCAGACACCCTGATTGATTTTGATATGCCACCAATATCGGATTAATGCCCCATAAGCTGTTTCATAGTAACAGACTAAGCACATGTTTAGACTTAAGGGTTAGGACTAGCACGTAGAGTATATATATATTTTATATAAGTAAAACAGTAAAGTAAAATTTTCTTTAATTAAGTTGACAGACAAGAGAGAGGAGAGGGTGCAAGTTTTCTGAAGGAGGAGATCATCAGCAGGGAACATGTTGAATTTTTGCATATATAGATAGGTTGCAGACTTGATGGGATGATTCTATTTCAGCAAATTAATATTGTGTGTGTAATTAAAAGATTGTACATTTTTCCAATATACTTTCTGCACCAATTCCTCATTACTGGAATTCTGCTTGCCGTCATTCAACAGGAAACTTCATATTATATCCTGTAAATATACTTGTCCCTGGTGATGTTACACAGGTGCACGGAATCGCATATCTGACCGATTTCTAGCCACAGGAAATAAACAATGAAGCTTTCTATAGAAGGACAGAAGCTCAGCAAGTAGAGACCAAGAAAATTATGTGAGTGATATGGAAAGTATATTGAAAAAATATATAAAAACACAAAACAATTTGCGGAAAGTGGATAAGTGTTGCATACTGCCGATTTTCCAAACAATTCTAAAAAGTCCTCAGGGTTTGCCTTATGATGGGTACCCCAAAATATAAATCAAGTACTTGCAATACATGGGGGGAGGTTGTGTTATAACGTGCCCTTTATGAAAATTGTGACTTTCTGGTAGTTTGCAACTTTACTTAACCATTATAAGGATATGTTTGGCCAATTTAAACCCTTGCCAGCTTATGGACATCAATGACACTGCTTGCTGTTAGGTCAGCTGACATAACATGGGCAGGCTTTTACGAGGGCGGTTCATTGAGTACCCGTGTTTGACGACAGGGGGCATTCCTAAGGGAAGTTTGTGTTATCATCGTATACTGCCATCTATCAAAGGAAGGCAAAAACAAATTGCAGACTGATTGATTGGTTAGTTTGGATTTGGAAGCCATTTGAGTAAGACGCGTTTCGTGATTTTCGCTGATATGGAAAAAGCAGTATCATTCGGTAATTCGCTTTTTGGATGGGAAAAAAATGTGAGCAGATAAAAGCAAAGTTGGATGCGGTTTATGGGGACACTTCGCCATCTATGACCACAGTTGGATGTTCGCTCACATTTAAATTCGTTGAACCAATATCCGTTTTTTTCTCCACGATACATGGCACGCTGATCACCAAACGAAAGTTAGCGAAGTAGCAGAGGTCGTGAGTCGACCGCAACAGCAATTCATATTTTACATAAGTAGGCGATGAAAAAAAAAAAAAAAAATTGGCGGCCAGATGGGTGCCTCGATTGCTTCCAAGTTAACAGCTGCGTCCGCTTGTTGTCAACCGCGAGCAGTGTTTGGAGCAATTTAAGCAAGATCCGAGGGAGTTTTTGCGGTGAATTGTCATGGTTGACGAAACCTGGATTCATCATTACACACCAGAAACTAAGCAAATCAAAACAAAACAATGGATTTCTCCTGGTGAATCTGCTCCAAAGAAGGCGAAGATGGTCCCATCGGCCGGAAAGGTCACGGCGATGATTTTTTGGGATACGAACGGCGTCATCCTCATGGATTTTTTAGAAAAAGGAAGAACGATCACTGGACAATACTACAGTGAGTTATTGGACAGCTCCGACCAAAAATTGAAGGAGGCACGGCCCCATTTGGCGAAAAAGAAGGTGCCGATTAGTCACGATAATAACCAGCACATTCATCCGGAGTTGTCGCCGCCAAACTGCATGAATTGGGTTACGAATTGCTGCCGCACGCCCCTTATTCACCCGATCTGCCTCCCTGCGCCTTTCTTGTTCCCCAACATGAAGAAATGGCTTGCGGGAATTTTTTTTTTAGCTGAAACAAGGAAGTCATCGCTGAGACAGAGGCGTATTTTGGAGAGTTCGACAATTTTTTTTTGTGGAGGGGTTAAAAAAAATGTCCGGAACATTGGGTGAAGTGTATCTTTCTAAAAGGGGACTATGTTGAAAAATTAAAAAAAAAAAATTCTCTTAAAAATGGTGTCTTCATTTCTAACACAGGTACTTACTGATCCGCCCTCATACCAAGCTTTCTCTTACCATTTGATAAAGACATGTAATGAGCCCAATGTCCACCACTTTGGGCTTACAGCCAGAGGAGAGTGGGACATGAACAAACCGCTCCGCCATATCTACTATAACCATCTTAATGGTGCATGCTCCACAGCACCGTGTTGGAGCAGTGTCACAAAAGAAAGATTGGGCCGTTCCCATTTCTGCTCTGGGAGAGCAGATCTCCCACCCTCTACATTTGGCTGAAAATGGCCCAGGGTTTGTACATAGACATGTGAACGGAGCCAGAGTTTGAAATGGAAAAACAAAAGCCTATTTATACAGTAGAAAGAACAGGGAACCCTCTTCAAAAAGTATCTTTATCCATTACAGAAAAAACTGTAGCCTGTGTATGGGGCAAAGGCACTGCGCTAACACCCTGCCTTCCCATCCATGTTCAGCTAAGGTCTTAAAAAACCATTAACAGCATCTCACAAAAGTACATCCCTCATTTTGGAAATTATGGAATTTTTTTTATTTTTATGGAACACTGATACAATGTAAATGTAGTCACCAGGTCTAAACTGCTGGTAACAAATGACTCCATCCCAAACTGAAAATGGCTTAATTTTGCAGTTTTCGCTCACCCTAACCCCAGCATCATGTGAGGCGTGAATGGATCAGGCATGCTACATTTGGCGTTATTGCTGACGCCCTCTCACAGTGGTCAATGGAAGTTCGACATAAACCTCATGGCAACGAACTCAAGGCTACAACTCCAGCACAGCGGTCAGAACCATGGAGTGAATTAGGTTCAACCAGAGAAGCCGAGTGCTCAATATCATATCCAAAAGGATGTACGAGTGCTGCAGAGGTTCAGTCTGTCAGTGCCCTGTGCTACACTGGTTTCACCTTGGCGGTTTTTTCACATCCGTGTTTTCTCACTGAAGCCATTTTGGCCTATGGACACATACAGATCTGTATTCTCTTCGGGGCTTAAGTGATTTTTCACTGATGCCTTACTGACCCATTTTCAAAAGGGGTTTTTCACACTGATAAGTGGTCAGTTTGGAGTCTGTTTTGGTGTTCACTGACAACATTGGATCAGTGAAAAAAAAACTGAAGTGGGAAAACCCCATTGAAAATAATGGGTCAGAAAGGCATCAATGAAAAAACACTGAAGCCAGAAAGCAACAACAATTGGGTTCAGTGAGAAATCCCTGATGTGAAACCACGTTAATTTGTGGTCTGCCTGACTTAACCCTTAATAAAGCTTCTTCTGAAGAAGATGCACAAGAAAGCCTGCAAACAGTTGTAGATGAAGGAGATGGATTATTGTAACCATGTCCTACGGGCTAACGAGCCCAAGATGAGGCTTCTTAGTTCAGGTGATATCAATAGTGTATGGCTAAACCAGGCGAGAAGACAGTTGTGTCTATAAGCATGGTGCCCAGAGTGTCATGGTTTAGGGCTGCACATGCCACACGTACTGTAATGTACTGAAGCAGAGCGTGATCCTCTACTAGCAGTTTCTTTAGCAACGCAGGGTTTGGGGTAGTTATGTCTCTGAAGGGAAAGGTACTGGACAAGCCAGGCATGTCTAACACCTACCAGCTCTGTGATGTGGCCAAGGAGTGGGATTCTAGTGGCTGTAACCTGTGAAGCTATAGTAACTCCACGCCAAAGATTTTAGGACAACACAGAATTCCAAAATTCAGGACACAATTTGGTTATTTTCACTTAGGGACATACTCCCTTTAATCCCCAGTCTATTCCTCCATTAAAGTATTAGCCCCCTCATGTAGGTATACAGTCTTTCTTTAATGACTTCTTATGTGAAATCTCACTGACTGAAATTGTGAGTCAAATTTAGAGGCTCCAAATGTAATGTTAATTGGTATGCCCCCACTTTAAGTCATATAGTACCTAGTACCTTTCATAACACAGCCAACTGATACTCATATATAAGAAGAAAACAAAAGCATGTTTCTAGGTACTTAAGAGCCAAACACATAGGCATCTGAAGTAATGGCTCCTGCAGCCTCTAAACTTGACTCATCTTGGGAAGAATTTTTTTTTTTTTAATAGTTAAAATTAATTCTTGAAAGTACATTTCATACCCTACCTGAGGGGGCAGGTAGTTTAGTGAAGTAAAATCTGGCGCCAGGTTCCCTTTAAAGGAAATCTCCCATGAAAATCCAGAATTACTCACAGATCCAGACACCAACTGTGGTAATCTTCTCATATTTGTTGCCCATGATCTCCTCCCTTCTAAAATCATTATGCTAATGAGCCATAAAGGCTCTAGCAGTGGCTCTCCATGCTTTGGAAAAGACAGGCTGTTACACTCAGCAAGTGTAGCCCCACATACAATACTGCCGTGAGACTAGAGAAGACAAAGGGAGGAGGAAATGCTGAGGGGCAGAGATAGCAACAGCTTGTGAATCTGCAGCACGGATGGGCACTCCCAGGAAGCCCCCCAGGCTCATTGGCATTTTAAAAGTTGATTTTAAAAGAAAGGAGGGCGTGGATAACAAATAAATGCAGATTACCACCAGTCATGGTGTCTGGATCTATGAGTAAGTGTCCATAGTTTATCATGATGGATTGTGGTGGTAGATATTGTATCAATGTGTCATATCTTCAAGTTCTGTTCCATGAGTATATACAATAATATTTCCAAAATTGTGTACTCACTTTTGTGAAGTACTGCGAGTGAAAGTTGTAAACCGTAAAAGTACATAAATACCTGCTGAACTGGAACATGGCAAGACCCTTTTCTGTATCATCTAATGCACCACTCAACAGATCTTCATTTCTCATAAGCTTGCCGTCCAAGATGCAATGGGCTCTACAGTTCTGGAAACCTTTCCTTCTTCAGGTCTCTTCAATGGTCAGCAAATTGTTCAGTAAATTGGCATAAATCCATAGTACAAGCTAAAATAAAGGACTACTCTTCTACGCTGGCTCTTTTCCTCCTCCTCTATTTGTTTTATTTATATGCACATGACTAGGAATCTAGGACATGTGCTAGCCGTATTCTGTGCAGCTAGTACACTCGCCAATTCCCTTCCATGGTGTCAGGCACAAGTCTGCAGATTTCACAGCAGCGTGCATGAGCCGACTGCCCGAGAGAAAACTGGTCCTACTCCTGCCCATATTGCGGACTGAGCAGTCTTATTGTGGTCATCTGTGCTTGAGTGTCACTTGCTCAAACAATGGTCTACACTACCATTAACCTCTTGGCAACCACTCCCCACCAACAAAAATCTAACGTTTTTATATATTTCTATGTACAGAGTCGTGTGAGGGCTTGTTTTCTACAAATTCCATGCCGTGTACTGGTGAACGGTGAAAAAAAATTCCAAATGCAGTGAAATTGGTGTAAAAATGCATTTGCGCCATTTTTCTTGGGGGCTTGGATTTTACAGCTTTCACTGTGTGCAGCAAATGACATGTCTACTTTATTCTTTGAATCTGTGCGTTCACAAGGATACCAAATATAAATATTTATTGTATATACTGGAGTCAACGCAGACCCGAGTACAAGCCGAGGCATATAATTTTAACATCAAAAACTGGGAAAACTATTGGACTCTAGTATAAGCCTAGGATCGGAAATTTATTGTTCACAGCCTCCGCCCCCCCAGTATATAGCCTGCATCTGCCCCAAAGTATAAAGCCAGTAGTCCCCTACTGGACCTGCAGGGCGCTTGGGAAAGGAGGTTTTTTTTTTTCCATAGACTCGAATATAAGCGGAGTTAGGCCCCTTCCACACTAGCGAGTGTGATGCGATGAACTCGCATCACACTCGCAACGCAAGCTGCCGGGAACGCACGGCCCCCGAACCCTGCACCGCGGGATTGAACTGACATGCTGAGTTCACTCCTGCGTGCGTTCCCGGCAGCTTGCGTTGCGAGTGTGATGCGAGTTCATCGCATCACACTCGCTAGTGTGGAAGGGGCCTTAGGGTTTTTCAGCACAATTTTGATGCTGAAAAACTCAGCTTATACGAATGTTACATTTTTATGTTTTCATACATTTACAAAATGATGCTAATAACTTTTTCATACTTCAGTGTACCGAGCTGTGTTAGATGTCACTTTTTGCGACTTTTGATGACGTTTTCAATGCTACCATTTTAAGTACTGTACAGACTTTTGATCACTTTATAGATTTTTTTTTAAATATTTTTCAGTAGTGACTTTGGGCGCTATTTACCATTACTGGGTTAAACAGTGGGAATAACGGTTAATATATTTTGATAGATCAGACATTTTGGGACATGGCGATACCTAACATGTTTAATAATTTTTACTGTTTATATTTATATCAGTTCTAGGGAAAGTTTTTTTTTTCCCTATTTAAATAAAATAAAATAACCCCACCACCCCTTCCCCCGGGTTTAACCCTAGGTTGTCTGATTGATCCCACCATACACTGCCATACTACAGTCAGATCACACATTGTAATAGTAGTGTTAAAATCAGCCAGCCTCAGGTCTTTGCATGACCCGAGGTTGTCATAGTAACAGATCGACACACCCCGATGACCTCATAGGGGGTGGTGGCGACCACACGTCACCAGGATTTAAATGTCTCCGGCATACATCCACCAAGCTGACATGTGACGCGCTATTATGTCACACAGCGGTAAGGGGTTAAACTCACGACCTGTGTTCTTGTGTGAAGAACGCCCACCATACTGAAGACTACTAGAAAAGAAACCTCATCTATCGTAAGAGGATTTAGTGATGTTTATTGTTTAACAGCTGCCCTCTTCCATTCTAATCATCCATGTTATCAAATGTAAAGAAAACTACAAAAGAAATATCAGTCTATTAATCCTAGTGGCCAGAGTGAAAAAAGGAGAAATTTAGATCCTTGTACTTTCACCCAGGGCCGCCAAAACGTGAAGAATCGCAGAGTAGGAGCTCAAATGGCAATCTGGCCGTCAAGACCTCAGTTCTCATACTGCAGTCCCAGAACAAACTGGCACCAAGCATGGAAAATCCCATGATTTCTTGGACTGCAGGTGGATGCATTGAGATTGTCTGAGCAAACACTGCTTGTGGCACAGAGTTTACAACAGAGGGCTCAGTGTTTGCTGACACTGCAATAGAGGGTCTTTAACTGAAAAGTGCCCAATTGGACCCTTTTTGTCTGGCACAATTTTATTAATCATTAAAATTTTAATAGTGATCAAAGGGTCCTCATTGGGTATTAAAGTAAGCCCAAATAACCCCCCTAAGATGCCCCCCAGCCCGTTTCTAGATATGCTAAATTTATTTTTATGTACATTGAGAGAGTTGTTCCTAAAAGATCTGACCTCTTACCAAATAAGTGGTCGGATCCACGCATCTCCTGTGCTGGCAGTCAGGTTTATGAGGGGGGCGGGCGCTTCTCTGTATGGTCTGGCCGACACAACCCCACCACGCCCCCGTTTTCACTTCTCGCCGCCGTCAGCATCGCCAAACTGACAGCGGGTACCTGTAGGAGAAGCCATCAGCATCGCATATATTGCGCAATCACTGCCGGCTGTCCACAATTCGGCTGCGCCTGACTGACAGCGGTTGCGCCATGCTTATTGACGGCTCTGGGCGATTGTTAGATATACATAACATTCGGCCAATGCCTCCAATAAAAATGGCCGTACCGCGGAGAGCCAGCAGCTATTGCGCAATATATGCAATGCTGTCGGCTTCTCTTACAGGTCTCTGCTGACAGCGGCGAGAAGTGAAACAGAGGGGCTTGGTGGGGGAGTGTCAGGAAGACCATACAGAGGAATGCCGGCCCCGTCAAGAATAAACCCGTTACGTGGATCCGACCTCTTATTTGGTAAGACGTCAGATCTTTTAGGAACAACTTTCCCAACTTACATTAAAATAAAAATAGCATATATAGAAAAGGGCTAGGAGAGGATCATGGGGCAGGGGGGGGTGTTTAGTGGGGGTCTTTTTGGGTGTGACAGGTCCTCTTTAAAGAAATATGACAGCTTAATTAACCCTCAAGAATTACAAAAAAAAATATTTACTGGCGTTTAAAAAAAAAAAAAAAAATTTAGGGCACATTTTAAACATATCTGGACCAAAAAAAAATTAAAAATGTATAAATAATATATATATATTATATGGGAAGAGTCATTTGGACTGAATCGTGAAAGCTGTGAATGCGCCTAAGAAAACTGCCGCATACTTGAACTTTGACGATGCACTTCTACCATGAAGTATTGTACCATAAAAAACAAGCTCTCACACGGTGCTGTAAACTGAAAAATTAAAAAAAAAGGTTATGGCTTTAGGCAGGCTGGAGCAAACAAAAATTGAAGAAGGCTTCTTTAGAAAGCAGAAATAATCCCACAAAATATGGTCATGTGAATGAGATGCAGGCAGAGGGGAAACTGCATTTAAAAAAAAAAAAAAAAAAAAAAAAGTCTAATCTTAAGAGTTGTTTCTCCTGAGCGCACTGAACTATTGCTATAAACTAAATCATACCATAGAACCTATAAGATTTTAAGTGAAAAAGCTCTGAGGGGATATTTAAAGTGTAACCAAGCTTATCAAAATGTAATAAATAACATGAATACAGTAAGGTTAAGTTTAATATTACAGAAATCTGTTCCTGTGTCCTTTTTACTCCTTATTGAAGCTGTATGTATAAGGGCTCATTGAGAGGAACATAATGGTGATCGACAGTCGGCTGCACCACTTGGGGACGGATATCGGTCCCCATTGACGCTCGGTCACAGTGCGGTGAGCAAAATTTATCTCACCGCACAGTGAACAGAGAAATATAGGACAGGTTATACAACTCGTCGTTATTGTGCCTGCCACTTGCTTCTCCATTAAGAAGGTAAGCAGCACATACTCCTCCCCTCCCCAGTGTGCGGTTGTATGTTCCCTGGGCCGAGGCCCGGGTGACCATACGTCTGTCAAAATGTCCCCAAAATCATCTTTCCAGCCTTTATCCACTGACAGCTAAGAGAAAGTGTAATGAATGAACTCTTTAAAGACAGTCCCTGTATGGTCTAATCTGCTCAGAAAGCTGAATCAAGGGGAATATTCGAGGTATGGAAAAAGAATCACTAGCCTCCTTATCCATTTACAGTGGAAAGACATCAGAAGGCTTTTAGATGCACTGCTCACTACATTAGAAAGAAACTGCTTTACTCAATGACAAATATATATTTTTAAAGTTTACTATTATCACCCAAACTATTCATTTGGCTTGTGATGACAGAATTGACCTTGGGTTTCCATTTCACCCTACTGGTGGCTTATTTGTACAACAGGCCTAGGTCATCAATATGATCCCTAAAAAGCCCATTTACTGGATGAATTAGAAGATCCATTTGGCTGTAAACGTGAAAGCAGCAGAGATGAAAAGATACACAGCCCACCCAGTGAAAGATAATATGCAACGGCCTGGATAAGGTTAGAGTTACACAATACTTACCCAAAGAGTAACTGTGCTAATATTTTTGGCTGTTAAATCTTCATTACCAAAAAACCATGATGAGAAGCATTAATGCTCCAATTTAAATCATGTGCAGTAACACATTTAGACTTTACAATGGTATCACTACCACAAGACTACAAACCCAGCGCACATCACTACCCAACAGTAGCACTTCCCCACAAAGAATATATACATGCATCAGATTTCCCTGACAAAGTGATACCACAGTATTGGGGTTATACCTTCCTACTACCACATAGTTGAGCTGCAAATGCAGTTTACACCTTTGAGAGTTGAAACCTTTTTGGTATAAATAAAATGCATTCCTGGGATACAGTTCTTTGTCTTTCTTAAGTAGATCATTGTACATCTGTTCATATGTGGTTTTGAAATCGTAAACATTTGGCTTGTCTGGTGCTGGGCCCGGAAGTTTAACATGAGTTCCTGTTCCAAATGACCGGACATTGAAGGATCGTTTACTGAAAGACAAAAACAAAACACATCTCTGTCAATTATCTTTTGTAATTCCACATTGTGCAGTCTGTACTGCCTGTACAGACTGCTAAAGATAGTAAAGTCCAATGCTCCATTCATCATAGGGAAGCTGACCTGTGTTCTTGTGACTGGTCAGGCATAGCTCCATGGATTAGACTTATTACCAATCATGCGGATAGGGAATAATATGGGTGGCAAAGCTGAGATTAGATTTTTTTTACCATCAATCTTTATGGAGGGGAATTGCACTGAACAGAGTTGTGTTGTCAACGTGGTCTCCATATACTTTTTCTGCACTTTACTACACATGTCATTGTCACCATAAACAAACTGGTTGCTTCCATACATAGGCGTAGCTCCACTGATTCCGCTTGCCTTTACTGTTCCATGGCAATCTCCTAATTAACATTTGTGTGCTGAAACTACCCCAATAGCAGAGACTTGAGACCGAGCGCGCCCTACTTTCATTTCTGTGGTCATGCAGTTGTTTTATCATTACCTTTTATAGTGATCATCGGTAAATACTACACAGGATTATTGCATTATATTAAATTATATTATGTTAAAATCCTTTATGGATTCTAAAACAAAAAATTTGCTAAATATTTTATTAGATTTTTTAAAAAGTGAACATATGATTACAGTCGTATGCCGTACCCATACCGTTTTCATACGAGTAGCATACAGCTACATTTTAACATGCAATACGGCCTGACATTTAAATGTGGGAGGTGCATTCTGTCAGCCAACAATCCCATCAGCCAGCCCTCTGTATCTTATATGAATGTACGTTCACATACAGCTGAAAAACGTCATATATGGATTCATGCAGCACAAAAATACAGGACTGGAGAACTTGTTTGCATGAAAGGGGCCTTAGGGTGAGGATACAAATGTACTGTGTAGTCCAGTGACCGGCCAGCTTCAGACCAATTACCTCATTACTGTATGCATGGCCCCCTCCATAATAACCACTCCAAGAGCAGTGGCTAGTGGTGAACACAAGCCTATTAGTTGCTTGCAGGGTGCAAGCAGCAAAGTGAAGAGCCATGTAAGATTAAGGCTACATTCACATGACGATGTGTCGGCTCACCCTTGCCCCTCTCCATAGCGCTATATGGCGCAGTATCATCTTCCTCCCGGCTACGGAACGCACGGCACCGTACCGCTCCCTTACAGCGCAGTGTGCCCACCACCGTCAATGGGTTACTTATATACGGCATATATATGTCCCCCATATGGCCATGTGAATGTAGCCCAAGGCAAAGTTCATGTCTTGTTTTTGCCTTCAGCTGTAGTGCATGTCGGAAGGCTGAATGGGTTCCACTAGATGCTTTTCACAGAGGACTATTCTGCCATATGCAGCTCCTGCGATTTTCCTCCTCCTCTCACTTTGAGTGGAAGAAGGCATCTCTATTAGGATATTAAACAGATATCTTCTCAGAGCAACAAGTAGGATTAAATAGAATATACTACTACCCTATTCCCTATTGCTGTATGCCTTCATAGGTAGATCAGATTGAGGCCCAAATAGCATCTACGTTCAAACAGGAGGAGGAGACATTTATCAGGACTTAAAATTGGGAACCACCGGGAATTTCAATTATTTCCCCTTCATGCCACGTGGACATTGAGGGGGCGAAGTGGTCTGTGCCAAGCGGGAGGGGATTGTTCCCAATCATCTAGCCAGCTATAGTCTGCATCCTTTCATAACTGCGCTGCCGCAATTCAGTAATTCTACACAAGGCAGGACCAGGCTGAGAAGTTACCTGCAGCACAGGCAGCCGCCGTATACTTCAAGAAGCAAGAGCTAGAGGGTGCAGGGTGTCATCTCTTGCTGGTGCCCCATTCGCTGGCATATAATTCCCCCTCCCCCAAGAACCTCCATGTTTACATTTAGCATGTATGATTGGCTCTTTGCTGGAATACAGTGGGGCTGATTTATGAAAAGTGTGGCAAGGAAAGACTACAGAGTGAGACTAGACAGTCTAATCATACTTTGCATCTATTAGTTGGCTTATTTTGCACAAAAACTTGGGACTAAGTTCTGAGGGGCAAGTGCACGTAGCCTAAATGCCATTTAGGTAAAGGACACAGGGAGCACAGGAAGGGGGAAAGATTCAAGCACCTCAAGCCATATACAGGCAGTCCCCTACTTAAGGACACCCAACTTACAGACAACCCATAGTTACAGACAGTCCCCCTCTGACCTCTGGTGAATCTCTCTGGATGTTACTATAGTCCCAGACTGCAATAATCAGCTGTGAAGTGTCTGTAATGAAGATTTATTGATAATCCTTGGTCCCATTACAGCAAAATATGTTTAAACTCCAATTGTCACTGGGGGCCAAAATTTTTTTTGTCTGGATCAACAATTATAAAATATACAGTTTCGACTTACATATAAATTCGACTTAAGAACAAACCTCCGGACCCTATCTTGTACGTAACCCGGGGACTGCCTGTACTAAGTTCCTGTCCAAAGGCTCATTCGGAGCCGAAATGCGCGTCGGGAATGCGGTCTTCCCGGACAGTGAAGTACATCACTTGTTTCACTTAGGTCAGAACTGGCATTTACTATTGAGAGGTCCCTTTATACTACTGCACACTATTGCGCCCCCTCAAGCTGTCTAAATATATGTATTTGTTAGATACAAAATACTGTATATACTCTAGTATAAGTCAAGTTTTGAAGCACAATTTTAGTGCTGAAAATTCCTCACTCGGCTTATACTCAGGTATATATTACAAATAAATAATAAACTGAATACTCACCATTCCGACGCCCCAGGTGCTGACTTTTCTTCATGCGCACTGACTACAGGTCATCGACAACTCCGTGCGCAAGATCCAGCTGGCGCACAAATTAAGATGTCACACTAAAGGGGGCTGTCTGGCATGCTATACACTAAAGGGGGGCTTGCTGGCTATATACTGAGGAGGCTGTGACCAATGCATTTCCCACCTAGCCTTATACTTGAATCAATAGGTTTTTAGTGGTAAAATTAAGGGCCTCGCCTTATACTCAAATATATACGGTAGCCCTTGAACTAGATTTAAAAACGGATCACAAAATCCAACATCATAATGCTGCCACAGATATGTTTGTAGTCTTGTAAATAACTGTTTACGGTTTTAAATCTGCGCACCATGGTTAATGGTCTCCCATCTATAATTAAGTTTGTGTAATTACATCTTCTGTTTTAACAATGGATTGACTGCATTCAGATGAAAGTCAGGGCAGAGACTTGAGCAATGACTCACTGCTGAGTCAGCTTCAATGCAATTGTCCTAAACCGTGAATAAAAATAATGTCCTGACCTACTACTCAAACCAAGGCTAGCAGTATGACTTGGAATACATCCACAAGCAGAGGGAAGAGACAATGTAGTTGCCAGTGTTCGTTTCTACTGACATAAATGAATTGTAATGGTAATTTTATTAAATTAAGTATGGAAAAATAGGGAGTCCTATCATTCCCAAATCCCCCTTTTCCCAGCGCAACACTGGGTGTCACATGTGTGGCACCGTGCCGCCATTGCCGTCTATGGGAACGTATCTGCGGCCGCATATACAACCCCATAGACAGCTGTTTGAATGAGCCCCAAGTCTGTTTTGTTTTCACGTCTCCCTCAAAAGACACAGCAAAAATAGACCAAAAAAAAAGTTACAGCCAAATAAATGCAACCCAAAACCAAGTTTGAAAAAGCTATTGATTGTCATCAGTCATTTTTCATGACTACACTGCAAATAATCCACTATGTTGGAGTTTTAGCAACATCTTATCCCGCTCTTACTGAAAACACTCCGCTTTGGATAAATTCAGGACAACACAGCCTGGACACCAGGTCTCAGCAGCAACTTGTCTATATATTCCCTGTGACACTGCAAGGTCTTGATCACAATAAAAACCGACACAGGAATCTCACAATAGGTTAGTGACCACTATGCCAAGTGGTTCTATGTAAAGCAACGTTGATACAGAGAAAACTTTAGGAAAATTCACACTAGCATCAAGGCTTGTAGGGAAGACGCACAAAACAGCATTAAAGAAACACCCCAAGAAGCTATTTTTCTCCCTTGATGTACATACAAGTGAGGAGTATGAGACATGGCACTGTAGCGCAGGATCCTGTCTCATCAGACTCCACTGTTAGCTTTTCTACCATCTCTAAGAGAACCACATGATCAGCTACAGGCTGTACCATCTCTGCCTGTTGGGGCACAGTGTTATAGCACTTCTCACTATATTCTCCCAAAAAATAAGAGACCACACGAGCTGCACTGTCATTTCTTTCATTACATTTTTTTGTCCTATTAACCATTATATGTTTTATTCTACCCTCTCTGGATAGTCTGTGTGGTATAGTCCATCAACAGGTAGAAAGACTGACCTCTAATCAGATACAAATCCATGTCATTTTTACCAGGGAAAATCACATGACACTACAGGCTAAGGCTATATTCACACTGCCGTTGCCCGCCCGTACCGTAGCGGGCAACGGCAGTGCACGGGGAGAGGAGGAGGAGGTGAGCGCAGCTCACCCCGCCCCTCTCCATAGAGATGAATGTTGCACGGCGCTGTATTACGGGAAAAGATAGGACAGGTCCTATCTTTTTCCCAGGTACAGAGCGGTACGGTGCCGCACCGTACCGCTCCCGTAGGGCGCCGTGTGCCCATTGCTGTCTATGGAGGACGTATATACGTCCTCCATACAGTAGTGTGAATGTAGCCTTATTCAGATTTTTACATCAGTATGTGATCAGATTGAAATGTCCTTTTTTCACTAATGTAAAGCCTAATGGGAACAAAAATGCACCATGCACACATTGTTTCTCACATGCAGACCTCAGACCTCTATAGAAGTCAATGGATCAGAAAAAAAAGGCAGCACATGGAAGACATCCATAAGCCATCCACTTTTCTTCTCAAATGTTGCTAGGCAATCAACTGGGCAGAGTAGAAAATACATTAGTAAGCCATCCCTAAAACAACCGGTGCTGATACAATAGGGACTGCAAACACTTCCAGGTTTTTTGCCAACACACGTCTAGTCCTAACAGAAGATTTTCTGATGTGTAATAAAATTTGCAACAATGATTTTCTTTCAGAGTTCTAAATCTGCCCAACACAAACAATTGTCACCTCATGGAAGGTAAACAAATATACCATAAACTCCACAAAATAAATTGTGAAATATATCCATGTTTAGCAAGAAAACCTCATACACAGAAGACATGGCAAATAACATGAGAGATAAGCAGCAAGAATCATGGAGGGTCAGAGTAAATTTCTTTCCATATCTATGAGGGCCACCATCGCTCCTGAGATCTAACAGAATATAGACTCTTAGCGGGTGAGATTAATCTGGGTTTATACACCAGTTCTATGGAAAATCACCACAATTCCTAGCACAGCGCTACTAACTGTAGTTATATTCCCCCCTTATGCCTCCTCTACACCAAGTTGGCATGGAGGGTTCCATGGCAGGTGGCGGAGTTGATCGGCGCAGGGTATTCCTGCCCTGTGCACTAGTTACAGTCTGCACTTGTTCAGGCCCTGCCTGGTGTAGAAATGTGGGTAAAGCATTCATTGAGGCCTATGAAGGCTAGACATGCTCTTTGTACATAGGAACATTTATATAGATGACGTCACAGACCCCAATTAGAGGTCATTGCGCGTGGAAGGAGAGGAGATAAGCTGTGACATCGTCAGTATTGATGAGTCAGTGTTATCTATTAAAGGGCACCTACCACCACAAATCTACCTATAAAGGTAGATCGGGTGGTAGGTGAATCAATGGGACGTGAGGATAGCCCTTTTAAGGGCTAATCCTCACGTCCCCGCACTTTTTTGTAAACTTTTATTACCCTAATATGTTAATTTTGTTATGCGGCTACTTGGGCGTGGAGTAGCCGTATCTGAGGTTACACGAGGCGGCTACTCCACGCCCCGGTAGCCACTTTACCCCTCTTACTCACCATGTTCGGCGCGCAGCTGCTCGTAGCTGCGCGCCCTCGTCCGACCATCCTGCCGTCTGCGCATGCGCAGAAAAGCAGGCCCGCGCAGGGCTATCCTCACGTCCCATTGATTCACCTACCACCCGATCTACCTTTATAGGTAGATTTGTGGTGGTAGGTTTCCTTTAAGAGGTTATTGTACAGGGAAGAGATAAGCGGTGACATCTATTGTAAGTGATGTAATGATGGGTCAGTGATATCTATATAGAGGACATTGTACAGGGAGGGGAGGAGATAAGCTGTGACATCATCTATTGTCAGTAGTGATGTA
This sequence comes from Engystomops pustulosus, assembly GCA_019512145.1. Classification (NCBI taxonomy): domain Eukaryota; kingdom Metazoa; phylum Chordata; class Amphibia; order Anura; family Leptodactylidae; genus Engystomops; species Engystomops pustulosus. Next base: position 134,125,197 of record CM033646.1, on the reverse strand, counting down.
ATGATGGGTCAGTGATATCTATATAGAGGTCATTGTACAGGGAGGGGGAGGAGATAAGCTGTGACATCTATTGTCAGTAGTGATGACAATACTAGTGGTATATAGAGGTCATAGTACAGGGAAGGGGAGGAGAGGAGATAAGTTGGGTGGTGGTGCTGCACCAACATTTTTCAGTGTTGAGCCTTGTATAGCTTACGTTTCAGATGTGGATAAATTTAAAATTGTCACAATCATGGCACCAACCAGAATAAAATGTTTAGAAGACGCTTGCAGTAAAGAGGTTGGAGTCTCTAGATATATTTGAAGAGGACAAAAAAGAAGGTACAATACTTTATCTTCCCCATGTACAATCTGTTGCTCAGCTCCTCCTGCAGTAAGGACGCTACATCCTATGTGCTCAGCTCTTCCTGCTCTATACCCTGCCGCTTGCAGTAAGGACACTACATCCTATGTGCTCAGCTCTTCCTGCTCTATACCCTGCCGCTTGCAGTAAGGACACTACATCCTATGGAAGTTGCCGCCCATTCTACTTAGCAGCGGCTTCTACTTTCTCGACGTCTCGGGGTTTTGTGTACGCCTTACGGCCTTCGTATCAGTGTAATAATGCGTCCACCCCGCTCCGTGTAGCTGTGTGGTGTGCTCCAGCAACCAGAACCGCAGCATGGAGGCGCACAATATCCTCAGGTAACCGCAGCTGACGGGCGCGGCATTACTGGCACATAATGGCGACGACGAGGCCAGTGAGGAGCAGCACCTCGCTCTGTAGTATATGTGTCCGCCATTTTCTGTAGGGCTAGTAATGGGGTGCCCTTCTCCTCCTGGGGGACTACATGTCTCAGCAGACCATGGGCCTTGTATATGTGTCTTTATGAAGGAAGGTGGTGGGAAGCTCTGTAACCCTCCATCGTGGGTTTATTTGAACTTAAACCCTCATAGACGGATGGGGCTACACAGGATGACATTAGCTGCCATATGGCTTACCCGAGTCGTGTGGTGGACGTCACCTGGTGCCCTAGTCTGCTATGTTGATTATAAAAATATGGAGACTGTTGTAAGGCATGTGGCATGACTGTTTTGGAGAGAAAGAGAAGCACATTTTAGGGTCTGTTCTGGTGTGATCAACCTAGTACACTTGGTAAATCTCTATGAGGAAGCCTAAACCAGTGTATAATCTGCAGCTAGCCGGTTAATAGAGCAGAGTAGCTGAGCATATAGGATGTAGTGTCCTACTGGAAGCGCAGGGTTAGAGACAGGAGGAGCTGAGGCACATAGGATGTGTGTCCTTACTGCAAGCGGCAGGGTATAGAGCAGGAGGAGATGAGCACATAGATGTAGTGTCCTTACTGCAAGCGGCAAGGGATAGAGCAGGAGGAATGAGCACTAGGATGTAGGGTCCTTACGCAGGCAACCTGTTGAGGCAGGAGGAGATGAGCACATAGGATGTGTAGTGTCCTTACTGCACGGCAGGGTATAGAGCAGAGGGATGAGCACATGGATGTAGTGTCCTTCCGGCAGGCAACCAGGTTTTAGAGCAGGAGGAGAGGAGATGAGCACCAGGATGTAGTGTCCTTATGCAAGCGGCAGGTAGTATAAAGCAGGAAGAGATGAGCACTGGATGTAGTGTCCTTCTGCAAGCGCAGGGTATAGAGCAGGAGGAGCTGAGCACATGGATGTAGTGTCCTTACTGCAAGTGGCAGGGTATAGAGCAGGAGGGAGCTGAGACAGAGGAGTAGTGTCCTTACTGCAAGCGGCAGGGTATAGAGCAGGAGAGGATGAGCACATAGGATGTAGTGTCCTTACTGCAAGTGGCAGCGGTATAGAGCAGGAGGAGCTAGACACATAGGATGTAGTGTCCTTACTGCAAGCGGCAGGTATGGTATAGAGCAGGAGGAGATGAGTATAGGATGTGTGTGTCCTTACTGCAAGCGGCAGGGTATAGAGCAGGAGGAGCTGAGTACATAGGTGTAGTGTTCCTACTGCAAGCGGCAGGGTATAGAGCAGGAGGAGAGAACACATGGATGTGTGGTCCTTATGCAGGCAACATGGTATAGAGCAGGAGGAGATGAGCACATAGGATGTAGTGTCCTTACTGCAAGCGGCAGGGTATAAGCAGGAAGAGCTGAGCACATAGGATTGTAGTGTCCACTGCAAGTGGCAGGGTATAGAGCAGGAGGGATGAGCACCTAGGATGTAGTGTCCTTACTGAGGGTAGCAGGGTATAGAGCAGGAGGAGCTGAACACATATGATGTAGTGTCTTACTGCAGGAGGCAGGGTATAGAGCAGGAGAGTGAGCACATAGGATGTAGTGTCCTTACTGCAAGCGGCGGGTGGTATGAGCAGGAGGAGCTGAGCACATAGATGTAGTGTCCTTACTGCAAGCGGCAGGGTTATAAGCAGGAGAGCTAAGCACATAGGATGTAGTGTCCTTACTGCAAGGCAGGCAGGGTATAAAGCAGGAAGAGCTGAGCAATAGGATGTAGTGTCCTTACTGCAACGTGGCAGGGTATAGAGCAGGAGAGCTGAGACATAGGATGAGTGTCCTTACTGCAGGTAGCAGGGTAGAGCAGGAGGAGAGAACACATAGGAGTAGTGTCCTTACCTGCAGGAGGCAGGGTATAGAGCAGGAGGAGCTGAGCACATAGGAGTAGTGTCCTTACTGCAGTGGCAGGTATAGAGCAGAGGAGCTGAGCACATAGGATGTAGTGTCCTTCATGCAGGTGGCAGGGTATAGAGAGAGGAGCTGAGGCATATAGGATATGTAGGTCCTACTGAAGCGGCAGGGTATAGAGCAGGAGGAGCTGAACACATAGGATGTAGTGTCCTACTGCAGGCAACATGGTATAGAGCAGGAGGAGCTGAGCACATAGGATGTAGTGTCCTACTGCAGCGCCAGGGTATAGAGCAGGAGGAGATGAGCACATAGGATGTAGTTCCTTACTGCAAGCTGAGGTATAGGGAGGAGAGCTGAGCACATAGGATGTAGGCCTACGTCAGCGCAGGTATAGAGCAGGAGGAGCTGAGCACATAGGATGTAGTGTCCTTACTGCAAGCGGCAGGGTATAGAGCAGGAGGAGCGAGTACATAGGATGAGTGTCCTACTGCAGGGGCAGGTGGTATAGAGCAGGAGGAGTGAACACATAGGATGTAGTGTCCTTACTGAGCAAACATGGTATAGAGCGGATTTGAGCTGAGCACATAGGATGTAGTGTCTCTACTGCAACTGCAGGGTATTAGAGCAGGAGGAGCTGAGCACATGACTGCGCCACTTTTTCTGCGCACGCGCGGACGTTTTGCCCTGGTTCTGGGCGGTTGTGTCGCAGTGCGCCTCAAATCCCGCGCCTGCGCAGTTCTCCACACTCATTACGTCCTCCTGTGTCTCATCCCAGACATCTAATCTCGCGATACCAGCCCACAACAAGCGGGGCTTCTTGATAGGCCAGCTGTTCCTTAAATGTCTCACTCTCCTTTACACTCATCACTCCCTTGAAGAAGCGCGACAGCGAAACACGTGTCGGGGTCTTACGTGTGGGGTCCTACTTATTGGTATGGTATTGGTCTCTGATTTGCTCACTTTGCATTTTTGTACAGCAGCATTTAGCTGCATATTTGTTGTTTACATTGTTGGCACCTTATTTGACCATATAACCTGCCGGAAGCCCATAAGGGCGTTACCTGGTGACCTACATGTTTTTTATTCCTCTGTGTGGTCTATACATTTCACCAATTGTTAAATATTTTTGTCTTTACATTGTTTTATTCATCTTTTTAATGTTGTATTGAAATAAAATTGATATTTTGCGATAGCCACGCATCATCTTTCTTGGCCTTCTCAAATATTTTGTGTCATTGACTTTGATGGATGGCGAGCTGGCCTACGCTTATTTGTCATACTTTCTTTTTTGGTAATTTATTTTCTAATAATGGACAACCCCTGTACAATATATAGTTGTCGATCTACGTAACATCAGTACTATTAAATCATATATATATTCCTGCCATGTACTGTATATTACTGATTTTCCAAAAAACAGAAAAATTCCCTCAATGACAACTAGTTGTCGAGCATGTTGGACTTCATCTCCTCCTGCTCTATACCCTGCCGCTTGCAGTAAGGACACTACATCCTATGTGCTCATCTCCTCCTGCTCTATACCCTGCCGCTTGCAGTAAGGACACTACATCCTATGTGCTCAGCTCCTCCTGCTCTATACCCTGCCTCCTGCAGTAAGGACACTACATCCTATGTGTTCAGCTCCTCCTGCTCTATACCCTGCTACCTGCAGTAAGGACACTACATCCTATGTGCTCAGCTCCTCCTGCTCTATACCCTGCCGCTTGCAGTAAGGACACTACATCCTATATGCTCAGCTCCTCCTGCTCTATAACCAGCTAGCTGCAGATTACACTGGGTTATGGCTTCCTCATAGGAGATTATCCCCCCCGCCACATTATAGCTCCCATCGCCCGACACTCCCCCTTAGATCATCTCCCCCCAACCCCTCACCCCATCCACACACCATCATCTCCCCTATCCCCTCAGACCCCCGATTCCCCTCAGAACAACATAACACATGCCACCGAACTAATATAGAAGAAATTTTAAATAGGGGTATACCAATATTTAATTTTTAACCTAACACAGGGTTATTGGTTCGGTTAGCCCCCTTCTCTCCCGCCCCCCCGGCGCGATCACGAAACGGACAAACCCCGTCTCCAGATAACCATCTCCATGTTTCGTCCAACTGATGATTTAGGCAACACAATGACAGAGCCATACCCCCCCATTCCTGGCTTGCTGGGTGTGCTGTATTTTGGATCGCCAAGTCCCATGTCGGACCCTCATGATCACACTACTTCTTCATTATCCTGTGAATAAGGGAATACCACCCTAGCCTTTGGTATAACACCCCTTTAAAAATGGACAAGGAGTTAGTCTTGTCATAGAATCCAAAACCAGGTTATGTAGAAGAGGGAATGACCCCCTAGGTCTGGTGGCGAACCTATGGGCACTGTGCCAGAGGGCGGCACTCGGAAGTCCCTTTGCTCGGGCATCCGGTATCACCTCAAGCACACAGACGACTCATAGGCATAAGTCCTGCAGTCCAACACCTTAAAAGTTGCTGCTTTCACAGTCATATTTTTGATACTTTACTTTCCTACTTGGACTGTATGAAGAGGGAGAACTTAGACATGGCCGGCTTATTTTGTGGAGGACCTCCTGCTGTCCCCACACTTCTCGGTGCCACGGAAACTGGAAAGAAGCTAAAATGAATAAAATGTCCATCTTTTTTACTTGGCTGCTGTCCTAACGGCGGCCAATATGGATTGAAGTTTTTTGAACAGAGACAAAAGGTTACTGCGTTAATTTTTTGGTTGGCACCGGACTGTCGCGCTAAATAAGGGGGGTTTTTGGGTTGGCAGTTTTTGGGCACTCGGGCTTGCTAAAGGTTTTCTTCCCATCCCACTGCCCTAGATTAGGTTTGCATCCACATGCCTAAATGGCCTTTGATTACAGTGAATTTTCTGCCATGGAAAGTATAGTGAAATAAGAGCCGCCTTTTTCTTCCCAGATACGTGGCTATCAATGAAATTATTCATTATCCCAGCTGGCAATTATCCTGTGTTTGGTTAATTAGGAAGTTTCATCTCAATGACATGTTTAGGTATTATTATATACGACAAAAAGCAATTACAAATGAATCGAGTGCATCTTACCGGTAATGAATCACTGGCGGTATAGGAGCCTAATTGAAGTAAAATTAAAAATGGTCATGGATCATTTCCCCTGGACAGGTATGAACGCTGCTGGTCACTACTGACCCCAATTGTCTGGAGATTATCCTTATAGATTACAATCTGCACCAGGTCATGAAACTAATTATTCCTAAATGGTGCCACTTTAATACAGGAATATGCCACTCTGGCATCTGGTGACATAACACGAAATAACGGTCCTTTTTTAGTTGACTGAGAATAGGTGTATTGTCATTTACGCAAGCTGCATCGTTTTTTTTGACTTTCGTTACAAAGTGGTGATGTTTTTGTCCTATTTTGACTTAAATGGGTTTTTTCCAAGTTTAATGTTATCCCCTTCCACATGATGAGGCGAAGAAATGATGGTGGAGGGTCCGACGGGCTGGGACCGTGTTCACAAACAGACCCCAGCGATGGAGAATGTGGGTCCTCATCTCATTCTCACAGAGTAAGGTCCTGCCTTCATTAATAATATGGAAGTTAATGAAATTGCTGAACACATATAATAGAAGAGCTGCAATGCATACTCGACCTGCATCTTACATACGGAGAATCTTAGTCCCTAGTCCTGTGGTCCTTATGTATTTTGCCCACTGTGAATCAGCTTTCATATTCTGGGCACTGAGTATATGCTTCCGTCAGTGCACAACTCTGTCATAAAGCCCCGACTGGGAGAGGGCCTGCAGGTGATAGGTGACTTTGTGCACTTTCTCCCATCTTTCCTTCTCTGGACAGATTCTCTGGACCTCAACCACAGTGATCTTGGGTTCTTCTTTACCACCTTCTCACCAAGGCCTCTTCTGACACGATTGCTTAGCTGTACAGTCAGTTCGGGATTATGTGGTTGTTCAAACTTTCTTCCTTAAAGGATTTTGAAGGCCACTTGCCCCACCTGAACCGTTGAGGGTGACAGAAAATTCTTCTTTGTAACCTTGGCCGATCTGTTCCTTTCCCATGTGCACTGACATGAATTGAAGCAGGTGGAGGTTTATATACCAGGCCATGTGCCTTTACTAATCAAGTCCAATCACTAGGGATTAGACATCTCACGAGGATCAGAAGGAAATGTACAGCATAAGATTAATATTAGTTGTCACAGCTAGGGGTGTCTGACTAGTTATGAACCCAAGTTATTTTTTTCTTGTTTATAAATTAGCAAAAGGATCTACATTCATTTCGGTAGATTTTTTTAAGTATGGGGCAGAGTATAGATTAATGTTAAAAAAACAAACTTTTGATCCTTACCAATTGGCTCAATGAAACAAAAGAAGAGTGAAACATTGTTAAGAGTCGAATACTTTCGGTACCCCCTGTAAGTGGGACACTTATAAAAAGAGGTTATCAACGCAGGAGATTTAAATTGGGGAGAAGAGGGGTAATATCTGTTGTGGGCTTCCACTTCATAATTTAGCATTATTGGGCAAAATATTGAAACATTTACCTTAGTAATTTCTTCTTAGCATAACCCACCCCTACAACTGATCACGAAAATACACACACCGATACCAGGGATTGGTGGGCGTGTCCTATGCCGGCCTGAGAGGACCTTGCGCCGCTGCGTCTCCCGGGAACCCGCCCCCATCTATCTCCCGCCTAAGGCAGCCATCCCTCAACCTGTGCCCGTTCCCCCTCCCCCCGGGGGCCCCCCGACACTGGCGCTGTCCTCCGGTGCCCGTTTTGGAGGCGGCTACGGACTCCGTCCTCCTTCCGTGCTTCCCCGCGCCGACACTTGACCCCGCGGCGCCCGCTCCTCGCCTCCCTGTCTGTAACAACAACCGATCGCCTGGGAGACTCTCCTGCTTCGTTCTTTCTGCCTGGACACTTCCCAACGCCGAGGGGCACTGTGGCAGCGCTCCAGCCCAGCCCTGGCATCCTGCTGGAGGCGCCATCCTGTGGACTCCCTGCCTGCCTGAGTCCTCGGCGCGCAGTTTAACCCTGACACTGCTGGACTTGATCCAGGACCAGTAGGGAAGTAATTCCCCCTGCTGCTGCCCCCCAGCACCTCTGCCACTGTGCCCGCCAAGCTTCAGCCCCAACACTGAGTCCCCATATGTCCCAGTGAGTCCCCTGTTCCTGGGTTTCTGTTTTCATTCAAACCCTTGCAGTCCTGCTGCAATACCTCCACGTGGGTTTTGTCCTGTATCTCTGCTACCTACTAACTGGACGCTAGCTTCCTATGTTTATATCACTGCCCCCACCCCCTGCCCCCAGAACGCCATGTGTAATCGGAGGAAACGGTAAAATGCTCAAAGCCGTCCGGCGGTGTCTGCGCCCCTCATCGGATGATGAATCCGTCCTATGAAGATCCCCATATCCATCCCTGGAACCCCTGGATGCGCATAATGCTCCACATCCAAGCGGTTCTGGAACAGATACAGTCAAAACGCTGCCAAAAAGTTATGGAGATTTCTCCCCACACAGCCTTGCTCTCCTCCGGGGTCCCCAACTCCTCCCCTCCTCTCTTTGAAGGCTCCCAGAGCCCGCCACATCTTGTAATCTCGTAGAGGTTCGGATCCTTCTGACGGGCGGCCACGGAGTTGGATCGGAATTTGCATAGGTGCTGGCGGCCATTACGGTGGCCAATGCCAACTGGGTACCAAGGTATATGAGCTGCTGACAAATGATTTTGTTCTTTTAAGACCGATGTCCACAAAGCTAAAGAGCGAATTACAGAACTGAACGCCAGAATATCTGAGTGGAGACGTCCAGAGGCCTATGCCAGACGCAGAATCAGAGAGCTTCACGCCAAATTCCTGCCTCCATCGACAGACTGATGACCCTCGAAAACCGCCTTAGACTAACAACGCAGAGTGTGTCGGTCCCTCCCCTAAAGTGGAAGGGTCACCCTGTATCCTTTTTTAAAATTTGGCTCAAAATATGCTGGCCTGCAGAACCTTCCTCCCCGTTCTGCAGCATTGGAAAGGCCCATCGTGTGCCATCCCCCCCTCCCTGTCCCTCAGGGGGCAATCCAGACCCTTCTGGCCCGGCTGCTGCACTTTGGGACGGGACTCTATCCTTCAGGTCTGTCCGTACCAGGAGAAATTCCGATGCCAACAGCAGAGTGGCGCTTCTACCCAACAACCCCTGATTTCTTTTCTCTGCATCCGTCAGAACAACCGCCAATTCCACCCGAGGTCCGTGCCCGTCTCCGTGACAAGGGTATAAATACTGGCCATATGTACCCTTCCAGACCTCCTTTCTTCCTGTGCACGCTCGCGATCATTAGGGCGGGGGGCCAGCAGACTCGTGTTCTTCCACCTGCCCAACACCGAAGCACTGCACTGGGCGTGCAGCCCCCCTCGGCACCTTCTGGACGGCCGCACCTCCTGAGTGACCTGGAACTCCCTATCCTTTTATTTGATGTGCTATGACAATGCTGACTTAGTCTGAATAGTTATCTAGGGTTCCCAATATCACTGTTACCAGTTTTCTAATATTGTTTACACACACGTGCCGCACAACTGTACCCTGGATTTGATTTGTGTTCTCTGTTGGGTCATATCGAAACCAGTTGCGCCACATATGGCACTTCATTCCTTTCCCTATTCCCCCCTCCTCCTCTCCTCCCCTCCCCCCTCCCTCTCCTCCCCTCCCCCTTCCTCCCGCCTCCGTTACCATTACCCTCCCTGCGTCCCCCTCCTTTCCCCCCCCCCCTCCCCCCGAGTCTCCTCTTTGGTCTCTCGAAACATGCGTGCGCTAATAACCACCCCTGACATATATTATTAAGGGTTGACGGTCCCCGACAATGGTGTAGGTTTTGTCTTGAGTTAAGGACCACTGTTCTAGCTATTTGACTGTTTTGGGTAATAGGTTCTTGTCAACTACTGCTGTTATGGTGTGTTGAGACCGGGGTTTGTATTCTGGGATTGTAGTTCAGTTCTGTTATTTGGTTATTCTCAACTGTTTCTGTCTGTCTTTCCTTTGTGGTATGAAAGGATGAATCTTGGTTGCTCACGTCTCCGTCCCCCACACCCCTTTCCCCTTCCGCTAAGATGGTCTTCCCTTCAAGGTCAATGAGTTGAATGTGAGGGGACTGTAACTCTAAATGTAAGAGGCGCCCTTGATGTTAGATGTTATTAAGCGTCAGGCCCCCCATATTGTAATGTATCCAAAGGCCACACCTTACTGGTCAGAAGGTCCTCTCTCTAAAGCGGGCCGGGTGGCTGAGGTTTATCATTCTCCTACTCTGTCTACCCGGGGAGTATCCATACTCAATCCAAATCGCTTCCCATATAGGTCAACAGTACCGGCCGGATCACTGTTGGCCTTATGTGAGATCGTGCATTGCGCCTTGTGGGGTTTACCCTTTACGATAGCGTCTATTCTGTCCTCCCTCCCTTTGATCCACGCTGTGCTGCACCTAATCCGTCCAGTAAACTGGCTCTATGCCTCAAGCCGTTACTCTGATTGGACTTCAATCAGTCCCTAACGCCCTCTTAGATCGCACAACGGCCTCGACCAGGCTCGTCCGTCTGACGAGTGGCTCAACTTCTTCTAGACCTCGCCGATGTTGGCGTATAACACCCCAAAGAGAGAATATTCTTCTATTCCTCGTGCACAATAGCTTCTCTCGATTGAATCTGGCCCTTTGTCTCCCCTGATATGTGCCGCACGTTGAACCCATATGTACCTATTGCCCGCGCGGTGCATCAAAAACCCTTCCCCGTGTCTCATTAGTCTCCTTATAGGCCCCCCCAGCGACTCCGCTTAGGCGCCGTTCAACCCGGCCTGCTCCAATCCCAGCGTCAGAGTACTTGTTAGGAGCAGCGCACAGCGAGTTCTGGGATGTCCACTCAAAGCCCTCCTGATCCCCTTCTAGTCTGGGACTCGTACAAGTCCTCGGTTGCGGGGACATTCATGTCGGTGTAAGCTGCGAACATAAAAGCTCCTAAACTCGCAAGGAGGAAGGCTGACCGCTGCACTTGTTATGCAGACAGGATAGCTATAGAAACCTCACTCCGTGATAGAAAGACTTGGGCTCAGGCGCAGAGGAAACCACTCTAGCTGTATCGAGGATCGCACATAGCGCCGTTATCCATGGAATCTTCGCATCTTTGAATTCTGAGATAAACATGGGAAGCTGCTTGCGTATCATCGCAAGGCTGAACGCCCTGGCTTTCCGTTCCCTCTATCCTTAACAGTGTGGACCCTGATCACAGAACCCCGGCCATACAGTTGTATTTCAGAATGAATTCTTTCCTCTCTTTACCTCCATTGTCCGCCTCTTCCGTCCGGATTCCAGATTCCTTGACAGTTCTTCCACTTTGGAGGCTCCACAGGCACGTCATCGTAGCTTGATGCTCCTCTCTCGGCGGAGAGGTGACGGCCAGCCAATCGTGCCTCAAGATCCCCCCTGTAATACAACCTTACTTTATGGTCTGTGATTTATTTGAGTGTATGGAACTGTGATAACCCGTCCCCCATCTCCTTAGCCTACTCCGATCTCTCGACATTGTTCCCTCCCTGACTCCATGCGAAAGGCCCTTATTGTAGTTTCTTCTTCCTAGCTGGCAAGTACCCTCCTTCCTGAATCGAGCCTCCCAATTTCCCTCCAAACCATATGTTAGAATACTGCAAATTCTGGCAGCCAGAGGGCTTAACAACCAAATTTAAATTAATCCTTGTGTTCAATCTCACACCCGACCAGACAGGCTGTATGGGCCTGGTAGGGGACTGACATAAAATACCCAAGACTAACTGAATATACAGAGGCAACGGTCTCCAGACCCTGGGTTTATATTGTCTAGACCATTGTAGGCATTGTGTTCTGTGGAGTGCCCTATTGTGGACCCTTTTGCCTAGCATGATGGGTTTTTGGCCCTCGATTTTAACAGCATTAGTTAAACTACTATATACTAGATCCCAAGGCTAGGTACGACTAATCTATAATCCACCATCTCCCTATGGCCAGGGCCTAACAGGTTGCCCACTAGCTCCCCTCCTCTTTGCACTTGGCGCTTGAGCCCCTGCGCTGTTGGCGATCCTTCACTCTGATTCATTAAGGGTATGACTACTAGAGAGGTCCCATATTGAAAAGGTACCTCTCTATGCTTGAGATACACTTTTAGAATACCTGGGGATGTGGCCCCTCTCTGGAAGCCTCCTGCCCTGAATCAGCACGAGCTACGGGTAGGTTCTCAGGTCTCTCCGGGTTAACTGGACAACTCGTTCCCTTTCCCATTTTTTATCTGATGTAGGTGTACTCCCCCCCGTCCCCGTCCAGTTAGGTGTCCCACCTTTGAAATATCTGGGAGTTCAGGTGTCACCAGGGTCCAGCATACGGAGTTAAACATTACACCCTTGATAACTGCAACTGATCGCTCTAAAGCCTGGTCCCAACTCTCCCCTTGTCTTGTACGGGTGCGCTAACATATTTAAATATTTTCTCCCAAATTCTATACTTTTCCATGCTTGTCCTAGAACTGCTTCCTAAAGACTGTTTAAAAAAAACCTTGGACGGCATTCTTAGTTCCTTCTCTACCTGGCAGAGTAAGTGCCCACGATTCAGTTAGCGCTGCTGTCAGGCTCCCAAGTCTAGGGGTGACCTGGCTTGCCCCGGATCGTATCTTTATTACCTGCTCCCACTCTAAATAGGCCTCAGTGGGTGGAAATCCCAAATGATATATATAGGGTAATGCAGCTCTGCACTGGCTGGGTGCCTGGTTGGTTCCTACGATGCCCTTACAAACCTGCTGTACAGTATAATGTCCCCATCTGATACCCCTCTCCTCCCCTACGTACGTACGGTGTGCTGGCGTAGGGCACAATCCCTGTAGAACCGCTCAGCTCTCCCTCTCTCTGCCTAGACTCCATTGTGGTCTCAATCCGTGCTTTCTTCACTTTCCTCTCCCTCCCAGGCTGGACAAATGTGTGGGCAAGCGGGGGGTGGAAATTTGGTAGGCCAGCGCTTATCCCCGATGCAAAATTAACTCACTTTAACGAGAATAATGGATAGACATACTGTACCCAGTACGGCTAGCTTCCATCTCCCTCAAACTCGACACGCCTTCAAGGCCCATTCGGCTCCTTCAGCCTGCACAGTGAATTCTCCAAACTAGAGACTCTGATGAGTACCCCCGGACCTCCTACGGGCCACCCTCAGTGCTATGCTCTCCTGGCAAGAGCAAAGTCCAGAACCGTTTGATAGAGCCCTGGTGAACGCTGGAGACAGGATATCCCTGACCGTCATATTATTACTGGAGGGAGGTCGACTGTCCCTCAACCCCCGTTGTTTTTTCACATCTGTATGAGTTCGAGGGGACTTCCTGATCCCGATCTAAACTTCCTCCATCGAGTATACTTCACCCCCCTGCTAGATGATTCCGCATGGGAGCAGGCCCAATATCTTTGCCTTTCGCTGTCAGGCTTGAGTCTGATCCCTTCCTGCACTGTGGCTGGTCCTGCCCTAGGGGCATGTCTTCTCTGGTCCAGCAGGCTGGAGTTCCTAATTTCACTTTGAATTTCCCACGATGTAATGTCTCCCTCGTTGTCATCCTCGTCATCATAACAGTTATTAATTGGCCACTATGACAATTTTCTTTAGTTTTGTCTTATACTACGCACGAAAAGGGTGTGATGACCGGAGGACCAGGAGCCCCCTCCATACAAGATGGTCTACTCCATTAACAGTGTCATCCCCACTACCGGTCCCCTGTATACCAACAGATGTCCCCAGAAGTTTTGCCCTCATCTGTCTAGATGGTGCTCGACTCCCCATACTGCCTTATAATCACATGTGATAATTACTCACTCTCCATGATGAAAGAGACTGAGCGTGCCTGGTGTGATGCGTGTTGGGTGGTGACTGATTGTCTATGTGTCAATAGTTTTTTGTGTTTGTATCAAGATTTTCTGGCGCTGCAGTATCCTGCCTGTTATGCTACTTGTAATATCCCTCAGGTAGTTTTTTGAAACCAGCAAGAACCTGATTGTTACCATGTCCTGTTGTATAATATCCCTGGATGGGGGGAATGAAAATGTGACAGACATCCTTGTTTTCTGGTTTTGTTTATTTTAATTGTATAAATTTCAAATTGCAAAAATAAAGACGTTTAAAAAAGATAACGGGGATTGGCTAGGGGCTCCGAACCAGAAGGACGCACTGATCATCACATATTTTCAAGGGGACCCTTCTCACACAAGTGATTGCCAAAGTGGACAAACCCTTTAAAGGATTTTTAACCAAGTTTCATTTTATAACAATCTGTCATGGGGGTCCAGCTCTGGATTTCCCCCCAACAAGAGAACAAACCCCCACAGTTTAGAAGCGTTCTCTAAGCTGAGCATGTGCCCTTCAGTCTATTCAATAATATGGGAACACAGAAATTGTACATTATACAAAAAAAAGAACTTTTTGATCTTAAAATTGGCTGCAATAAAACAAGCCAGAAAATTTAGGGAATGAATACTTCTGTGCCCACTGTAGATGTCGGCAGGAGTGGGGTGTCCTCACTAGAATAATAGATGCAAAAGGTGGTTGGGGGAGTGGTGGTGTGGCCTAATTTCACTGCTTCTTCCTGCTACTAACCAGTGGCAGAGGTCAACTGTTTTTTTCGATATCTTAGTCCGCACATGTTGGCGATAGTGGTTACTTATCGTCGCTGCTGTGGTAATGTGGGTTGGTAACAAATTGGCCAATCATCTGTTATTGCCATACTTCCTTAAATGGGTGCAGTGTTTCCTACATTGCCCTGAGTTCTCTTCAAATAATTTTCTTCGTTTATTTCTCTTTTTCTCTTAATGACTCCTTCCCAGCATATGACTAGGAAAGAAGATTATATTTGTGATTGTTGTTTTTAGAACATTTGGCAGTATCTTATTGCATATGGTGCTAGATATATGCCGGGCGATCAAACGTGTCTCGGCAGCTCCCTTGTCCCCCTTCCTAAGGCATTGTCTTCAGCGAGTCACCACACCAACGTCTCTCCTCACCCCCTCATACCCTTCTCCCTCATTCCTGAGGAGGGGATGGGTGGATTTACGTGAGTGATACAGTTCCTTGCTGAAAAAAATATGCCCTTTTGACTCAGTGGGGGTCCTTTACTATGGCCCGAATCGCTATTTTGTAGTTGGTTTCCTGAGCTTACTGATTTGCGCCCTTATTTTCCCTGAATTGCACCAGGTTTTTGGCGCATGTGATCAGATTGTGCACGCCGGCATGCATGCGACAGAAAGGAAAAAAAAAAAAAAAAAAAAAGGGAAATTCGGGGGGACGTGGCGCTCGGAAACCGACAGTTCGGAAAAAACGCTGAATTAAAAAAAAAAATTGTCAACTTGACACGTTGCTTACCTGCACCCAGTAGGTAGTGAACTCCAGCGGACTTCCAGTGCAGCTTCGACAACCTGTGAAAACATCGGGCGCACTACCTTAGGCGGACCTGTCACCCCTAAGTAGCAGCCTTCCTAGTGCTTGAACAACGCCGCAGTGTTAGAAAGATCCTCTGAATCTCGGTAACGCTATATAACCTGCGGCGGGTACAATGTCATCAGCGAACGTTCGCAAGAGCTGTCCGATATATTCATTAGGCGGCGGGGGTGGGCGTGAGTTAGGGCTGACGCGCGGCATTCACCACTGGCCTAGTAAGCGAGTGGTGCGGGTCGGGACGGGCATCGCCTCACAGACCGCCCACTCATGATAAGTTGGACAGCTTTGCTAATGGTCCGACAGTAAACCTACCCCTGGTCGCTATTCGATACGCTATTCCTTCTAACACTGGCGGGCATTTTGTTCAGCACTAGGAGCTCTTACTGGTGCCGAAATTATGTGACAGGTCCTCTTTAAGTACGCAGCGGTTTTTTTCACGCTCATTCTCACTCTCCCCCTTCAAAATCCATAACTTTTTTTCATTTTTTCGTTACAGAGCTGTGTTAGGGCTTATTTTGGTGCGTAACAAAATTTAACTTCCGTCCTTCCCGTGATGTTATGTATTATAACTTGGTTTGTACTTGGAGCGGAAAAAATTCAAAATTGTTGAAAGATTGAAATACAAAACGCAGTGCATTCACAGTTCTTTGTGTGCTTTTTTTTGACTTTCACTCTGCACTCCATATACCAACAACACCAGCTACTTTAGTCTTTTGGTTTGGTATGATCCGGTTAATACGCACATTTATCAATGTGTTATTCCTTCTATACATTTTCAAAAATTAAACAATTGCTACGAAGAGAAAACATTTTTTTTGCCATCTTCTGACACGTAATAATTTTTTTCACACTTGGGCGTACGGAGCTGGGGTAGGTGTCCATTGTTTGCTAAACATGAGGCCAACGATTTATTCTACCATTTTTGAGACTGGGCAACATTTTTGATCACTTTTCATTACATTTTTTATGTTATGTATAAAAAGGTGAACAGTCGCATTGTGGCGGGCCATGCCCCATTCCCGTCTCGGAAGTCCACCGCCGGGTTATAACGTTTTTTATATTTTGATAGATCTGGTCGAGTTTTGGGACGCGCAATCCTACTGTGTTGTGATTTTTACTCTTATTATTTTTATATCCGTTCTAGGAAAGGGGATGACTGAAATTTTTATATTTTTTAATTTTTTCTTTTAAACTTTTGTTTTCAATTCACAATTTCTAGACCTCTAGGTACATTACCCTGGTGCCATATGTTCGCCACCACTGCCCGAGGGTCAGATCATTCCACCATACATGCAATGCTTACTTGTATTGCAGTATATGGCGTTTTTGCATATGATGTTGCATATGATCATGGCATCATTGTAACGATCTTCTGAAAACCATTCAGCCTCGGGTCTAATGAAGACCCAGCTGTCATGGCCACCGATCGCCGGCCCCCCCCCCCCCGACCTTGTCTCCGGGGACACAATCTTAGTAACATGCAATGCCCATCGACTACACGCTTTACAGTGCTTAAAGGGGTTCTCCTGCAAAGACTGGCCTCACTATACCTATCTCACCTTACTTTCACTTCACTACTTCCGTGTCATTCAATCTTCTGCTCCTTTTTCATGAATCACAGTCATTTTTCCTTCGGCCCTGCCAGCTCCTTCTTAACACTTAGTTCCATAGAAATACCTGTTTGCTTTCTCTCCTCTACGGTCCAGGCATGTTGCGCAGCTCCCTGTTCCCCTGCTGTGGGTGTGGATGCACCTTCCGCTGTAGAAGAAGCTGGTGTTGACCAGGGGATGGTGGGAGATGAATCTTTTTGGAGAGTTGAGGCACCATTGGTGGTGTTTGGAGTATGCGCTGCAGCAGTGATCTTTGCAGTGACAAATGAAGGAAAAGAAAGTAACAGCCCAGGGTGGGTGAGGTAGGGTGTGTAACTATTATATATGTAAGGAATTGGCCAGTTTAAAAAAAGAGTACTTTCAGTACCGAGAACCATTGTTTAAGTAAGGACGAATGAAGTGTACATAAGCATAGTTCTTTTATAAAATATATTACAACCTGTTTTACTATTACATCTGTACTTTTCATTATCATTATCTTGAATTTAAAAACCTTAAAAAGCTAGCTGCACTCTATGGTACTAATGAAATAGACATATTGTCACAATTTGCTCCCTTTCCCGGATCCTGTCTCGGATTGCGTGCCACCCGTGTCGCTTGCAGTGCCCCCAGAGCCCCGGCTGCACTCACCTCCCTGCCTCCACGGCGGTCCCTCCTGACTCGCGCTCGGACTGCCTACGTCCCTGTCTTCTAGGGTGCGCTGGCTCACCAAGATGTAAAGTGCCATTGTGCCTGTAATTGGCGCTGGCCTGCCAAAAGTTCCTGCCCCCCCTGTGGGAATCGGAAGCCTGATCTTCAGGCTATTCCTATGAAGATAAAGAGCCCCCGTGTTCCTGTGTCTCCACAGCCGTTAAATGTGTTCATCCTGGTCCCCTGTAATCGTCTCCAGCTTTCCAGGTGTTCCTGTGGATTCCCAGCGGTCCTGTATCCTGTCCCGTGTCCAGCTCCAGGTTCTGACGTGAATCCTACAGTCTCACGGCTTCCTCCTGCTTCGCTACCTTGGCTGCCACCAAGCGGGCTAGTCTCACCTGTGGAACGACCTGGTGGTACCCCCACTTCAAAGCGACCATCCTGCTTTGTGTCTCCTGGTGAATAGCAGGGTGCCACTTAGCCGCCGGTCCCTTGTTTTCTAGTACCATCTCCCTCGGGGTCCGAGGGTCCACATACTCAAAACCTGGAACCATATACAGTACTACCAGATTCCCACCGGTTTTGTTATGGGAAGGAAAGCTTGGGGATTGGCCATGTTGGTTTTCAACTTTGCCCTCGTGTGTTTTTTCATGAGAGATAACTTTCCCCGATCGGCATCCAGCTTCCTCCTCCTCTGTCCTAAGTCATGCCTTTCAAGCTATCCCTGATTTATTGTGAGGGTAGTAACGGCAGTTTTAACATTTCTTATCTGGGGGTACCCCATGAACCTCTAGCTTATAATGGACTTTATTGCAAATCCAACCAAGGAACAGGACTTAATAGATTCTTTCAACTGTAGAAAAGGTCTTTCGAATCACATAAATGCATGCTTCAAGAAGAAAAACCCTTCTCTCCCATCAGTCGTCTTACATCGTCTGTTTCCACTGCTTGTTGCCGGAGCTGAATAATCTAAGTTTCTGAAATGGAGGGGGCTGGAAATGATCACAAATGTTGATGGGTCTTTCTCTTTCTTCACAAACCAGTGTGGTTTTTGTTTCAGATTTTTTCTCCTGTGGCTATTATTATACTTAAATAAATTTACTTCTTAGTGACGGGCAGATCTATTTGGCATATGGCTGGGAATCCAGACTCTTTTTTTGGAAAAAATAATATTTGCTGCTGTTAATAAGATAACAGTAAAGTTGGGACAACAAGTTACAAAGGGGAGTCGCCAACCCAGTTTCATCTGCCTAATATGCCTGCCCCCTTCCCCTTGTAACGCTGCAGTGCAGAGCTTCTTTCTCTTAATTCCGGTTGCTTCCCCCATCCTGCTCCTGACCCAGTTGTAGCCACAAGGAAACACTACACAATAGTTTATACCTACTTCAATAATAAACAGTCTTGAAGGGAGACATTCATCATCAATGGCTAATAACCCTCGCCATATATTGTCAAGCAGTGTACAGCTCTCTATCTTTTGGTCTCTTCATGGTCCTGTGGTTGGCATGCATCCAAAAATTAACTTTGAAGTGAGATGTAAATTGGTTGTATAAAGTCCTGGAGGGATAGTTTAACACTGAGTCAAGTGGGACCTCAAATGCCTCCTCCTCTGTACCCTGACATCATCTTGTCTTCAGGGATCTGTTACCTTATGTCTCTGGATGCAGGACCATCATGACGTGAAGGGTTTTTCTGAGGGAGGAGCTTGACGTCAGTGTTAAACTCTCCGCCTCCATGCCTTTATCAACCGTTTCCACGCACTTCAGTAATTTTTTGGTAAGACCACCACACGATTCTGACATAAACACATCAGGAAGTGTTCAGCTTGACAACATCTGTATGGTTACTAGATCATTTCTGACTGATGCCCGTTAAACCAACCCCTTCCCGACATTTGACATCTATTACTGGTAACACGGGAAGGTGCGTTCCCGCAATCGCATAAAGTACGTCACACTCTCAGATTGTGGTGGTTAACAGGGGCATTTTAACTTTAATCGACCCCCCCTGCGCGACGCTTACCGCGTGGGGTCCGTGGCTCCTATCGCAGCCCTCGTGGCTGTGTGATCTGCTTCCGGAGCCGGTCTGCCTTCTGCGCAGCATGCTCAGTGTGTGCACATATATACAGGTAATCCTCACTGTATTTGTTGAAGATAGCATACCAAGCGATCAGTGATCGCTGTTCAGCTCACCTGTCAAAGTAAAGACAAATTAAAAACACTAAATAAACACACTTTTAATTAAAAAAGAATTCATTAAATAAAGTTAAAGTCCCAAACAAACACAAACATTCCCTATATACATCTTAGATAAGTAAAAAAAGTACGGCAAACCCCACATTTTGGTATCGCGCGTTCCGTACAATCTGTTACCAATAAGTCAGAGAAAACATTATTTGGACCGTACGGGAACGCCGTATTTTATAATATTTTAAACAAAACCGAGAACAAGAAAACTCGCCAAATAGATTTTACATAAATCCCTTCAACCTCAACAATGTTCCAAATAATGATCAAGAAAGTTATGTCCACTGAAAAAGGACAAAACTCAACACTAAAATAAATAAAAACTTAAGTTAAACCACTTGTCCAATCAAAAATGTTAAAGTTTATATTTCGAAAAAGGATGGCGATGCAAAAACAAATAGATTTTCTTTATATTCGTTTTTTTCCTGTTAGTATACAAATTGTAAATCATTAAAAACACTCTAAAATGAGGTATCACAGTTAATCGTATAGTGATCTATAGAAACTAAAAATATTAAGTATTTTTTAGTGTGCCCGTTACGACCCCCAAAATATACAAAAAAAAAGACCCATAATTGACAATTTCTTTTCCTTCATACATGAAAGAGTATTACTCCAGTATAAAGCCGGAGTTTTATCGAGTTTTGACTCGGTATAGCGAGTAAAAAAAGAATGTGCTAAAACTTCAAACTACGGCTTATAGTCGGTAAGTTCAAAAAAAAAATACTCAACACTCACCTTTTCCGCGGGCACACGATCCCCCGTTCGGGCAAGGCGCTCCACCCTTCCCGGCAACCGATCACAGCCGACCCTCGGGCAAAGCGCTCTCCCGTCCCTGCGTGAGTAGAGATAGTTCGATTAATAAATAAACTAAATCTAACACTCACCTTTCCGGGGCCCCCTCAGGTCTTCTTCGGACGTCACCGCCCTGGGCAGCAGCGCTCCGGCGACATCACATCCGGGCGGATCGCGCAGAATACCTGAGGGCCCCCCCCGCCGGAAAAGGTAGTTTAGATTTATTTATATTTTTAAATCACTATTTCTACCACGGGGGCGGGGGAGCGGCTGATTACTGTGAGCTGTGTCAGGCTGATATAGCGAGGCGGGTAGGCTGGAGGCTTATTATTGGGGGCAGGGAAGCTGGCAGGATCTGTATACTGGGGCAGGGAGGCTGGCAGAATGTATACGGGGCAGGGGGAGTGTAGGCTCGCTGTATACTGGGGCAGGGGAGGCTGGGGCAGGCTGTAATGGGGCAGGGGAGGTGGGCCAGGCTGTATACTGGGCAGGGGGAGGCGTGCAGGCTGTTATACTTGGGGCAGGGGAGGACTGGCCAGGTCTGTTGTATACTGTGGCAGGGGAGGCTGGCAGACTGTATCTGGGGCAGGAGGAGGCTGGCAGAATGTATACTTGGGCAGGGGAGGCTGGCAGAATGTTATACTGGGCAGGGCAAGTGGAGGTAGGGCAGCTGTTATAACTGGGGCATGGGAGGCTGTGGCAGAATGTTTACTGGGGGGCAGGGGGAAGCACCTGACCAGGTGTTATACTGGGTGCAGGGAGGCTGGCAAATTGTATACTGGGCAGGGAAGAATGAACAGCTTGTATACTGTCAGGGAGACGAGGGCTGAGTACTGTGGCAGGCGTAGGCGGGGAGGCTTGCAGGGCTTGTATACTGGGGTCGGGAGGCTGGCATGTGTTACGTGGGGCAGGCGAGAAGCTGGCAGGTCTGTAACTGGGGGCAGGGGAAGCTGGCAGCTGTCTTATGCTGGTCAGGGAGAGCTGGGGCTGGTATGCTGGGGCGGAGGGGCTGGGCAACTAATACTGTGGAGGCAGGGGCTGGGCAGGCTGTTATTGAGGGGAGGGTGAAGTCTGGCAGGTCTGTTAGCCTGGGGCAGGGTACAGCTTGCAGGCTGTATAGCGGGGGCAGGGGCAGCTGGGCACTCTGTATCTGGGGCCAGGGGCTGGCAGGCTATTAACTGGAGCATGGGCTGGAAGGCTCTAAATACTGCGAGCGCTAATGACTCAATGCCATTTTCCACCCTTGTGTATACTCAAGTCCATAGTTTACCCATTTTTTGTGGTAAAATTAGGGCCTCCTGTATACTCGGTATATATGGTAATAAAATCTCATCAAAACTACAGACCCCTAAAATGAGTATTTGTAAAGTACATCTCTGTCCCAGAACTATACCCTTATATGTCCACAATTGCCAAACTAATAAAGATTGTATAGCCAATTAAAGTGACAATGAATAATCTGCACTAAGGGCGGCTCTTCTCATCATGCCTGCATGTGCAAATACGCAGTTACCACACATATGGGGTATTGTTCATAACGCACGGCAGGATTGGTATCAAATTTTTGTGGAGCGTTTTGGTATTTTTATCCCTGAATTGGTACATTTATGAAAACACATTCATTAGTTAAAAAAAAAACGTATTTCGAAATGTGCATCCGATTTTGTTAACCCCTTCAAAACAATTAAAGGGTTAACAACCTTGTCATAAAAGTTGTTTCACGTACATTGAGGGTGGTGTATTTCTCTATATGGTGGTAATTTATGGGCTTTTACTTTTATTTAGGTCTCTCAAAGTGACTTCAAACCAAGAGCAGTCCCTCAATACAGATGTTGCTTTTTTTTATGAAAATGTGAGAATAGCACCTAACGTTCAAGCCCCATAAACAGCTTACAAAAGTAAGACTATGCATAAAAAACCATGTCCACATAAAGTAGACATTCGGTGAATGTTAATTATTACATTTTTTTGGTGTTTGAAAAAGTAGAGAACATTTGAATTTTCGAAATTGAAGATATTTTTCCAAATTTTCACACAATATCTGATTTTTCTCATAAATATGCAAAACATTACCACCCAAATTTTTAAACTACATTAAGTACAATGTGTCACGAGAAACAATTTCAAAATCACTTGGATATGTCAAAGCGTTCCTAATTATAACCATTTATGTGACACAGGGCATATTTTGAAAAATGGGCCGTGTCAGGAATGGTGAAAATGGCTCTGCGTCTGTTAGGGTTAAAGCATCAATTCACTTTACATTGGTAGCATTATACAGCAAGTCACACATAGTGATATATCACAGAAATCACAGAATGTAGTATAAATATGAATTTGACTTAACCCTAATGAAAGCGCCTGAAAAGGCTTTAAATACCCTACACGCACGTAAACGTTATAGTACGTCCCTGCGGGGAAGATACTTCCCGCACGGGGGGGACATTCTATAATGTCCTCTTCTGGCACCCGCTCACAAACTGGACCGGAGGCACTGCGCTCTACAACCCGCGATCGGCGCAAACTCCGATCCCGATGTTAACACCTTACACGCCGCGCCATGTAAGGCCTTCCCCCTCTGGATCGGATCCCCCGTGGCCGCTTTCCAGGGATCCGATCCTATTCTGAGCATCCCGGGTCTGACTGTAACTGTTTGAGCATGCGTCTCTATGCTCAGTAATTTACAACTGCTCTACAATGAGAGTATTGTAGAGCAGTGTTTGGATCTGACAACTGTTTTAAGTTAAAAAAGTTAAACATTAAGTTTAAAACATGAGAATAAATAAACATAAATACTAAAAAATATAGCCCCTAAAGTGTCACACACAAACAACCCCACATATTTGGAAATACCGACGTCCGTAACAATCTGTATGATAAAACAACATCATTACGAACTACAACGGTAAAGCCACGAAAAAAAACCTGCAAAAAACATTCCGAAAAAGATCATTTTGAATTAATACCCTTTAAAAAATTCTTTAAAAAGTATAAAAAAAGTTACGACATCCGCAAATAAGACCACTAAAAGCCAAGAACAACCAGTTGTTCAGCCAAATAAAAAAGTTATTTCATATGAAGACTGTTGATGCTAAAATGTCACACATTTTTGCCTAATACTTTTTATTCAGTAAAGCGTATGGTATTGGTCAAAAAAACACAAAAAACTCTCCTAAAAATGATCATTTTCATTTCATCCACCACAAAGAGTTAATAAAATCTCCCACCAATTAGCTATAGATGCCCCAAAATTCGTACCAAAGTGCATTTGCATGTGGTAAAAAAAATATAAGCCCCTATAGGTCCACATTAAAAAAAAGAAAAAATTATAGCCTGTACAATGTGACATAGCAAATCTGATCTGAGATGGCGCTCCTTTCCTCCTATGCCCATGGGCCCGCGTGCACCCATCAAGCAGGTTACCACACCACATTGGGGTATCCGTGTACTCGGGAGGAGTGGAGTATCAATCATTGTGGGACCTTTTTCATTTAATCCATTGTAAATGTTTAATTTTCCACCCAAAATGAGTGTATTGTCAAAAAATATACAATTTGTAGCACACCCCCATTTTCTTTTAACCCCTAAAAACACCTAAAGGTTAACAAACTTCTTAAAAGTGCTTTTCATACATTGAATAGTGTAGTTTCCATAAGGGGGTCATTTACAAGTCTCCGCTATTATTAGGCTCTCACAGTCAATTAAAAGTTTTGCAGGTCCATCTAATACGGGTTTTGGTTGATTTTCCTAAATATTTGAAAAATGGAAACCCAATTCTGAGCCTCATAACATTCTAGTAAATATGTGGATCTTAAAAACTATGACAACATAAGCAGACATTTAGGAATGTAAGTTATGATTTATTTGGGTGCATGACTATCTGCATCAAATTTATGCCCAATTTAGTTTTTTTTTTTTTTTTTTTTTTAATAACGAACACAAGAGATATCATCCAAATTTTTAAACTAAGTTGAAGTACAATGGGGTATAAATGGGACTGCGCACAATTCTGGTGGTTTTGCACCTAAAACAACTGGCAATATTACTTACCCGTCCCATTCGCGACCAGCGGCCGCTTCTCTGCTGTGGTGGATTCGGGTCCGGCCGGGATTCATAAAGGTAGTTCCTCGCTGTGCCACCAGTTGGCGCTGCTGCGCTGAAAAGCATCAGAACGTGCTGAGTTCACCAGGCCGGGCTGAGTGAAGGCAGTCCAAGCTCGCGCAGATTTTTTTTTAAAAACTGCGACGGGTTTTTCCGAATCCTTTGGGTTTTTCGTTCTGCTACGTCCCCCGATTTCCGTTCGCCATGCATGCCAGCCCCCGATGCGCCACAATCCGATTCGTGTGCGCCAAAATCCCGCAATTCAAGGGAAATCGGCGCAAATCGGAAATATTCGGGTACAACGTCGGAAAACCCCCACTGTCTGAAATGCTTTGCACCACAGTATCAAGGCATTTAGACCATTTTTTGGCAGCTTTCCACTTGTTCCAAATAACGGGTGGCATTCTGGAAATGGGCGTGGCCTCAGCAAAAGCTGCCCATGCGCCTGAAATGCGGGCAAACAGTTTAGACCTAAAGTCTTTTTAGAACTAAAAGTATGCCTAAGTTTGAACAGACCTTCTTATCCTGCAAGAGGATTCATCATCACAGTGATAAAACTGCGGACAAGCCAGAAACTGGCGGAAACCTGAGACACATTGTTAATCCCCCCCCCCCCAATGTGTCACGAGAAACACATTCGCGAAATCCCTGGATATTTAGCGTTCCATAACCACCCCAAAGGGTGAGGACAGCTCCATTGGTTTTTGTCGATGGTAGTATATCTACACTTACCAAAAAAAAATCTGGCACTGCTGGCAAAAAAGAGTGAAAACTGGCAAATTTTATTTAAATCCGTAGTATTGATTAAAAGTGACACTCACTTAAAAAAAGAAGAAGTATGTTGGTAACGCATTTCGAGACAAACAAATCGTAGTCCTTCCCATACCTTACCAAACAACACATGTGCACACCATAAAAACCTCCAACATACACCAGACATTGGGCAATGTTTAGCAGAAATTAAAACTTTGAAATGGAAGATTTTTTTAAAATTTTTGCCAAATTGTATTTTTTGGATAACAAACGCATGCAGTTGTCATGAGAAAACAGTCTCAACATCCCCTGGATATGTTAAGCCCTCCAGTTATACCACTTATAGTGACACAGATTTTAAAATTTGGATTATTGGATTATTCTGCCGGTGTTACAGGAACCTTCATCAGATGTCCAAGCGTGTCGTCCCCGATGTCGCGTGGCTTACCGATAACCCGCGTTCCGTCTTCTTTCTTCTCCGCGGGCTCCTCTTCTCTCTTCCTCATGGACGCGCCATGTTTTCTTCTACACTGCGCACACTATGGCCGCTGCTGACGTCATAGTATGCGCGGCGACGAAAGAAAACATGGCCGCGTCCATGCCAGAAAAAGAGATGGAACACGCTGAACTTGGGACATCGTTAAGCCGCCCGACATCGGGGAGCCGCGCTGACATGGGAGGGTGAGTATTTAGTTTAATTTTTTTAAGTGGGTAATTTTTTTTGTAAGGACTCGTGATAGTCGAGGGGAACGTTTTTTAGTCATCATTTTTTGTGCCGAAAACATCGGCTTTATACAATGAGTATTCGGTATGTGGAGGGGGCTGCATAGGGAATATTAATGGTGGGGGCAGCATAGGAAATATTAATGGTGGAGGGTTGACATTGAAGTGAACTATGGTGAGGGGCGGCATAGAAATTAATGGTGGAGGGGCGGCATGGATTAATTAATGGTGGAGGGGCGGCCTATGAACGTTAATTTAATGGGAGGGCAGCATATGAAAGTAATTAATAGGTTGTATGGGCATCTAGAAATAATTAATGGTGGGAGGCAGCTAGGAATAATAGGGGCAGGCATTAGAAATAATTAATGGTGGGGGGCAAGCATAGGAAATAATTGATGTGGAGGGGCATAGGAAATAATTATGAGGGGCAGTTAGTAATTAATGGGGGGGGGGGGCATATTCAATATTTAATGGAGAGGGGTCCCGTATTATTTAACAATTAATTAATTGGTAGTATATAAAAAGTTCACAAGGGGGGTGCAGTATATTAAGTAATTTTGAGGGGGGCCCCTGTATACGGATGTGGTCACATGTACCACTATTATTTTTAAACTTTAGTCCGGCCCTCCAACAGTCTGAGAGGGGACAGTGAACGGCCCCTATGTAAAATAGTTTTGGGACCCTGTTTAAAGATGGGATAAAGCAGTTCGGAAATTCTGCCAATTTATCCTTGCAAAGAGTTCTGCCATCTAGTGCTTGCACAGTGAAATGCAACACTCCAAAACAACCATATAGCAGTTACATTAGCATTTACTGTACATGTATACTGTAAACTGCACGTGATATCAGTCTTATAGTGTGTCCCTGCATACAGTACTGTTCGTGGTACAGGCAGTTCCCAGGTTACATACAGCATAGTGTCTATAGTATATTTTGTAAAGCTAACCCTGACAAACTCTTTTTGGCCCCTGTGACAATTTGATTAGCCCCTAATGAACAGGCCGTTTAAAAGGAGGTTTACCCCGGAAAAAAACTCTGAAATTTCAATCCCTTAGTGATGTTTACCACAGTAAATTTTTTTAAACCCCTTAGTTACAATTTTACTCATTTATATGCTGGTTGTGCTCCTATCAATCTCTGGTGATGGTCAGTGTAAGATTCCAGAGTGTGGGCGGGGGACTCTATACAGACTTTTATGATTCTCTACTCGCTGTGGTCTGACTGTGTTTAATTATCAGGGCACATGTTTATATACACTTTCTTTACTTCTAAAAACATTGTACTAGTATCGGACACATAGAAAGGAATAAACAGATCAGAAGAGATAATGAGATCCATATTACACCCAATTACATTCTCATCTCTCCACACACTATCAGATCTGCTGTTGGAATATTCAGTATCATTACTGCGAAAACAGCTTCAGTGCAGGCAGAAGAACATGGGGCACATTTTCTAAGGTGCATGCCCAGTTTTCTGTAGGACTGTGGGGCAAACTCTAAGAAATACCTATTGCCACATATGTGTCGCAAGTGACCCTTGTGGTGCGGTTGCACGGGTCTCATGCACACAATTTTCTGCACTGAAGGGGTGCTCCAGTGCTCAGTCAGATTGTACGCCAGATATAACATATACAGGGGCTTTTACTAAGGTGTTCTGCGGATCACACTTTCGCCGGCTTTTAGAAAATAAAACAAAATACAACCAAAATTAAAAATTATGCTAAAATTACTGGTGTTAAGACGACCCCCCTACTTTCCTGTTAAATGATATTAAGATATATTCGCCGTATAAGACTACCCCTTTTTCCAACACATAAAAACACCGGTAAAAATTTAAAAAAGTTGAATTTACAATCTGGTCCTTTTTTTAATTTCAATTCTTAGACATGGCAGGTATAGCAGGAAAACTGTTGCTCATAAACAAGGCATACAAAAAACAAATTACCATCGTCCATTTTACTGTAAGTTTACCATACTGTACCTTAATTTTTTTTATTAAATTTCCATGCCTGTACAGAACGGGAAAAAAATTCCAATGCAATGAAAAGGTGAAAAAACCGCATTTGCGCATTTTCTTGTGGGCTTTGGATATTACGTCCCAAATGACATGTCTACTTTATTCTTTGGGTCATACGATTAAGGGGATACCAAATTTGTATAGGTTTTATAATGTTTCATACATTTACAAAATGAAACCTCCTGTACAAAATTATTTTTTGATTTAGCCAACTTCTGCCGCTAATAACTTTTTTATACTTTGGTGTACGGACTCTGGGTGTTGTCATTTTTGCGAAATTGTGATATATTTTCAATGATATCATTTTAGGACGTACGACCTTTTGATCACTTTTATAGTTTTTTTATATTTTTCAAAATGGCAAAAAAGTGCCATTTTTGACTTGGGCGCTATTTTCCGTGTTACGGGGTTAAACGCATTGAAAAACCGTTATCATATTTTGATAGATCAGGCATTTTCGGACGCGTCGATACCTAATGTGTTTATGATTTTACTGTTTATTTATATTTATGTCAGTTCTAGGGAAAGGGGGGTGATTTGAAATTTTAGGTTTTTTTTTATATTTTTTTTTTTTTAACTTTCTTTATTTTATTTATACTATTTTTCAACTCCCTAGGGTACTTTAACCTAGGTTGTCTGATCGATCCTATCATATACTGCCATACTACAGTATGGCAGTATATATGGGGATTTTCCTCCTCATTCATTACAATGTGCTATCAGCCCATGCGCCGCTATCTTTTGAGGCTGCCGGCATCTATGCAGCAAACACTTACTGGCTATGGAGAGGGCTCAGCCCGTGAGCCCTCTCCATGCACACACCCCAGACCAACGAAGATTTTTCAGTCTTCAAAATTCGTCTTAATAACGCCGAATATATGGTATTTCATGCTCAAAAACTTTATGAGCCCTAGTGTGTACAAGTTGGTACAAAAATAAGCCCTAACACAGCACATTCACAGAAAATGTCGAAAGTACGGCACGTGGAACTATTCTTTCCATAAAGGAAGGTTCCATGCAGCCCCCATAATAATGGCCTGGAAGACCCCCTAGTAATGAATGCACTACAGCAGCTCCCATAGTATTGAAAATGCCCAATGCGCCAGCCCCCCCTAGTAATGAAGTGCCCTCCAGCCCTCTAATGACCGCTAACACATCCCCTAATGATAATTGCCATACAGCCAACCCCCCTACTCATGAATGCTCTGAAGCTCCCCCTTTCTGATCCCCATTTTATTGTACTCCCCTCTCTTCTCCCCTTTTTATTTGCTTTCCCTTTTCTTCCCCCTCCCTTTATTTGCCCCCCTCTCGCTCCCCATCTTATGGCCCCTCTATTGGTTAATAAAAAATAAGTGTACTCACCTTTCCTCGTTCCCCCGCCGCTGCCGTCCTGCCTCTTCTCCACGGCGTCTGTATACACAGGCACGGCCGGTCGCTGTGATGATGTCACTGCGTCTATCAGACTTCTGCTATTACAGACACGTAGAGACCTGGAGGTAATATAGAGAGGACGCACCCTGATGGGTGGACGGTGCAACAGTTCGCTTCAGGGCGCTTTGACATGATGCGTTGCATCGTGTTTTTTTTTTTACACATTCCAAGGCTTCAGCCTGGATCACATGCTGAGGATACATGTGTTTTCCACTGCTCTGCTAAGGGTGATGCCACACATGGCGTTTTGGTCAGTTTTTAAGCAGTCCGTCCATTCAGATAATTGGTAAACCTGTCAAAACTCATGTGTTTTTTACAGACTGCTTAAAAACAGAGCAAAACTGGTTCAAAACATCACGGGCATCACCCAAATGGAACCCTCAGCATGTTATCAAGGCTGAAGCCTTTGGAATGCATCAAAAACGCGTTCATTAGGCATGCTAGCACACAGGGGCTTGCGCCGTCCCGTTTGCATATGCATTTCCAGGAAACGCATATGCATTGAGCCGAGGCCCGCCTCATTTATGTGCGCTAGCGCACAGGGGGCGGCCATCGGGGGCGATCGCATATGCATTTAGAGAGAAACGGGTTATCAATCGCATGCGTTCCCCGCGAAAACCCATAGCGATCAGCCCGAGCCCCGCCCCTGTGCGCTAGCATCACATTATAAACACGACGCTAGCGGAATGTGTGAACGCGCCCACGGCCGAACGCATGTTATTTCTTCTCGGAAACGCATGTGCGTTCGGGCCGAGACCCCCCTGTGCGCTAGCGTTGCGTTATGAACGGACACGCCTAGCAGTACGTGTGACCGCGGCCTCAGATGCAGTTTTGATGTCCAAATCAGGAATGGAATAAAGTAGAGGAGAGCAGCACCTTTCAATATTTTGTCTGGCCCATTGGCCGCGGTCACACATCCGCAGGCGTCCGTTCATAACGCGACGCTAGCGCCACAGGGGCGTCCTCGGCCCGACCGCACAAGCGTTAACAGGAAACGCATGCGATTGATAAGCGATCGCATGCGTTTCCCTGTTACGCATGTGGCCCCAGAGGACCGCCACCTGTGCGCTACGCCGTGCGTTATGAACGGACGCCTAGGGGATCGTGTCCCTGGCCTTATCATCCACACTGCTTTTGGCTTCACAAAAAATTGCATCTAATAGTGACGTGTGGTCGCCCACAATCACACGTTCACTTTTCAGGTGCAGTTTTCCAAAGCCAATACCAGTGTGGATCATAATGGGGAGAACATATAAATGAGAGGGTTCCACTCCTTCATTTCTTTCTCTGCCCCGGTTTGAACATCAAAACTGCATCTGAAAGCTGAAGGTGTGAACGCAACCCTTACAGTCTCCCAGGCACAGGAACGCCTGAACATTGTCTTCTCAATACATGCAGAGATTTCCCCAGAGGTGTATGCTGTGCAGTTCCACACCAAAATAAATTTGTACACTTGTGATATTATCACAGTGCGGGCCGCGTAGTTGCCAGGAAGAATAAAGGGGAAATTTTTGACTTAACATGTTATAATCCATTTACTTCAGGTACAACAACAGGTGTACACCAGCATTAGCTCCTCTAGGTAGGAGGCATTTCTGGGAGTTGTAGTCCTCGTCACTGCAGGTTTTAGATACGTCACGGAGTTACACATGCGCCTATGACTTCTGCCCATACCCGAGCCGTGACTCATCCCGGCCTCACTCCCCCACATCAGTCGTGGCGTGACATTTTCCTTTCCATCTGCGTCACGTCCCGTCCTCCCACCCCGGCGCCATTTAGTTCCTGTGTGTCGGGGAACGGGCGGAAGTGCCGCCATCTACTAGCAGCGGCTTCTACTTTCTCGACGTCTCGGGGTTTTGTGTACGCCTTACGGCCTCTCGTATCAGTGTTATATGCCGTCCACCCCGCTCCGTGTAGCTGTGTGGGCTCCAGCAACCAGAACCCAGCATGGAGGCGCACAATATCCTCAGGTAACCGCAGCTGACGGGGCGGGCATTACTGGCACATAATGGCGACGACGAGGCCAGTGAGGAGCAGCACCCCTCCGCTCTGTAGTAATGTGTCCGCCATTTTCTGTAGGGCTAGTAATGGGGCTGCCCTTCTCCTCCTGGGGACTACATGTCTCAGCAGTACATGGGCCTTGTATTATGTGTCTTTTTGAATGGAAGTGTGGTGGAGACGTCTGTAAACCCCCACTTTGGGTTATTTGTAACTTAAACCCTCATAGACGGATGGGGCTACACATGATGACATTAGCTGCCATATGGCTTACCCGAGTCGTGTGGTGGACAGTCACCGTGGTGCCCTAGTCTGCTATGTTGATTATAAAATTGGAGACTGTTGTATAGGCATTGGCAGGACTGTTTTGGAGAGAAAGAGAAGTCACATTTTAGGGTCTGTTCTGTGTGTCTCACCTAGTACACTTGGTATAATCTCCTATGAGAAGCCATACCCAGTGTAATCTGCGCTGGTTAATAGAGCAGAGTAGCTGAGCATATAGGATGTAGTGTCCTTACTGGAAGCGCAGGGTAAGGAGCGGGAGCTGAGCAACATGAATGTTGTCCTTACTGCAAGCGGCAGGGTATAGAGCAGGAGGAGATGAGCACATAGGATTAGTGTTCCTTACTGCAAGCGGCAGGGTATAGAGCAGGAGGAGTGAGCACATAGGATGTAGTGTCCTTACTGCAGGCAACATGGTTTAGAGCAGAGAGATGAGCACATAGGATGTAGTGTCCTTACGCAAGCGGGGTATAGAGCAGAGGAGATGAGCACATAGGATGTAGTGTCCTTACTGCAGGCAACAGGTTTAGAGCAGAGGAGAGATCACATGGATGTAGTGTCCTTCTGCAACGAGGTTCAGGGTATAAAGCAGGAAGAGCTGAGCACATAGATGTAGTGTCCTTACTGCAAGCTGCAGGGTATAGAAGAGACTGAGCACATAGGATGTAGTGTCCTTACTGCAGTGGCAGGGTATGAGCAGGAGGAGCTGAGCACATAGGATGTAGTGTCCTTACTGCAAGCGGCAGGGTATAGAGCAGGAGGAGATGAGCACATAGGATTTGTGTGCCTTACTGCAAGGGCAGGGTATACAGGAGGAGTGAGCCCATAGGATGTAGTGTTCCTTACTGCAAGCGGCAGGTATAGAGCAGGAGGATAAGAGCATAGGATGTGGTGTCCTTACTGCAAGCGGCAGGTATAGAGCAGAGGAGCTGGTACATAGGATTTAGTGTCCTTACTGCAAGCGGCAGGGTATAGAGCAGGAGAATGAACACATAGGATGTAGTGTCCTACTGCAGGCAACATGGTATAGAGCAGGAGGAGATGAGCACATAGGATGTAGTGTCCTACTGCAAGCGGCAGGGGTATAAAGCAGGAAGAGCTGAGCACAAGGATGTTATGTCCTACTGCAAGTGGCAGGGTATAGAGCAGGAGGAGCTGAGCACATAGGATGTAGTGTCCTTACTGGGGCAGGGTATAGACAGGAGGAGCTGAACACATAGGATGTAGTGTCCTTACTGCAGGAGCAGGGTATAGAGCAGGAGAGCTGAGCACTAGTATGTAGTGTCCTTACTGCAAGCGGCGGGTTATAGAGCAGGAGGAGCGAGCACATAGGATGTAGTGTCCTTACTGCAAGCGGCAGGGTTATAGAGCAGGAGGAGCTAAGCACATAGGATTAGTGTCCTTACTGCAGAGCGGCAGTATAAAGCAGGAAGAGCTGAGCCACATAGATGTAGTGTCCTTACTGCAAGTGGCAGGTATAGCAGGAGGATCTGAGCACATAGGATGTATGTCCTTACTGCAGGTAGCAGGTATAGCAGGAGGAGCTGAACACATAGGATGTAGTGTCTTACTGCAGGAGGCAGGGTTAGAGCAGGAGGAGCTGAGCACATAGGTATTTGTCCTTACTGCAAGTGGCAGGTATAGAGCAAGGAGCTGAGCACATAGATGTAGTGTCCTTACTGCAGGTGGCAGGGTTAGAGCAGGAGGAGCTGAGCATATAGGATGTAGTGTCTACTGGAAGCGGCAGGGTATAGGCAGGAGGAGCTGAACACATAGGATGTAGTGTCCTTACTGCAGGCAACGTATAGAGCAGGAGGAGCTGAGCACATAGGATGTAGTGTCCTCTGCAGCGCAGGTATAGAGCAGGAGGAGATGACACAAGGATGTAGTGTCCTACTGCAAGCTGCAGGGTATAGAGCAGGAGAGCTGAGCACATAGGATGTAGTGTCCTTCTGCACGCGGCAGGGTATAGAGCAGGAGGAGCTGAGCACATAGATTAGTGTCCTTACTGCAACGGCCAGGGTATAGAGCAGGAGGAGCTGAGTAACATAGGAGTAGTGCCTACTGCGTGGCAGGTATAGAGCAGGAGGAGCTGAACACATAGGTGTAGTGTCCTTACTGGCAGCAACATGGTATAGAGCAGGAGAGCTGAGCACATAGGATGTAGTGTCCTACTGCAAGCTGCAGGGTATAGAGCAGGAGGAGCTGAGCACATA
Organism: Engystomops pustulosus; assembly: GCA_019512145.1. Lineage (NCBI taxonomy): Eukaryota > Metazoa > Chordata > Amphibia > Anura > Leptodactylidae > Engystomops > Engystomops pustulosus. The sequence continues at coordinate 134,091,274 of CM033646.1, read as the reverse complement.
GGATGTAGTGTCTTACGCAAGCGGCAGGTTTATAGAGCAGGAGGAGATGAGCACATAGGATGTGTGTCCTTAGCAATGCAGGGTATAGAGCAGGAGGAGATGAGCACATAGGATGTAGCTCTCCTTACTGCAGGAGGAGCGAGCAAACAGATTGTACATGGGGAAGATAAAGTATTGTACCTTCTTTTTTGTCCTCTTCAATATATCTAGAGACCTCAACCTCTTACTGCACGGTCTTCTAAACATTTTATTCTGGTTGGTGCCATGATTTTGACAATTTTAATTTATCCACATCTGAAACGTAAGCTATACAAGGCTCAACACTGAAAAATGTTGGTGCAGCACACCCCCCCAATTATCTTCCTCTCCTCCCCTTCCCTGACCTCTATATACCACTAGTATTGTCATCACTACTGACAATAGATGATGTCACAGCTTATCTCCTCCCCCCCGTACAGTGACCTCTATATAGATATACACTGACCCTCATACAATCACTTACTAGATGTCACCGCTTATCTCTTCCCTGTACATAAACCTCTTAATATAACACTGACTCATCAATACGACGATGTCACAGCTTATTTCCTCTCCTTCACGCGCAATGACTTCTATTGGGGTCTGTGGACTCATCTATATATGTTCCTAGTACAAAGAGCATGTCTAGCCTTCATAGGCCTCAATGAATGCTTTACCCACATTTCTACACCACCAGGGCCTGAACAAGTGCAGACTGTAACTAGTGCACGGCAGGAATACCCTGCGCCGATCAACCTCCGCCACCTGCCATGGAACCCTCCATGCCAACTTGGTGTAGAGGAGGCATAAGGGGGAAATAACTACAGTTAGTAGCGCTGTCTAGGAATTGTGGTGATTTTCCATAAAGGGTGTATAAACCCAGATTAATCTCACCCCGCTAAGTCTTATTCTGTTAGATCTCAGGAGCGATAGTGGCCCTCATAGATATGGAAAAAATTTACTTGACCCTCCATGATTCTTGCTGCTTATCTCTCGTGTTTTTGCCGTGTCTTCTGTGTATATGAGGTTTTTTTGCTAAACATGGATATATTTCACATTATTTTATGGAGTTTTATGGTATATTTGCTTACCTTCCATGAGGTGACGATTGTTTGTGTTGGGCAGATTTAGAATTCTAAATTACCAAAAAAGAAAGTATGACAAATAAGCGTAGGCCGCTCGCCATCCGTCAGTCAATGACACAAAATATTGAGAAGGCCAAGAAGATGATGCGTGGCTATCGCAAAATATCAATTTTATTTCAATACACACTTAAAAAGATGATAAAACAGTGTAAAGACAAAACATATTAACAATTGGTGAATGTATAGACCACACAGAGAATAAAAAACTTTAGGTCACCAGGTAACGCCCTTATGGGCTTCCGGCAGTTATATGGTCAAATATAGGTGCAAACAATGTAAACAACAAATTGCAGCTAAATGCTTGAAGACACGCGACGGCGAAACACGTGTCGGGGGTCTACGTGTGGGGTCCTACTTATTGGTATGGTATTGGCTCTTGTGGTTGCTCACTTTGCTTTTTGTATGGCAGCATTAGCTGCATATTTGTTGTTACATTGTTTGCACCTTATTTGACCATAACCTGCCGAGCCCATAGGGCGTTACCTGTGACCTACATGTTTTTTTATTCCTCTTTGGTCATACATTTCACCAATTGTTAATATGTTTGTCTTTACACTGTTTTATTCATCTTTTTAATGTTGTATTGAAATAAAATTGATATTTTGCGATAGCCACGCATCATCTTTCTTGGCCTTCTCAAAGATTTAGAATTCTGAAAGAAAATCATTGTTGCAAATTTTATTACACATCAGAAAATCTTCTTTTAGGACTAGACGTGTGTTGGCAACAAAACCTGGATGTTTGCAGTCCCTATTGTATCAGCACCCGGTTGTTTTAGGGTGGCTTACTAATGTATTTTTCTACTCTGCCCAGGTTGATTGCCTAGCAACATTTGAGAAGAAAAGTGGATGGCTATGGATGTCTTCCATGTGCTGCCTTTTTTTTTCTGATCCATTGACTTCTATAGAGGTCTGAGGTCTGCATGTGAGAAACAATGTGTGCATGGTGCATTTTTTTCCCATTAGGCATTACATTAGTGAAAAAAAGGACATTCAATCTGATCACATACTGATGTAAAAATCTGAATAAAGCTACATCAACACACTGTATGGAGGACGTATATACGTCCTCCATAGACAGCAATGGCACACGGCGCCCTACGGAGCGGTACGGTGCGGCACCGTACCGCTCTGTACCTGCGAAAAGATAGGACCTGTCCTATCTTTTCCCGTAATACGGCGCCGTGGCACCATTCATCTCTTATGGAGAGGGCGGGGGTGAGCTGCGCTCACCACCCTCCTCCCTCCTCTCCCCGTGCACTGCGTTGCCCGCTACGGTACGGGCGGGCAACGGCAGTTTGAATATAGCCTTAGCCCTGTATGTCATTGATTTTCCCTGGTAAAATGACATGGATTTGTATCTGATTAGAGGTCAGTCTTCTACCTGTTGATGGACTATACCACACAGACTATCCAGGAGAGGGTAGAATAAAACATATAATGGTTTAATAGGACAAAAAAATGTAATGAAAGAAATGACGTGCCAGCTCGTGTGGTCTCTATTTTTTGGGAGAATATAGTGAGAAGTGCTATAACACTGTGCCCCAACAGCAGAGATGGTACAGCCTGTAGCTGATCATGTGGTTCTCTTAGAGATGGTAGAAAAGCTAACAGTGGTCTGATGAGACAGGATCCTGCGCTACAGTGCCTGTCTCATACTCCTCACTTGTATGTACATCAAGGGAAAAATAGCTTCTTGGGGGTGTTCTTTAATTCTGTTTTGTGCGTCTTCCCTACAAGCCTTGATGCTAGTGTGAATTTTCCTAAATTTTTCTCTGTATCAATGTTGCTTTACATAGAACCACTTGGCTAGTGTCACTAACCTATTGTGAGATTCCTGTGTCGGTTTTTTATTGTGATCAAGACCTTGCAGTGTCACAGGGAATATAGAGACAAGTTGCTGCTGAGACCTGGTGTCCAGGCTGTGTTGTCCTGATATTTATCCAAAGCGGAGTGTTTTCAGTAAGAGCGGGATAGATGTTGCTAAAACCCAACATAGTGGGCTTATTGCAGTGTAGCATGAAAAATGACTGAGACAATCAATAGCTTTTTCCAACTGGTTTTGGGTGCATTTATTGGCTGTACTTTTTTTGGGTCTATTTTGCTGTGCTTTAGGGAGACGTGAAAACAAACAGACTTGGGGCTCATCAAACAGCTGTCTATGGTGTTTATTGCGGCCGCAGATACGTTCCCTAGACGGCAATGGCGGCATGGTCCCACACATGTGACACCAGTGTTGCGCTGGAAACAGTGGGAGTTGGGAATGATAGAACTCCCTATTTTTCCATACTTCATTAATAAAATTACCATTACAATCATTTATGTCAGTGTAGAAACGAACACGGCAACTACATTGTCTCTTCCCTCTGCTTGTGGATGTATTCCAAGTCATACTGCTACCTTGGTTTGTGGTAGTAGGTCAGGACATTATTTTATTCACGGGTTTAGGACAATTGCATTGACTGACTCACCGGTGAGTCAATGCTCAAGTCTCTGCCCTGACTTTCATCTGAATGCAGTCGATCCATTGTTAAAAACGAAATTAATTCACAAACTTATTATAATGGGAGACCATTAAACATGGTGGCGGCGTATTTAAAACCCGTAAACAGTTATTACAAAGACTACAACATAGTCTGTGCAGCATATGATGTTTGATTTTGTGATCTGTTTTTAAATCTAGTTCAGGCTACCGTATTACTACTCGAGTATAAGGCGAGGCCCTTAATTTTACCACTAAAAACCTATTGACTCAAGTATAAGGCTAGGTGGGAAATGCATTGGTCACGCCTCCTCAGTATATAGCCAGCAAGCCCCCTTATGGTAAGCATGCCAGACAGCCCCCTTTAGTTGACATCTTAATTTGTGCGCACGGAGATCTTGCGCACGGAGTTGTCGATGACCTGTAGTCAGTGCGCATGAGAAAAGTCAGCACCTGGGGCGTCGGAATGGTGAGTATTCTCAGTTTATATTTATTTGTATATACCCGAGTATAAGCCGAGTGAGGAATTTTCAGCACTAAATTGTGCTTCAACTGGCTTTACTAGAGTATATACAGTATTTGTATCTAACAAAATGGACCATGGACAGCTTGAGGGGGCGCAATAGTGTCATAATAAGGGACCTCTCAATAGTAAATGCCAGTTCTGACCTAAGTGAACAAGTGATTTACTTCACTGCCGGGAAGACCGCATTCCCGAGCGCGCATTTCGGCTCCGAATGAGCCTTCGACAGGAACTTAGTACAGCATTCCCCGGGTTACGTCAATATGGGTCTGGGGTTTGTTCTTAGTTGAATTGGTATGTAAGTCGAAAACTGTATATTTTAGAATTGTTGATCCAACACAAAAAAATTTTGGCCCCCAGTGCAATTGTAGTTTAAACTATTTTTGCTGTATGGGACCAAGGATTATCAATAATCTTCATTACAGACACTTCACAGCTGATTATTGCAGCCTGGGACTATAGTAACATCCAAGAGATTCCCAGAGGGTCAAGGGGGACGGTCTGTAACTATGGGTTGTCTGTAAGTCGGGTGTCCTTAAGTAGGGGACTGCCTGTATATGGCTTGAGGTGCTTGATCTTTCCCCCTTCTGTGCTCCCTGTGTCCTTTACCTAATGGCATTTAGGCTACGTGCACTTGCCCCCTCAGAATTTAGTCCCATTTTTGTGCAAAATAAGCCAACTAATAGATGCAAAGTACGATTAGAACTGCTAGTCTCACTCTGTTCTTCCCTTGCCACACTTTTCATAAATCAGCCCCATGTATTCCAGCAAAGAGCCAAACATACATGCTAAATAACATGGATGTGCTTGGGGGGGGGAATTTTATCAGCGAACTGGCACCGACAAATGATGACACCCTGCCCCCTCTAGCTTCTTGAAGTATACGCCGTCTGCCTGTGCTGCAGGTCACTTCTCAGCCTGGTCTGCCTGTGGTAGAATACTGAATTGCAGCGCGCAGTTATGAAAGGATCAGACTATAGCTGGCTAGATGATTGGGAACATCCCCTCCGCTTGGCACAGACCACTTTCGCCCCCTCAATGTCCACGTGGCATGAAGGGGAAATAATTGAAATTCCGGTTCCCAATTTTAAGTCCTGATAATGTCTCCTCCTCCTCTGTTTGAACGTAGATGCTATTGGGCCCAATCTGATCTACCTATGAAGGCATACGCAATAGGGAATAGGGTAGTAGTATATTCTATTTATCCTTGTTGCTCTGAGAAGATATCTGTTTAATATCCTAATGGAGATGCCTTCTTCCACTCAAGTGAGAGGAGGAGGAAATCGCAGGAGCTGCATTGGCAGATATCCTCTGTAAAAGCATCTAGTGGAACCCTTCAGCCTTCCGACATGCACTGCAGCTGAAGGCAAAAACAAGACATGAACTTTGCCTTGGGCTACATTCCATGGCCGTGTGGGGGACTATATATCCGTGTTATAAGTACCCATTGACTGGTGTGGGCACACTGCGCTGTAAGGGAGGGGTACGTGCGTGCGTTCCGTAGCCGGAGGGAATGATACTGCGCCATATATCCTATGGAGATGGGCGGGTGAGCCGACACATCGTCATGTGAATGTAGCCTTAATCTTACATCTCTTCACTTTGCTGCTTGCACCTCAAGCAAACTAATAGGCTTTGTTTCACCACTAGCCACTGCTCTTGGAGTGGTATTAGGGGGGCCATGCATACAGTAATGAGTAATGGTCTGAAGCTGGCCGGTCACTGGACTACACAGTACATTTGTATCCTCACCCAAGCCCCTTTCATGCAACAAGTTCTCCCAGTCCTGTATTTTGTGCTGTATAAATCCATATATACATTTTTCAGCTGTATGTAACGTACATTCATATCAACCAGAGGGCAGGCTGATGGGATTGTTGTGCTGACAGAAGCACCTCCCACATTTAAATGTCAGGCCCGTTAAAATGTAGCTGTAGGCTACTCGTATGAAAACGGTATTGGTATGGCATAGCGACTGTAATCATATGTTCACTTTTTTTAAAATCTAATAAAATATTTAGCACATTTTTTATGTTTTAGAATCCATAGGATTTTAACATATATAATTTAAATTAATGCAATAATCCTGTGTAGTAATTTACCGATGATCACTATAAAAGGTAATGATAAAACAACTGCATGACCACAGAAATGAAAGTAGGGCCGCTCGTTCTCAAGTCTCTGCTATTGGGGAGTTTATCAGCACCCAAATGTTAGGAGATTGCCATGGAACAGTAAAGGCAAGCAAAATTTTTTATCTACAATCGGAACAGGAGCACGGGCTATTCTATGGAAACAACCACAACAACAAACAACCCGTGCTTCTGCGTCCCACGCTCTCTATCCTCCCCCCCTAAGAGTGCGTACGCTCCACTGATTCCGAGTAGCTCCAGAATATTTTTCGCGTTGCCTTTACCTGTTCACCTCATGGCAATCTCCTAACATTTGGGTGCTGAACTCCCAAAAGCAAGAGACTTGTGGTTGGCGCAAGCTTTAGTACGAGCGCGCCCCTTACTTCATTTCGTGTCTGTTGTCATGCAGTTGTTTTATCATTACCTTGTATAGTGATCAGCGTAAAAACCAGGATTTATTGCATTAATCTTAATTTTTATTTAAACTCCTTTATTGAGTCTCAAAACATAAAAATGTGCTAAATATTTATGTTTTTTAAAAAATTAATCATATGGATTACAGTCGTAGCCGACCAATACCGTTTTCATACGATTACATATAAAAGCAGCTACCTGTTACGGCCTACATTTCAATGTGGGAGGTGCATTCTGTCACCAACAATCCCATCACCTGCCCTCTGGTTTTATAATGTGTACGTTTACTACAGCTGAAAATGTCATATAGATTATACAGCACAAAATACGGACTGAAGAACTTGTTTGCATGACAAGGGCCTTAGGGTAGGATACAATGGACGGTGTAGTCCGTACCGGTCCAGCTTCAGACCAATTACCTCATTACTGTATGCATGGCCCCCTCCAGAATAACCACTCCAAGAGCGTGTGCTAGGGTGAACACAAGCCTATGTTGCTTGCAGGGGTCAAGCACAAAGTGAAGACCATGTCAGAGTAAGGCTACTTCACATGACGGGTGTCGCTCACCCCCGCCCTCTCCCGTGCGATTATGGCGCGTATCATCTTCCTCCCGGCTACGGCACGCACGGCACCCGTACACCCTCCCCTTACACGCAGTGTCCCCCACCGTCAATGTTACTTATACACGGTATAAGTATGTCCCCCACACGGCCATGGTGAATGTACCCAAGGCAAATTTCCTGTCTTTTTTTGGCCTTCAGCTTCCGTGCATGTCGAAGGCTATGGTTTCCACTAGAGCTTTTCACAGAGGATATTCGGCCATATGCAGCCCTGCATTTTTCCTCCTCCTCTCACTTGGTGAAGAAGGCCTCTCCCCTTAGGACTTAACACAATGCTTCTCAGAGCAACAAGTAGGTTAATAGAATATACTACTACCCTATTCCTAGTGCTGTATGCCTTCATAGTAGATCAGATTGAGCCCAAATAGCACTACGGTCAAACAGGAGGAGGATACTTTCTCAGACTTAATTGGGAACCCGGAATTTCAATTATTTTCCCCTTCATGGCCACGTGACATTGAGGGGGCGAAGTGGTCTGTGCCAATCGGGAGGGATGTTTCCCAATCCATCTACCAGCTATAGCTTCATCCTTTTCTCGCTCTGCGGCAATTCGTTATTCTATCACAAGGCAGGAAACCAGGCTGAGAAGTGACCTGCAGCACAGGCATCCGGCGTAGACTTCAATAGCTATTAGGGGGCAGGGTTCATCTTTTTGGGCTGGTGCCCATTCCTGGATAATGCCCGCCTCCCCAAGAACCTCATGTTTACATTGAGCATGTATGTTTTGGCTCTTTGCTGGAATACAGTGGTGGCTGATTTTATTGAAAAGTGTGGGCACGAAATGACTAGCAATTGAGACTGACGGCTAATCGTTTGCATCTATGGTGGCTTAGTTTGCACAAAAACGTTGGCTACAGTCCTGGGGGCAATGCACGTAACCCTATGCCATTTAGGTAAGGGACACAGGAGCACAGGAGGGTGAAAGATTCAATCACATCAAGCCATTACGAGTGCATTCCCCTACTTAGTACACCCGTTACAGACAACCCATAGTTACAGACAGTCCCCCTCTGCTCTGTATAATCGCTTTGATGTTACATATCCAGGCTGCAATAATCACTGTGAATTCTAATGAAATTTATTGATAATCCTTGGTCCCGTAGCAAAATATGTTTCAACTACAATTGTCACTGGGGGCCAAAATTTTTTTTGTCTGGATCACAATTCTACAATATACAGTTTTCCGACTTCATACAAATTCACGTAAACAACCCCGACCCTACTTGGACGTAACCCGGGGACTGCCGGTACTAAGTTCCTGTCCGAAGGCTCCTTCTGAGCCGAACTGCGCGGCGGGAAATGCGGTCTTCCGGACAGTGCAGTACATCACGTGTTTCCCTTAGGGTCAGAACTGGCAGTTACTATTAGAGGTCCCTTTAAGCTACGCACACTATTCAGCCCCCCTCAGCTTCCATCTTCCCCGTCTTGTTACTACACAATCTGTATATACTCAAGTATAAGCAAGTGTTGAAGCACAATTTAGTCTGAACATTTCCTCACTCGCTTATACTCGGGGTAATCTAATTACAAATAATACTACTGAATACTCACCATTCCGACCCCAGGGCGACTTTCTTCATGCCACTGACTAAGGGCAGCGGACAACTCGGCCAAGACCCGGCCCCAATTAAGATGTCACACTAAGGGGCTGTCTGGCTGCCTATAACTAAGGGGCGTGCTGGCTATATACTGAGGAGGCGTGGACCAATCATTTGCCCACCTAGCCTTATATTTAGCAATAGTTTTTATTGGAAATTAAGGTTCCTCGCCTTATACTCGATAATCGGTAGCCCTTGACTAGAATTTAAAACAGATCAAAAAATCCACTCATAATGCTGCCAAACATATATGTTGGTAGTCTTGTAAATAACTTTTTACGGTTTTAAATCCGCGCACCTGGTTAATGGTCTCCATCTAATAATTAAGTTTGTGTACTTACAATTTCTGTTTAACAAGGGATGCGACTGTCATTCAGATGAAAGTCAGGCAGAGCTTGAGCAGTGACTCATCCCGCTGAGTCAGCGTTCAATGCAATTGTCCTAAACCCGTGAATAAAATAATGTCCTACCTACTACTCAAACCAAGGCTAGCAGATGACTTGGATACTCCACAAGCAGAGGTAAGAGACAATGTAGTTGCCCATTGGTTCGTTTCTACTGACATAAATGAATTGTAATGGTAATTTATTAATGAAGTATGGAACATAGGGAGTTCGATCATTCCCAAATCCCCTCTTTTCCCAGCGCAACACTGGGTTCCATGTGTTGGCCCATGCCGCCATTGGCCGTCTATGGGAGCGTTCTGGCGCGCATATACACCCCCATAGACACTGTTTGAATGATCCCCAAGTCTGTTTTGTTTTCCCTCTCTCCCCCCCTCAGAATACACAGCACCAATAGACCAAAAAAAGTTACACCAAAATAAATGCAACCCAAAACACGTTGGAAACAGCTATTGATTGTCACAGTCCTTTTCATGACTACACTGCAAGTAAGCACGATGTTGGAGTTTAGCACATCTTATCCCGCCTCTTCAATGGAAACACTCCGCTGGATAAATTTCAGACAACACAGCCTGACCCAGTCTCATACAGCACTGTCTATATATTCCCTGTGACACTGCAGGTCTTGATCACATCAAAACCGACCGAACTCACATAGTTATTTGACGCACTATGCAAGTGGTTCTATGTAAAGCAACATTGATACGAGACAAACTTTAGAAGATTCACACAGCCATCAAGGCTGGTTGTGAAGGACGCACAAAACCATTAAGAAACACCCCAAGAAGCCTATTTTTCTCCCTTGATGTACATACAAGTGAGAGTCTGAGACATGGCACTGTAGCGAGGATCCGTGCTCTCATCAGACCCCTGTTACTTTTTCTACCATCTCTAAGAACCACATGAGCACTACAGGCTGTATCCATCTCTCTGTTTGGGGCACAAGTGTTATAGCCTTCTCACTGATCTTCTTCCCAACATAAGAGAACGCACACAGCTGCACTGGCATTCTTTCATTACATTTTTTTGTCCTATGAACCACTTATATGTTTTATTCTACCCTCTCTGGATAGTCTGTGTGGTATAGCCATCAACAGGGAAAAGACTGACCTCGAATTCGATACAAACCATGTCATTTTTACCGGGAAATCACATGACACTACCGCTAAGCCCTATAATTCACACTGCCGTTGCTCTCCCGTACCGTAGCGGGCAACGCAAGTGCACGGGAGAGGAAGAGAGGTTGTACGCAGCTCACCCCCGCCCCTCTCCATAGAGATGAATGGTGCCGGCCGCCTGTTTACGGGAAAAGATAGGAGGTCCTATCTTTTTCCCAGTCCAGAGCGGTACGTGCCGCACGGAACCGCTCCCGTAGGGCGCCGTGTGACCCATGTGCTTGTCTTGGAGACGTATATACGCCGCCATACAGGAGTGTGAATGTAGCCTTATTCAGATTTTTACATCAGTAGGTGATCAGATTGAAATGTTCCTTTTTTTTCACTATTAATGCCTAATGGGCAAAAAAGGCACCATGCACACGTGTTCATCACATGCGACCTCGACCTCTATAGAAGGCATGGTCAAAAAAAAAGGCATCACATGGAAGACATCCAGAGCCATCCACTTTTTCTTCGTCCAAATGTTGCTGGCAACTCACACTGGGCAAGTGAAAAGTACATTATAAGCCATCCCTAAAACAACCGTGCTGATACAATAGGGCTGCAAACCCTTCCAGTCTTTTTGCCAACACACTTAGTCCTAAATTAAGATTTTCTGATGTTTAATAAAATTTGCACACAATGATTTTCTTTCAGAATTCTAAATCTGTGAGAAGCAAAAAGATATGCGTGGCTAGCGCAAAAGATCACTTTAATTTCTCAACTGTAACAAATGAGAAAAGTGTAAAGACAAACCTAATTTAAACAATTGGTGAATGATGGAGCCCCACAGAGAATAAAAAACATTAGGTCACCAGGTACGCCCGTATGGGCTTCCGCAGTTGAGGGGCAAATAGTGCCAAACCATTTAAACAACAATATGCCGCTAATGCTGCCATACACAAATGCCATGAGCAAACCAGAGACCAATCCCATACCCAAAAGTAGGACCCCACACTAGACACCCCGACACTTTTTCGCCGTCCGCTTCTTCAAGCAGTTAGCGGCATTTTGTTGTTGACATTGTTTCACCTTATTGACCATAAACCTGCCGGAAGCCCATAAGGGCGTTACTGTGCCCTACCTTGTTTTTTTATTCCTCTGTGATGGTCTATCATTTCACCAATTGTTAAATATGTTTTGGTCCGGTACACTGTTTTATTCATCCTTTTTAATGTTGGATTGAAATAAACTGATATTTTTGCGATGCCACGCCATCATTTTCTGGCCTTCTCAAATATTTTTGTCATTGACTTTGACGGATGCGAGCTGGCCTACGCTTATTTTCATACTTTCTTTTTGGTATTTAAATCTAAATCACCCAACACAAACATCGTCAACCTCATGGAAAGGTAAGCAAATATCCATACACTCCATAAATAAATGTGGAAATTATCCATGGTTTACAAGAAACCTCATGATCACCGAATACACGGCAAATCACACAGAGATAAAGCCAAGAAGCATGGAGGGTCATAGTAAATTTCTTTCCATATCTATGATGGGCCCTATGCTCCTGAGATCTACAGGAATATAACTCTTAGCGGGTTAGATTATCTGTTTCTAACCAGTTCTATGGAAAATCACCACAATTCCTAGCACGGCGCTACTAACTGTATTTTATATGCCCCCCTTATGCCTCCTCTCAAAAACAGTTGGCATGAGGTTTCCATGGCAGTGTCGGAGTTTGATCGCGCAGGGTATCCGGCCCTGTGCCTAGGTCCATCTGCACTTGTTCAGGCCCTGCGTGGTTTAGAAATGTGGTAAAGCGTCATTGAGGCCTATGGACGCTAGACCTGCCTGTGTACTAGACTTTATATAGATACGTCACAGACCCCAATTGAAGTCATTGCAGCGGGAGGGATGAGGAATAAGCTGTGACATCGTCAGTAGATGATCGTGTTTATCCTATAAGAGGTTATTGTACAGGGTAAGAGTAAGCGGTGACTGCTATTGTAGTGATGAATGATGGTCAGTGATATCTATATAGAGGACACTTACGTGAGGGTGAGGTATAAGCTGTGACATCATCTATTGCAGTAGTGATGACAATACTATGGTAATCTAGAGGTCCGGAGGGGAGGAATGAGATAAATTGTGGGTTTTGGTGCTGCACCAACATTTTTCAGTGTTGACCGTGTATAGCTTACGTTTCAGCTGTGTATACTTTAACAATGTCTACAATACTTGACCAACCAGTAAAATGTTAGAAACGCTTGCAGTAAAGAGGTTGGAGTCTCCTAGATATATTGAGAGGACAAAACAAGAAGGTACATACTTTATCTTCCCATGTACATCTGTTGCTCAGCTCCTCCTCAAGTAAGAACGCTACATCCTATGTTGCTCATCTCCTCGCCTGCTCCCCCTAACCCTGCCATTGCAGTAGACACTACATCCATGATGCTCATCTCCTCCCTGCGCGATACCCTTGCCGCTTGCGTACGACCCTACATCTATGGCCTCACTCCTCCGCTCATACGCCTGCAGCTTGCAGACGGACACTAATCCTATTGCTCACTCCTCCTGCTCTATCCATTGCCTGCAGTAGGACACTAATCCTAGTGTTTCACTCCTCCTGCCTATACCCTGCCACCTGCAGTAAGACCTACATCATGTAACTTACTCCTCCTGCTCTATCCCTGCCCTAATTTTTTTGCAGTAAGGACACTACTCCTTTGCGCAGCTCCTCCTGCTCATACCTCCGCTTGCAGTAAGGACAAGCCTAGGTCGCAGCTCCTCCCTCTATACCCCTGCAGATTGCAGTAAGGCACTAGCTCCTATTGCTCATCTCTCCTGCTTCTATATCCCTGCCGCTTGCAGTAAGGACACTACATCCTGGTGCTCACCCCCCAGCTCCTCCTGCTCTATACCATGTTGCCGGCAGTAGGGGACACTAACATCCTATTTTCAGCTCCGCCTGCTCTATACCCTGCCGCTTCCAGTAAGACACTACATCCTATATGCTCAACTCCTCCTGCTCTAGACCCCTCCACCTGCAGAGACACTACATCCTATGTGTCACTCCTCCTGCTCTATACCCTGCCCCTTGCCAAGTAATGACACTACATCCTAGGTGCGCAGCTCCTCCCTTCTATCCCTGCCTCTGCAGTAAGGACACTACATCCTATGTGTTCACTCCTCTGCTCTATGACCCTGCTACCTGCAGTAAGGACACTACTCCTATGTGCTCAGCTCCTCCTGCTCTATACCCTGCCACTTGCAGTAAGGCACTACATCCTATGTCTCATCGCTCCGCTTTAATACCCTGCCGCTTGCAGTAAGCACTACATCCTATGTCTTAGCTCCTCCTCTCTATACCCCCGTTTTTGCAGTAGGACCACTACATCCTATGTGCTCAGCGCCTCCTGCTCTACCCGGCTCATTAAGGCCTACATCCAGTGCTCACGCCCCTGCTCTATACCCTGCCTCCTGCATAAGGACACTACATCCTATTGTTTCGCTCCTCCTGCTCTATACCCCTGCTACCTGCATAGGAACTACATCCTATGGCTCTCACTCCTCTTCTCTATACCCTGCCATGGCGTAAGGACACGACCCTCCTATGTGCTCGCTCATCCTGCTTTAAGACCTGCCGCTTGCAAGTAAGGACCTACATCCGATGTGCGCATCTCCTCCTGCGCTATACCATGTTGCCTGCATAGACCTAATCCTATGTGTTCATCTTCCCTGCTCTATACCCTGCCTCTTGCGGTAAGGACCTACATCCTATGTTACTCGCTCCGCGGCTCTAATACCCTACCGCTTTGCAGTATGGACCCACAGCCTAGATGCTCCTCTCCTCCTCTCTATCGCTGCCGCTTCAGGAAGGACACTACATCCTATTTGCTCACTGCCCTCCACTGCTGCTATACCCTGCCCTTGGCAGGGACACTCACCCGATGTGCTCATCGTCCCGCCTGCGCTATACCCTGCCGCTTGCGTTTGAAAAAAAGGACACTACATCCTATGTGCTCAGCTCCTCTGCTCTATACCCCCTGCCCTTGCAGTAGGACACACATCCTATGTTCTCAGCTCCCTGCATCTATACCCTGCCTTGCGTAAGGACAACGACATCCTAGTGCTCATTCTCTTCCTGCTTTATACCTGCGCTTGCATAGGCCTACATCTATGTGCTCATCGCCCCTGCTCTTACTAAACATGTTGCCTGCAGTAAGGACACGACATCCTATGTGCGTCATCTCCCCTGCTCTATACACTGCCGCTTGCATAAGGACCTACTCCTATGTGCGCATCCTCCTCCTGCTCTAAACCATTTGCCTGCCGTAAGGACACTAACATCCGATGTGCTCATCTCTCCTCCTCTCTATCCCTGCCGCTTGCAGTCAGACACTACTCCCTATGTGCTCTCTCCTCCTGCTCTATACCCTGCCGCCCCCCTTGTTTTTGCAGTAAGGAACTACATCCTATGTCTGCAGCTCCTCCTGCTCTATCCCTGCCGCTTCCAGTAATCAGAAACTACCTCACTATAGTGCTCAGCTACTCCTGCTCTATAACCGGCTAGCTGCAGATTACACTGGGTTATGGCTTCCTCATAGGAGATTATACCAAGTGTACTAGGTCTGAGTACACACAGAACAGACCCTAAAATGTGACTTCTATTTCTCTCCAAAACAGTCATGCCACATGCCTATACAACAGTCTCCATATTTTTATAATCAACATAGCAGACTAGGGCTACATGGTGACTGCCCACCACACGACTCGGGTAAGCCATATGGCAGCTTATGTCATCTATGTGTAGCCCCATCCTGTCTATGAGAGGTTTAAGTTACAAAATAAACCCAAATATGGAGGGTTACAGATGTCTCCACCACCTTCCATTCATAAAAGACACATAATACAAGGCCCATGTACTGCTGAGACATGTAGTCCCCCAGGAGGAGAAGGGCAGCCCCATTACTAGCCCTACAGAAAATGGCGGACACATATACTACAGAGCGGAGGTGCTGCTCCTCACTGGCCTCGTCGTCGCCATTATGTGCCAGTAATGCCGCGCCCGTCAGCTGCGGTTACCTGAGGATATTGTGCGCCTCCATGCTGCGGTTCTGGTTGCTGGAGCACACCACAGCTACACGGAGCGGGGTGGACGGCATTATTACACTGATACGAGGCCGCTAAGGCGTACACAAAACCCCGAGACGTCGAGAAGTAGAAGCCGCTGCTAGTAGATGGCGGCACTTCCGCCCGTTCCCCGACACCACAGGAACTAAAATGGCGCCGGGGTGGGAGGAGAGGGACGTGACGCAGATAGGAAATGTCACGCACGACGATGTGTGGGAGTGAGGCCGGGATGAGTCACGGCTCGGGTATGGGCAGGAAGTCATTAGGCGATGTGTAACTCCGTGACGTATCTAACCTGCAGTGAGGCAGGACTACAACTCCCAGCATGCCTACCTACCTAGAGGAGCTAATGCTGGTGTCACCCTTGTTGTGTACCTGAAGTAAATGGAATATACATGTTACATGTCCAAAAATTTCCCCTTTATTCCTGGCAACTAACGCGGCCGCATGTGATAATATCACAATGTGTACAAATGTTATTTTGGTGTGGAACCTGCACAGCATACACCTCTGGAGGACAGCTCTCCATGTATCTGAGAAGACAATGTTCAGGCGTTCCTGGTGCCCTGGGAGACTGTAAGGGTGCGTTCACACCTTCAGCTTTTCAGATGCAGTTTTTGATGTTCAAACCCGGGGCAGAGAAAAGAAATGAAGGAGTGGACCCTCTCATTTATATGTTCTCCCCCATTATGATCCACACCTGGTATTGGCTTTGAAAACTGCACCTGAAAAGCTGAACGTGTGATTGTGGGCGACCACACGTTCACTATTTAGATGCAATTTTTGAAGCCAAAAGCAGGTGTGGATGATAAGGCCGCGGTCACACGATCCCCTAGGCGTCCGTTCATAACGCGACGGCCGCTAGAGCACGGGGGGCGGTCCTGGGCCCGAACGCAACATGCTCGTTAAAAGGGAACGCATGCGATCGGATTATCACATGCATGCGGTTTCCTGTTAACGCTTGTGCGGTCGGGCGAGGGCACCGCCCCTGCTGAGCTAGCGTCGCGTTATTGAACGGACGCCTAGGATGTCAGTGTGACGCGGCTAATTGGGCCAGACAAATAATGCAAAGGTGCTGCTCCTCCTCTACTTTTTTCCATTCCTGATTTGGACATCAAAAACTGACCATCTCTTCTAATAGGCCCTGTGCGATTGTGTTTCGGGTATTGCACGGGAGTTTGTAAAGGCAGTTAATAGCGAAAGAACATTGCATAGGATTTGTTACGGAGGACTCAGCAGGAATTGAATTTTTGTTGGGAATTTATGCTTGTTTGAATATTCTACATATGTTGAGTGGATTTTCTCTATGCCTCACTGGTTGTTTGCCGTTAAGGTAAAGACCAACACGCTGCGGTCCCCTACGCGTTTGCTGTTCATTGGTCTTCCCCCACATGGTGAGTTTTCAATGGGAATGACTCATACAGGGAGCCTTATATAGGTTAGAGGGGGTCCGCACCACGAGTTCGCGTCAACTCGTACCATTTACGTGAAATGCGTCGCTGTCCATAGTCTAGGAGAGCAGGTTCGTCGTGCCTGGGTCCCATGGACGAAAGCCCCGGCACGGTGTGGGCGTGATGGGGAATGCCCCTCCATGCCTCCGGGGCCTGCCTAAGTTAGCCCGTTTGCAGGGCAGCCGCTTGTGCGGGCCGAAATGCGCACAGATGGCCGCCGTTGGTTACCTGGTTGGCCTTTCGGGCGTGGGTTCCAGGATACCTCATGCCGGCTTAGCTGATTCAAAACTGGTTTTTTATTGGAGGTGGTGTTGTTACTTTCTCCTGTCTCATTATTATTTTTCCTTAGGTTAGGGGGCCATATTTTTATTCCATTCCTGATTTGGACATCAAAAACTGCATCTGAGGCCGCGGTCACACGTACTGCTAGGCGTCCGTTCATAACGCAACGCTAGCGCACAGGGGGCGGTCCTCGGCCCGAACGCACATGCGTTTCCAGAGAAATAACATGCGTTCGGCCTGTGGGCGCGTTCACACATTCCGCTAGCGTCGTGTTTATAATGTGATGCTAGCGCACAGGGGGCGGGGCTCGGGCTGATCGCTATGCGTTTTCCGGGGAACGCATGCGATTGATAACCCGTTTCTCTCTAAATGCATATGCGATCGCCCCGATGCCCCGCCCCCTGTGCGCTAGCGACACATAAATGAGGCGGGCCTCGGCTCAATTGCATATGCGTTTCTCTGGAAATGCATATGCAAACGGGCCGAGGCCCGCCCCCTGTGTGCTAGCATTGCCTAATGAACGCGTTTTGATGCATTCCAAAGGCTTCAGCCTTGATAACATGCTGAGGTTACATTTGGGTTGATGCCACGTGATGTTTTGAACCAGTTTTTGCTCTGTTTTTAAGCAGTCTGTTAAAAAACACATGAGTTTTTGACAGGTTTTACCAATTATCTGAATTGGACGGACTGCTTAAAAACTGACCAAAACGCCATGTGTGGCATCACCCTTAGCAGATGCAGTGGAAACACAATGTATCCTCAGCATGTGATCCAGGCTGAAGCCTTTGGAATGTGTAAAAAAAAAAACACGATGCAACGCATCATGTCAAAGCGCCCTGAAGCGAACCTGTTGCAACGTCCACCCATCAGGGTGCGTCCTCTCTATATTACCTCCAGGTCTCTACTGTGTCTGTACATAGCAGAGTCTGATAGACGCAGTGACATCATCACAGCGCACCGGCCGCTGCTGTTATACAGACGCCGTGGAGGAAGAGGCAGGACGGCAGCGGGGGAACGAGGAAAGGTGAGTACACTTTATTTTTATTCAACAATAGAGGGGCCATAAGATGGGGAGCAGAGAGGGGGGCATAATAAGGGAGGGGAGAAGAAAAGGGAAGCATAATAAAAAGGGGAGCAGAGAGGGGAGTACAATAAAATGGGGATCAGAAAGGGGGAGCTTCAGAGCATTTCATGAGTAGGGGGGTTGGCTGTATGGCAATTTATCATTAGGGGATGTTGTTAGCAGGTCATTAGAGGGCTGGAGGGCACTTCATTACTAGGGGGGGCTGCATTGGGCATTTCAATACTATGGGAGCTGCTGTAGTGCATTTCATTACTAGGGGGTCTTCTCCAGGCCATTTTATTATGGGGGCTGCATGGAACCTTCCTTTTATGGAAAGAAATGTTCCACGTGCCGTAACTTTCGACATTTTCTGTGAATGTGCCTGTGTTAGGGCTTATTTTTTGTACACACTTGTACACACTTAGGGCTCATAAAGTTTTTTTGAGCATGACATACCATATATTCCGGCGTATAAGACGACTTTTGAAGACTGAAAAATCTTCTGTCTGGTCTGGGGTCGTCTGCATGGAGAGGGCTCACGGGCTGAGCCCTCTCCATAGCCAGTAAGTGTTTGCTGCATAGATGCCGGCAGCCTCAAAAAGATAGCGGCGCATGGGCTGATAGCACATTGTAATGAATGAGGAGGAAAATCCCCATATACTGCCATACTGTAGTATGGCAGTATATGATAGGATCGATCAGACAACCTAGGGTTAAAGTACCCTAGGGAGTCTGAAAAATAGTATAAATAAAAATAAAGAAAAGTTAAAAAAAAAAAAATTATAATAAAAAAACCTAAAATTTCAAATCACCCCCCTTTCCCTAGAACTGACATAAATATAAATAAACAGTAAAAATCATAAACACATTAGGTATCGACGCGTCCGAAAATGCCTGATCTATCAAAATATGATAACGGTTTTTCAATGCGTTTAACCCCGTAACGGAAAATAGCGCCCAAAGTCAAAAATGGCACTTTTTTGCCATTTTGAAAAATATAAAAAAAACTATAAAAAGTGATCAAAAGGTCGTACAGTCCTAAAAATGATATCATTGAAAATATTATCAAATTTCGCAAAAAATGACACCACCCAGAGCTCCGTACACCAAAGTATAAAAAAGTTATTAGCGCCAGAAGTTGGCTAAATCAAAAAAATAATTTTTGTACAGGAGGTTTTCATTTTTGTAAATGTATGAAAACATTATAAAACCTATACAAATTTGGTATCCCCTTAATCGTACTGACCCAAAGAATAAAGTAGACATGTCATTTGGGACGTAATATCCAAGCCCACAAGAAAATGGCGCAAATGCGTTTTTTCACCATTTTCATTGCATTTGGAATTTTTTTCCCGCTTCTGAGTACATGGCATGGAATATTTAATAAAATAAAAATTTAAGGTACAGTATGGTAACATTTACAGTAAAATGGACGATGGTAATGTTGTTGTTGTATGCCTTATGTTTATGAGCAACAGTTTTCCTGCTATATACCTGCATGTCATAAGAATTTAAATTAAAAAAAGGACCATGTTAAATTCAAATCTGTTTTTTTTAAAATTTTTACCGGTGTTTTGTATGTGTTGGAAAAGGGGTAGTCTTATACGGCGAATATATCTTAAATACTATATTTTAACAGGAAAGTAGGGGGGTCGTCTTATACACCAGTAATTTTAGCATAATTTTAATTTTTTTGTTGTATTTTTGTTTATTTTCTAAAAGCCGGCGAAAGTGTGATCCGCAGAACCCTTAGTAAATAAGCCCCTGTATGTTATATCTGGCGTACAATCTGACTGAGCACTGGAGCACCCCCTTCAGTGCAGAAAATTGTGTGGCATGATGACCAGTGCAACCGCACCACAAAAGGGTCACTTGCGACACATATGTGGCATAGGTATTTCTTAGAGTTTGCCCCCCAAGTCCTACAGAAAACTGGGGCATGCACCTTAGAAAATGTGCCCCATTGTTCTTCTGCTGCACTGAGCTGTTTTCTGCAGTAATGATAGTAATAATTCCACAGCAGATCTGATAGTGTGTGGCAGAGATGAGAATGTAATTGTGTGTAATATGGATCTCATTATCTCATCTCTGATCTGTTTCATCTCTCTTTCTATGTGTCCGATACTAGTACAATGTTTAGAAGTTAAATGAAAGTGTATATAAACATGTGCCCTGATAATCTAACCACCATGTCAGCTCACAGAGCTAGAGGAATCATAAAAAGTCTGTATAGAGAGTCCCCGCCCACACTCTGGAATCTTACACTGACCATCACCGAGTGATAGGAGCTAAAACAGCAATAAAACTGAGTAAAATTGTAAACTAAGGGGTTAAAAAAAATTTACTGTGTAAACATCACTAAGGGATTGAAATTTCAGAGTTTTCTTTCCTGGGTAAACCTCTTTAAAACGGCTGTCATTAAGGGGCTAATCAAATTGTCACAGGGGCCAAAAAAGAGTTTGTCAGGGGTTAGCTTTACAAAATATACCTATAGAACCTATGCTGTATGTAACCTGGGAACTGCCTGTACCCACGAACAGTACTGTATGCAGGGGACACACTATAAGCTGATATCACGTGCAGTTTACAGTATACATGTACAGTAAATGCTAATGTAACTGCTATATGGTTGTTTTGGATGTTGCATTTCACTGTGCAAGCACTAGATGGCAGTAACTCTTTGCAAAGGATAAATTGGCAGAATTTCCGAACTGCTTTATCCCATCTTTAACAGGGGTCCCAAAACTTTTTACATAGGGGGCCGTTCACTGTCCCTCTCAGACTGTTGGAGGGCCGGACTAAAGTTTAAAAATAAATAGTGGTACATGTGACCACATCCGTAATACACTGGGCCCCCCCTCAATTAATTACTTAATATACTGCACCCCCTTGTGAACTATTTTATATACTACCCAATTAATTAATTGTTAAATATACTGGGACCCCTCTCCATTAATTATTGAATATGCCCCCCCCCCCATTAATTACTAGACTGCCCCTCATAATTATTTCCTATGCCCCTCCACCATCAATTATTTCCTATGCTGCCCCCCACCATTAATTATTTCCTATGCTGCCTCCCACCATTAATTATTTCCTATGCTGCCTCCCACCATTAATTATTTCCTATGCTGCCCCTCCACCATTAATTACTTCATATGCTGCCCCTCCACCATTAATTACTTCATATGCCGCCCCTCCACCATTAATTAATTCATATGCCGCCCCTCCACCATTAATTAATTCATATGCCGCCCCTCCACCATTAATTACTTCATATGTCACCCCTCCACCATTAATTATTTCCTATGCTGCCCCCACCATTAATTATTCCCTATGCAGCCCCTCCACCATTACCGTATATACTCATGTATAAGCCGAGTTTTTCGGCACAAAAAATGTGCTAAAAAACGTCCCCTCGACTTATACACGAGTCTATTACAAAAAAAATTACCCACTTAAAAAAATTAAACTTAAATACTCACCCTCCCATGTCAGCGCGGCTCCCCGATGTCGGCGCGGCTTACCGATGTCCCCAATGTCAGCGTGTTCCATCTTCTTTCTTCTGGCATGGACGCGGCCATGTTTTCTTCGTCGCCGCGCATACTATGACGTCAGCAGCGGCCATAGTGTGCGCATGTTAGAAGAAAACATGGCCGCGTCCATGCAGGAAGAGAGAAGAGGAGCCGCGGAGAAGAAAGAAGACGGAACGCGCTGTCATCGGTAAGCCACGCCGACATCGGGGAGACACGCTGACATCCTGATGATAGGTTCCCTGTAACACCTTCAGGAATAATCCAATAATCCAAATTTTTAAAATCTGTGTCACTATAAGTGGTCATAACTGGAATGCTTTAACATATCCAGGGGATGTTGAGACTGTTTTCTCATGACACACTGCATGCGTTTTGTTATCCAAAAAATACAATTTGGCAAAAATTTTAAAAAATCTCCATTTTCAAAGTTTTAATTCTCTGCTAACATTGCCCAAATGTCTGGTGTATGTTGGAATGGTTTTTATGTGTGCACTTTGTTTGTTTGGTAAGGTATGATGAAGGACTACGATTTGTTTCTGTCCGAAATGCGTTACCACATACTTCTTTCTTTTTAAAGTGATGTCACTTTTTAACATACTACGGATTAAATAAAATTTGCCAGTTTTCACTCTTTTTTGCCAGTGCAGATTTTTTTTTGGTAAGTGATACATATCTACCATCGCACAAAACCAATGGAGCTGTCCTTTCACCCCTTTGGGGTGGTTATGGAACGCTATAATATATCCAGGGGATTTCGCGATTGTTTTCTCGTGACACATTGGGGGGGGGGGGGATTTAACAATGTGTCTCAGGTTCCGCCAGTTTCTGGCTGTTCCGCAGTTTTATCACTGTGATGATGAATCCTCTTGCAGGATAAGACGGTCTGTTCCAACTTTAGGCCTACTTTTAGTTCTAAACTGACTTTAGGTCTAAACTGTTTGCCCGAATTTCAGGCGCATGGGCAGCTTTCTTGTGAGGCCACGCCCATTTCCAGAATGCCACCCCGCTTATTTGGACAAGTTGGAAAGCTGCCAAAAAATGGTCTAAATGCCTTGATAACTGTGGTGCAAAGCATTTCAGACAGTGGGGGTTTTCCCGACGTGTTACCCGAATATTTCCGATTTGCGCCGATTTCCCTTGAATTGCCCCGGGATTTTGGCGCACACGATCGGATTGTGGCGCATCGGTGCTGGCATGCATGCGACGGAAATCGGGGGACGTGGACGAACGAAAACCCAACGGATTCGGAAAAACCGTCGCATTTTTTAAAAAAAAATCTGTCGCGGAGCTTGGACTTGCCTTCACTCAGCCCGGCCTGGTGAACTCCAGCACGTTCTGATGCTTTTCAGCGCAGCAGCGCCACCTGGTGGACAGCGGAGGAACTACCTTTATGAATCCCGGCCGGACCCGAATCCACCACAGAGAACGCGCCGCTGGATCGCGAATGGACCGGGTAAGTAAATCTGCCCCAGTGTTTTAGGTGCAAAACCACCAGAATTGTGGCGCAAGTCCATTTATACCCCATTGTACTTCAAATTAGTTTAAAAATTTGGATGATATCTCTTGTGTTTAGTTATTTAAAAAAAAAAAAACTAAATTGGGCATAAATTTTGATGCAGATAGTCATAGCACCCAAATAAATTCATAACTTACATTCCCTAAATGTCTGCTTTATGTTGTCATAGTTTTAAGATTCCACATATTTTACTAGAATGTTATGAGGCTCAGAATTTGGGTTCCATTTTTCAAATATTTAGGAAAATCACCAAAACCCGTATTTAGATGGACCTGCAAAACTTTTAATTGACTGTGAGAGGCCTAAATAATAGCGAGACTTGTAAATGACCCCATTATGGAAACTACACTACTCAATGTATGAAAAAGCACTTTTAAGAAGTTTGTTAACCCTTTAGGTGTTTTATAGGGGTTAAAAGAAAATGGAGGTGTGGTCTACAAATTGTAATATTTTTTGACAATACACTCATTTTGGGTGGAAAATTAAACATTTACAATGGATTAAATGAAAAAAGGCTCCACAAAGTTTGATACCCAATTCCTCCCGAGTACACGGATACCCCATATGTGGTGGTAACCTGCTGTATGGGTGCACGGCCGGGCATAGAAGGGAAGGAGGCGCCATCCAGATCAGATTTGCTATGTCACATTGTACAGGCTATAATTTTTTTTCTTTTTTTAATGTGGACCTATAGGGGCTTATTTTTTTTTACCACATGAAATGCACTTTTCTGGTACGTAATTTTGGGGCATCTATAGCTAATTGGTGAGATTTTATTAACTCTTTGTTGGTTGATGAAATGAAAATGATCAATTTTTAGGAAGATTTTTTGTGTTTTTTTTGACCAATTACCATACGTTTACTGAATAAAAAGTAATTAGGCAAAAATGTTGACAATTTTAGCATCACAGTCTTTCATATGCATAACTTTTTTATTTTATGGCTGACAAATCTGGTTGTTCTTTTTAGTGGTCTTATTTGCGAGTGCGTAACTTTTTTTATCACTTTTTAAAGCATTTTTTAAAGGGTATTAATTCAAAATGATCTTTTTTCGGAATGTTTTTTGCAGGTTTTTTTCTCGGCTTTACCGTGTAGGTCTAGTAATGATTTTGTTTTATCATACAGATTGTTACGGACGTGGTATTTCCAAATATGTGGGGTTGTTTGTGTGTGACACTTTAGGGGCTTATATTTTTTATGTATTTATGTTTTATTTATTCTCATGTTTAAACTTTAATGTTTAACTTTTTTAACTTAAACAAGGTTCAAGTCCAATACACTGCTCTACAATACTCATTCATTGTAGAGCAGTGTAAACTTACTGAGCATAGAGACGCATGCTCAAACAGTTTACAGTCAGACCCGGGCTGCTCAGAATAGGATCGGATCCCCTGGAAAGCGGCACGGGGGATCCGATCCAGAGGGGGAAGGCCCTTACATGGCGCGGCGTGTAAGGGGTTAACACTCGGGATCGGAGTCTGCTCCGATCGCGGGTGTTAGAGCGCAGTGTCCGGTCCAGTTTGTGAGCCGGTGCCAGAAGCAGGACATTATAGAATGTCCCCGTGCGGGAAGTATCTTCCCGCAGGGACGTACTATAACGTACTGATGCGTGTAGGGGTTAAAGCCTTTTCAGGTCGCTTCATTATGGGGTTAAGCATCAATTCATATTTACCTACATTCTGTGATTCTGTGATATATCACTATGTGTGACTTGCTGTCTAATGCTACATATGTAAATGTGAATTGATGCTTTAACCCCTTAACGCCAGAGCCACTTTTCACCTTCCTGACACGGCCCATTTTTTCAAATCTGCCCTGTGTCACTATAAATGGTTATAACTTAGGAACGCTTTGACATATCCAAGTGATTTTGAAATTGTTTTCTCGTGACACATTGTACTTAATGTTAGTTAAAAAATTTGGGTGGTATGTTTTGCATTTATTTATGAGAAAATCAGATATTTGGTGAAAATTTGGAAAAATTCTCAATTTTCGAAATTCAAAATGTTCTACTTTTTCATAACACCAAAAAATGTAATAATTAACATTCACCGAATGTCTACTTTATGTGGACATGGTTTTTTATGCATAGTCTTATTTTTGTAAGCTGTTATGGGGCTTTGAACGTTAGGTGCTATTTCTCACATTTTCATAAAAAAGCAAAATCCTGCTATTGAGGGACCTGCTCTGGTTTGAAGTCACTTTGAGAGACCTAAATAAAAGTAAAAGCCCATAAATTACCCCATTATAGAAACTACACCCCTCAATGTACGTGAAACAACTTTTATGAAGTTTGTTAACCCTTTAATTGTTTTACAGGGGTTAAAACAATATCGGATGCAATTTCGAAATTACGTTTTTTTTTTAACTAAATGAATGTGTTTTTCATAAAATGTACAAATTCTCAGTGGATAAAATACCAAAACGCTCCACAAAATTTGATACCCAATCTCTCCCGGGTATAACAATACCCCATATGTGGTGGTAACCTGCTGTATGTGCACATGCCAGGGCATCGATGAGAAGCTGCGCCATTCAGTGCAGATTATTCATTGTCACTTTATATTGGCTATACAATCTTTATTTATTTTTGGCAATTTGGACATATAAGGGTATATGTTCTGGGACATGAGATGTACTTTACAAATACTTCATTTTAGTGGGTCTGTAGTTTTTTGATGAGATTTTATTACCATATATACTCGAGTATAAGCCGAGGCCCCTAATTTTACCACAAAAAAACTGGGTAAACCTATGGACTTGAGTATAAGCCAAGGGTGGAAAATGCATTGGTCATAGCCTCCTCAGTATTTAGCCTGCCAGCCCCTGCCTCCCAGTATATAGCCTGCCAGCCCCCTGCCCCAGCATACAGCCTGCCAGCTTCCCCTGCCCCAGCATACAGCCTGCCAGCTTCCCCTGCCCCAGTAACAGCCGCCAGCTTCCCCTCCCCAGTTAACAGCCTGCCAGCCCCTGCCTCCCAGTATATAGCTTGCCAGCCCCCTGCCCCAGCATACAGCCTGCCAGCTTCCCCTGCCCCAGCATACAGCCTGCCAGCTTCCCCTGCCCCAGTATACAGCCTGCCAGCTTCCCCTGCCCCAGTATACAGCCTGCCAGCCTCCCCTGCCCCAGTATACAGCCTGCCAGCCTCCCCTGCCCCAGTATACAGCCTGACAGTCTCCCCTGCCCCAGTATACAGCCTGTCAGTCTTCCCTGCCCCAGTATACATTCTGCCAGCCTCCCCTGCCCCAGTATACAGCCTGTCAGTCTTCCCTGCCCCAGTAAACTTCTGCCAGCCTCCCCTGCCCCCTCAGCCTGCTACCTCCCCTGCCCCATATACATTCTGCCAGCCTCCCCTGCCCCAGTATACTTCTGCCACATCTGCCAGCCTCCCTGCCCCAGTATACAGTCTGCCAGCCCCCCTGCCCAGTATACAGCCTGCCAGCCTCCCCTGCCCCAGTATACAGCCTGCCAGCCTCCCCTGCCCCAGTATACAGCCTGCCAGCCTCCCCTGCCCCAGTATACAGCCTGCCAGCCTCCCCTGCCCCAGTATACAGCTAGCCTACCTCCCCTGCCCCAGTATACATTCTGCCAGCCTCCCCTGCCCCAGTATACAGTCTGCCAGCCTCCCCTGCCCCAGTATACAGCCTGCAGCCCCCTCCCATATACAGCCTCCACAGTAAATAGCCGCTCCCCCGTCCCCCGTGGTAGAAATAGTTGATTAAAAATATAAATAAATCTAAACTCACCTTTCCGGCGGCCCCCTCAGGTCTTCTGCGCGATCCGCCCGGATGTGATGTCGCACGGAGCTGCTGCTGCCGGGCGGTTCGCGCAGAAGACCTGAGGGGCCGCCGGAAAGGTGAGTTTGATTTATTTATTTTTTTAATCAACTATCTCTACCACGAGGGACGGAGAGCGCTTGCCGACGGGTCTGTGGGATCGGTGCCGGGAGAGGGGAGCGCTTGCCCGACGGGGGATCGGTGCCCGCCGGAAAGGTGAGTTTTGAGTTATTTATTTTTTTGACTCGACTATAAGCCGAGTTTGAGTTTTCAGCACATTTTTTTACTCTGCTTATACTCGAGTAAAACTCGAGTAAACTCGGCTTATACTCGAGTATAACTCTTTAATGTATGAAGGAAAAGAAAATTGTCAATTATGGGTTTATTTTTTTTGTATATTTTGGGGGTCGTACACCGGACACTAAAAATACTATAATATTTTTATTCTATAGATCACTACGATTACGGTGATACCTCATTTATATAGGTTTTTATATATTTTACAATTTTACAGGAAAAAAACGAATATAAAGAAAATCTCATTTGTTTTTGCATCGCCATCTTTTCGGAGATATAACTTTAATATTTTTTGGTTGACAGAGCTGGTTTAAGGCTTATTTTTTACGTGTTGAGTTGTACTATTTTGGTGCACATAACTTTTTTTTTATCACTTTTTGGAACATTTTTGTGAAGAGATTTTATGAAAATTTATTTTCAGGTTTTTTTACTTTATTAGATGTGTATAGGGAATGTTTGTGTTTAGGGGACTTTAACTTTATTTAATTAATTCTTTTTATTAAAAAGTGTGTTTATTTAGTGTTTTTAATTTTTTCTTTACTTTTACAGGTTAGCTTGAACAAGCGATCCGCTGATCACTTGTTCAAGCTATTCTTCACCAAATACAGTGTAATACAGATGTATTACAATGTATTATGTGACACACTGAGCATGCTGCGCATAAGGCAGGACCCGGCTCCCCGGAAGCAGATCGCACAGCACCAGGGCTGCGATCGGAGCCACGCACCCCCCCCCCCGGTAAGCGTCGCGGGGGTTCGATTCCAGTTAAATGCCCCTGTTAACACCCGCGATCTGAGAAATCTCAGATTGCGGGTGTTAGAGGCGGGTGTCGGCTATAATACATAGTCGACACCCGCAGCTTCTGGCGCTGGCTCCGTTTATTACTGCATATTGCGGGAACGCACCTCCCTTCGTACAGTAATAGTATGTCAAATGTCGGGAAGGGGTTAGAGGGAATCAGTCAGAAATTGATCTAGTAAACCACTACCAGTATGTTGTCAAGCTGAAAACATTCCTGAAGTCAAGCTGAAGTCAAGCTCTCTCTTCCTCAGAAAACCCCTTTCACTGTAATTGATGGTCCTGCATCCAGAGACATCAGTTACCAGATCCCCTGAAGACCAATGCATGATGTCAGTTACAGAGGAGGAGGCATTCCGAGCTCCCCACCTTCAGACTTCAGTGTTAAACTCTCCTCCTCCATGACTTTATACAACCAATTTACATCTCACTTCAAAGTTAATTTTCTGGATCATGCCAACACACATTGGAACATTTTTGTGAAGGGATTTTATGAAAATTTACATTTTTGGCGAGTTTTTTCTCGGGTTTTGTTTTTACGGCGTTCACCGTACGGGTCCAATAATGTTTCTGACTTATTGTACAGATTGTTACGGACGCGGCGATACCAAATATGTGGGGGTTTGGTACTTTTTACTTTATTAAGATGTATATAGGGAATGTTTGTGTTTAGGGGACTTTAACTTTATTTAATGAATTCTTTTTATTAAAAAGTGTGTTTATTTAGTGTTTTTAATTTTTTCTTTACTTTTACAGGTTAGCTTGAACAAGCGATCCACTGATCGCTTGTTCATGCTATTCTTCACCAAATACAGTGTAAGTATTACACTGTATTATGTGACACACTGAGCATGCTGCGCAGAAGGCAGGACCCGGCTCCCCGGAAGCAGATCACACAGCCCCGGGGCTGCGATAGGAGCCACGGACCCCCGCGGTAAGCGTCGCGCGGGGGGGTCCGATTCAAGTTAAATGCCCCTGTTAACACCCACAATCTGAGAAGTTTGACGTACTATTACTGCATATTGCGGGAACGCACCTCCCGTCGTACAGTAATAGTATGTCAAATGTCGGGAAGGGGTTAAAGGGAATCAGTCAGAAATTGATCTAGTAAACCACTACCAGTATGTTGTCAAGCTGAACACTTTCCTGATTGTGTTTATTTCATGACTCTGTGTGGTGGTCTTATCCAAAAAATTTACTTTGAAGTGAGATGTAAACTGGTTGTATAAAGTCATGGAGGCGGAGAGTTTAACACTGAAGTCAAGCTCTCTCTTCCTCAGAAAACCCCTTTCACTGTCATTGATGGTCCTGCATCCAGAGACATCAGTAACCAGATCCCCTGAAGACCAATGCATGATGTCAGTTACAGAGGAGGAGGCATTCTGAGCTCCCCACCTTGACTTCAGTGTTAAACTCTCCTCCTCCATGACTTTATACAACCAATTTACATCTCACTTCAAAGTTAATTTTCTGGATGATGCCAACACACAGGACCATGAAAGAGACAAAAGCTAGAAGATGTTACACTGCTTGACAATATACTGGCAGGGGTTTATTAGGCCAATTGCTGATGACTGATTCCCTTTCAATACATGTTTATTATTGAAGTTACTACACTATGCTGTAGTGTTTCCTCTGTGGCTACATACTGGGTCAGGAGCAGGGAGGGGGAAGCAACCAGGATTATAGAGAAGAAGCCTCTGCACTGCAGTTACAAGGGGAATGGGGCAGCATATAGGCAGATGAAACTGGGGTTTGGCGACTCCCCTTTGTAACTTTTGTTTGTCCCCCACTTTATGTTATTCTTATACAGCAGCAAAATATCTCAAGAGTCTGGATTCCCAGCCATATGCCAAATAGATATGCCAGTCACATAAGAAGTAACATTTATTTTCAAGTATAATAATAGACCACAGGAGAAAAAATCTGAAACAAAAACACCTGTTTTGTGAAGAAAGAGAAAAACCCATCAAACATTTGTGACATTTCCCAGCCCACTCCATTTTCAGAAACTTAGATTATTCAGCTCCGGCAGACAAGCATGTGACACAGACAGATGTAAGACGACTGATGGGAGGAGAAGGGTTTTCTCTTGAAGAATTGCATTTATGTGATTAGAAATTACCTTTTTCTACAGTTGAAAGAATCTATTAAGTCCTGTTCATTGTGGATGCAATAAAGTCAATTATTGAAGCTCAGAGGTTCATGGGGTACCCCAGATAAGAAATGGTAAAACTGCATTACTACCCTCACACATAAATCAGGGATTGGCTGAAAGTGCATGACTTAGGAAAGAGGAGGAAGCGGCTGCCAGACGGGCAATTTATCTCTCATGAAAACACAAGGACTGGGCAAGTTGAAAACCAACATGGCCAATCCCAAAGCCTTTCCATTCCCATAACAACCGGTGGGAATCTGGTAGTCATCTGTATATGTGTCAAGGTTTTGAGTATGTGGACCCTCTGGACCCCCGCGGGAGATGGTACTAGCCAACACCTGGGACCGGCGTCTAAGTGGCACCTGATCTTCACCAGAGCCACAAAGCAGGATGGTCTTGCTGCAGCGGCGTACCACCAGGTCGTTCCACAGGTGCGACTAGCCCGCGGTGGCAGCCAAGGTAGCGAAGCAGGAGATAGTAGGATTCACGTCAGGAACCTGGAGCTGGTACACGGGACAGGAATACAGGACCGCTGGAATCACAGGAACACCGGAAACGCTGGAGATACAGGGACACGGATGAACACAGTTAACGCTGGAGACACAGGAAGACTGAAAACCCTGGAGACACAGGGACACGGAGAAACACAGTTAACACTGGAGACACAGGAACACGGAGGGCTTTCTCTTCATAGGAATAGCCTGAAGATTCGGCAAGGGTCACAGGGAGGGGCAGGAACTTTTGGCAGGCCAGCGCCAATTATCGGCACACTGGCCCTTTACATCTTTGTGAGCCAGCGCACCCTAGAAGACAGGGACGTAGGCGCTGAGCCGCGGGAGTCAGAGAGACCGCCGCTGGAGCCAGGGAGGTGAGTTCTGCCGGGCTCTGGGGGCACATGCAAGGACACGGGTGCGCCCGCAATCCGAGACAGGGATCCCGGGAGCACTTGTGACAATATGCTTCTTATTTCATTAGTACCATAAGAGTGCAGCTAGTCTTTTTAAGTGTTTTTAAACTTTCAAGATAATTGCATAAATGAAAAGTACAGATTGTAATAGTAAACCTTGTAATATATTTTATAAAAGAAACATGCTCCTGTACCCTTCATCTTCCTTACTTAAATGGGTTCTCCGGTCACTGAATGTACTTTTTTTTAAACTGGCCAATTCCTTACATATATAATAGTTGCACACCCTTACCTCACCACCCTGGGCTGTATACTTTCTTTTCCTTCATTTGTAACTGCACAGATCACTGCTGCAGCTGCATCACTCCAACATGGCTGCCTCAACTCTGCCAAAAGACTACATCTCCCACAATCCCCCTGGTCAACACAGCTTCTTCATACAGAGGAAGGTGCAGCCACACCCCACAGCAGGGAACAAGGAGTTGACTGCACATGCCTGACCGTAGAGGAGAGAAAGCGAACAGGTCATTTCTATGGAAACTAAGTGTAGAAGGAGCTGGCAGGGCGCAGGAATGACTTTGATTTCATGAAAAGGGAGCAGAATATTTAATGACACGGAATTAGTGAAGTGATAAGGTAAGGTGAGATAAGGTATAGTGAGGCCAGTCTTTGTCACTGGAGAACCCCTTTAAGCAGTTTGTGTAAATGGATAAATCCGCCGCAGACCTATGAAGGGTGTATGAAGAGGGCTCACGATGCTTGCACCGATCGTGGGTGTTAACTCCTTCTTTGCCTCCGGCAATGTTGCCGGCCGCACTTGTAAAGCGTGTCGTCGAATGGGCATTGTCATGTTTCCTCCGATTGTCGCTCCCCCGGAGCGGGGGGGGGGGGGGTTCAGGGGGCGGCGATCGGTTGCCATGACAGCCTCGGGTCTTCATTAGACCCGAGGCTGAATGATTTCAGAAGATTCGTTACAATGAGCCACTGAATCATATGCAAAATCATATGCAAAAACGCCATATACTGCAATACAGTAGCATTGCAGTATATGGTAGGAATGATCTGACCATCTAGGGCAGTGGTGGCGAACCTATGGCACAGGTTAATGTACCCTAGAGGGTCTAAGAAATTGTGAAAAAAAAAGTTTAAAAATGTAAAAAATTAATAAAATATTAAAAATTCAAGTCACTCCCCTTTCCCTAGAACTGATATAAAATATAATAAAGAGTAAAAATCACAAACACATTAGGTATTGCCGCGTCCCAAAATGCCCGATCTATCAAAATATAAAAACGGTTATAACCCGGCGGTGACTTCCGAGACGGGGAATGGCGCCAAAATGCGACTTTTACACCTTTTTTACATAACATAAAAAATGTAATGAAAAGTGATCAAAATGTTGCACAGTCCTCAAAATGGTAGCAATAAATACGTTGGCTCATTTCGCAAAAAATGACACCTACCCCAGCTCCGTACGCCAAAGTGTGAAAAAGTTATTAGTGTCAGAAGATGGAAAAAAAATGTTTTCTCTTTCGTACACATTTGTTTAATTTTTGAAAATGTATTAGAATGCAATAACACCTGTATAAATTTGGTATCACCGCGATCATACCAAACCAAAGAATAAAGTAGCGGTGTTATATGGAGTGCAGAGTGAAAGTCAAAAAACAGCCCACAAGAACGTGACGTGCGTTTTTATTTTCAATCTTTCCACATTTGGAATTTTTTTCCTGCTTCCCAGTACACACCATGTTATAATAAATAACATCACGGGAAGTAAATTTTGTTACGCACAAAATAAGCCCTCACACAGCTCTGTACACGGAAAAATGAAAAAGTTATGGATTTTTGAAGGTGGAGAGTGAGAAATGAGCGAAAAAACCCTGCGTCCTTAAAGAGGACCTGTCACCCATAATTTCGGCACCAGTAAGCAGCTCCTAGTGCTTGAACAAATGCCGCAGTGTTAGAAGGATAGCGTTACCGATAGCGCCAGGGTACGGTGTAATCGTCGGACCATTAGCAAAGCTGTCCAACGTATTCATGAGTGGGCGGTCTGAGGCGATGCCTCTTCCCCGAACCGCCCCACTCGCTCTATAGGCCAGTGGTGACTGCCGCGCGTCATGCCCCTAACCACGCCCCAACCCTGCCACCTCATGAATATATCGGACCGCTTTGCGAGCGGTTTCGACGATTACATTGTACCCCGCCGCAGTGTTAGATAGCGTTACCGAGATTTCCAGTAAGGCTATCCTTCTAACACTGCGGCGTTTGTTCAAGCACTAGGAGCTGCTTACTTTAGGGTGACAGGTCCGCACTAAGGTAGTGCGCCCGATGTTCACCAGGTGTCGCTGCTGCACTGAAGTCCGCTGGAGTTCACTATCCTATCCTGGGTGCAGGTAAGCACGTGTCAAGTGACACATTTTTTTTTTTAAAATTCCGCGTTTTTTCCGAATCTGTCGGTTTTCCAAGCGCCACGCCCCCGATTTCCGTCGCATGCATGCCAGCGTGCCACAATCTGATCACATGCGCCAAAAACCTGGTGCAATTCAGGGAAAAATGGCGCAAATCAGTAATATCCAGGAAACCCAACTAAAAATAGCGATTCGGGCCCTTAGTAAATGACCCCCACTGAGTCAAAAGGGCATATTTTCTCTTCAGCCAAGGAACTGTATCACTCACTTCAACTCCACCATTCCCTCCTCCCTCAGGAATGAGGGAGAAGGGTATGAGGGAGTTGAGAGAGACGTTGGCTGTGTGTGACTCACTGAAGAAAATTCCTTAGGAAGGGGGGAACAAGGGAGCTGGCCGAGTCACACAGTGATGCTGCCCTGTGCATATATCTAGTCACATATGCAATAAGATACTGCAAATGTTCTACAAATCAACAATCACAAATATAATCTTCTTTCCTGTCATATGCTGGGAAGGAGTCATCAAAGAGAAAAGAGAAATAAACTGAATAAAATTATTTGAAGAACTCAGGGCACTGTAGGGAAACCACTGCACCCCTTTAAGGAAGTATGGAATTACAGATTATTGGCCAAATTTGTTACAAACCACAATTATCCAACAGCAGAGCACAATAAGTAACCACTATCGCCAGACATGTTGCCGCACTATAAGTTAATCTAAAAAACAATTGAACTCTGCCACTGGTTAGTAGTCAGGAAGAAGCAGTGAATTAGGCCACCCCCCCCCTCCCCCAACCACCTTTTGCATCTATTACTTCTAGTTAGCACACCCCACTCTCTGCCGACATCTACAGTGGGCACAGAAAGTATTCATATCCCTTAAAATTTTTCTGGCTTTGTTTTATTGAAGCCAATTTTAAGATCAAAAAGTTCTTTTTTTTGCTCATTAATGTACAATTTCTGATGTTCCCATATTATTGAATAGACCTGCAGGGCACATGCTCAGCTTAGTGAACGCTTCTAAACTGTGGGGGTCTGTTCTCTTGTTTGGTGGGGATCCCAGCAGCTGGACCCCCACTGACAGATTGTTATAAAATTGAAACTTGGTAAAATCCTTTTAAGGGGGTTGTCCACTTTGGACCATCACTTTTGTTAGAAGGGTCCCCTGACAATATGATGATGACAGTGCGTCTTTCTGGGTGGAGCACTACCAATCCCCTGTTATCTGTGTGTTTATTTTCTTGATCAGTGTAGAGGGTGGTTACCTGCTACAGAAATGTACTAAGGTAAATGTTTCATATATTTTGCCTAAAATCCTGAAGCCCACAACATATATTACCTCTTCTCCCCAATTTAAAATATCCTTCTTTGATACCTCTTTTTATAATGTCCCACTTACAGTGGGTACAGAAAGTATTCAGACTCCTTAAAATGTTTCACTCTTTGTTTCATTGAGCCAATTGGTAACATCAAAAAGTTTGTTTTTTCACATTAATCTATACTCTGCCCCCATCTTAAAAAAATCTACAGATATGTAGATCATTTTGTTAATTTATTAAACAAGAAAAACATAACTTGGTCATAAGTAGTCAGACCCCTAGCTGTGACAATCATATTTAACTCTTATGTAGTCAGACCCCTAGCTGTGACAATCATATTTAACTCTTATGCTGTACATTTCCTTCTGATCCTACTTGAGATGGTTCTACTCCTTAAGCTGATTGGACTTGATTAGTAATGGCACAGGCCTGTATATATAAAACCTCACTGCTTACAATTCATGTCAGTGCACATGGAAAGGCACAGATCTGGCCAAGGTTACAAAAGAATTTCTGCACCACTCAAGGTTCCTTAGGGCACAGTGGCCTTCAAAATCCTTAAATGAAAGAAGTTTGGAACAACCACAAATCCTCGACCTGACTGTTCAGCTAAGCAATCATGTCAGAAGAGCCTTGGTGAGAAAGGTAAAGAAGAACCCCATGATCACTGTGGTTGAGGTCCAGAGATCTGGTCCAGAGAAGGAAGATGGGAGAAAGTTGCACAAAGTCACCTATCCCTGCAGCCCTCTACCAGTCGGGGCTTTATGACAGAGTGCACTGACGGAAGCCTCTACTCGGTGCAAGACATATGAAAGCTGCATACAGTGTGCAAAATACATAAAGGACTCCCAGACTATGGGGAATAAGATTCTCCGTATGTAAGAGGCAGGTCTTGTATGCATTTTGCATCTCTATTTAATAATGTGTTCAGCAATTTCTTACACTTCCATACTATTGAATGAATGGCAGGACTTGACCTGTGAGAATGAGAATGAGACCCACATTCTCCATCGCTGGGGGTCTGTTCTTGTGAACACGGTCCCAGCAGTCGGACCCTCACCAATAATTTTCTTCGCCTTCATCCTGTGGACAGGGTATAACATGCAAACTTGGTAAAACCCATTTAAGTCAAAATAGGACAAAAACATCACCACTTTTGTAATTTTAGAAAGAAAAGCTCAAAAAAACACTGCCAGCTTGCAGTAAATGACAATTACACCTATTCTCAGTCACTAAAAAAGACGTTCTTTCTTGTTATTTCACCAGATGACAGATTGGCCTATTCCTGTATTAATGGCACCATTTAGGAATAATTAGTTTCCTGACCTGGTGCAGATTGTAATCTATACAGAATAATCTCCAGACGATTGGGGTCATCTAGTGACCAGCAGCGTTCATACCTCGTCCAGGGAAATTATTCCATGACATTTTTTAATTATACTTCCATTAGGCCTCCTATTACCTCCAGTGATTTCATTACCCGGCTAAGATGCATCGATTTCATTTGTATTGCATTTTTTGTCGTTATATAATAATACTAAAACATTTCATTGAGATGAAACATTCCTGCATTTAACCAAACACAGGAATAATGCAGCTGGGATAATGAAATAATTTATTTTATAGCCACGTATCTGGGAAGAAAAAGTGCGGCTCTTTATTCATCTACTTTCCCTGGCAGAAATCACTGTAATCAAAGGCCAATTTCCATGCATGTGGATGCAACCTAAACCTAGGGCCACTGACAGATTGTTATAAAATTGAAACTTGGTAAAATCCTTTTAAGGGGGTTGTCCACTTTGGACCATCACTTTTGTTAGAAGGGTCCCCTGACAATATGATGATGACAGTGCGTCCTTCTGGTTGGAGCACTACCAATCCCCTGTTATCTTTTTTTAAAAGTATTTATTTTTGCAATTTTGAAATTTTATACAATTACAATAAACAAAACCAGAAAACAAGATCCACTTTTCGGGCGTAGTATAATACAAACCTAAAGAAAATTTTGTCATAGTGGCCATTGACAACTTCATTTATGATGCCGAGGAGACACACAGAGGGAGACAGTAAGCGTGGGAATTCAAAGTGTAGATTTAGGAACTCCAGCACTTCGGACCAGAAGACATGAACCCTAGGGCAGGACCAGACACAATGCAGGAAGGATCCGACTTCAGCCTGACAGCGAAAGCAAAGATCATTAGGCATTGCTCCCATGCGGAATAATCTAGCAGGAGTGAAGTATACTCGATGGAGGAATTTAGATTGGATCAGGAAGTCCCTCGCACTCACTACAGATGTGAAGTAGGACAGTTCGACTTCCCTCCAGTCATCATCCGACAGGTCAGGGATATCCTCACTCCAGCGTTCACGGGCTCTATCAAACGGTCTGGACTTTTGCTCTTGTAGGAGAGCATAGCACTGAGTGAGTGGCTTAGGGAGGTCCGGGGTACTCACCAGAGTCTCTAGTTTGGAGAATTTCACTGTCAGGCTGAAGGAGCCGAATTGGGCTTTGAATGCGTGTCGCAGTTGCGTGTAATGGAAACTGGCCGTATCGGGTACAGTATGTCTCTCCCTTATCTCGTTAAAGCTGAGTAATTCTGCTTCCGGGGATAAGAGCTGGCCTACAAATTTCACCCCCGCCGCCCCCCACATTGTCCAGCCTGGGAGGGAGAGAAAGTGAGAGAGCCACGGATTGAGCCACAATGGAGTCCTAGGCGAGAGAGGGGGAGAGCTGCTCGGTTCTACCAGGGATTGTGCCCTACGCCAGCACACCGCTACCGTACGTAGGGGAAGTGGGGTATCAGATGGGGACTTATACCTGTACAGCAGGTTTGTAAGGGCCTCGTAGGAACCCACCAGGGCACCAGCCAGTGCAGTAGCTGCATTACCCATGTCTATATCTATCCACCACTGGGCATATACTAGCTGGGAAGCCAGGTAATAAAGATACAGATCCGGGGCAGCCAGTCCACCCCTAGACTTGGGAGCCTGAAGCAGCGCTAAACTGAATCGTGGGGCACTACTCTGCCAGTAGAAGGACCTGAGAATGCCGTCTATGCGTTTAAACAGGCTCTTAGGAAGCAGTATAGGACAGGCATGGAAAAGGTATAGAAATTTTGGGAGAAAAATCATTTTAAATATGTTAATACGCCCGTACAAAGACAGGGGGAGAGTGGACCAGGCTTTTAGGCGCGATTCCGTTGCAGCTATCAAGGGTGTAATGTTTAACTCCGTATATGCCTGGACCCTGCGTGACACCTGGACTCCCAGATATTTAAAGGTGGACACCACCTGGACTGGGACGGGGAGGGAGTGTACCCCTACATCAGATAAGGGAAAAAGGGCCGATTTGTCCCAGT
The DNA here is from genome assembly GCA_019512145.1 of Engystomops pustulosus. Taxonomy (NCBI): domain Eukaryota; kingdom Metazoa; phylum Chordata; class Amphibia; order Anura; family Leptodactylidae; genus Engystomops; species Engystomops pustulosus. Next base: position 134,052,827 of record CM033646.1, on the reverse strand, counting down.
TAACCCGGAGACCCGAGAACCCCCCGTAGCGTTCTATCAGGGACAGGAGGGATTCCAGAGAGGGGCCCACATCCCCAAGATATACAAGTGTATCATCAGCATAGAGAGATACCTTTTCAATGATAGGACCTCTAGTAATACCCTTAATGCCCTCGGAGTGGCGGATCGCCACAGCAAGGGGCTCAATGGCGAGTGCGAAGAGGAGGGGAGATAGTGGGCAACCCTGTCTAGTGCCCCTAGCCATAGAGAGAGTAGGTGAGATGTTAAGATTAGTCCGTACCCTAGCCTTGGGGTCGTTATACAATAGTTTAACTAATGCTGTAAATCGAGGGCCAAAACCCATTCTAGGCAAAAGGGTCCACAGATATGTCCATTCCACAGAGTCAAACGCCTTACAATTGTCTAAGGACAATATAAACCCAGGGTCTGAAGACTTCTCTGCCTCCGCTATGTTCAGGTGTAGTCTTTGTATGTTTATGTCAGTTCCCCTCCCAGGCATAAAGCCTGTCTGGTCCGGGTGAACCAAGGATAATATTACTTTATTAAGCCTTGTTGCCAGAATCTTTGCTAGGATTTTAACATCTGAGTTTAGGAGGGAAATTGGGCGGTACGAGTCGGGAAGCAGGGGATCCTTGCCAGGCTTGGGAAGAACTACAATAAGGGCCTCTCGCATGGAGTCAGGGAGGGAACCACTGTCGAGCGCATCGGAGTACAGGCTAAGTAGATGGGGGACCAGGGTCTCACAGTTATCCCTATACCACTCACCTCCCAGCCCATCAAGTCCAGGTGTCTTACCGGGGGGCAACGATTGGATGGCCAGTTCCACCTCCTCCGCCGAGAGCGGGGCATCAAGCTCCGATGACTGTGCCTGTGTGAGCCTCCAAAGTGGAAGACTGTCAAGGAATCTGGAAATCTCGACGGAAGAGGCGGACAATCTGGAGCTGTAAAGAGAGGAATAGAATTCATGAAATACCATGTTTATGGCCCGGGGTTCTGTGATCAGGGTTCCACTACTGTTAAGGATAGAGGGAACGGAAGCACAAGGACGTTCAGCCCGCGATAAATACGCAAGCAGCTTCCCATTTTTATCTCCGAATTCAAAGATGGACGCTTCCCTGGCTAGCAGGCGCTTACTGGTGCGCTCCTTCACTGCAGCTAGATGCTTCCTCTGCGCCTGCGCCCAAGTCTTTTTATTCCCCGGAGTAGGTTTCTCTAGATACTCCTTTTCTGCATTCACCAGTGCAGCGGTTAGCCTTTCCTCCTGCGCATTTAAAGACTTCCTATGGCCAGCTACCCCCGACATGAATGCTCCCCGCACCGAGGACTTGTACGAGTCCCAGACTAGAAGAGGATCAGGATGGGTTGAGTGTACATCCCAGAACTCGCTGTGCGCTGCCCTAACAGTACTCAGGACCGCTGGGGATTGGAGCCAGGCCGGGTGCAGGCGCCATAAGCGGGAGTCGCTGGGGGGGCCTATAAGGAGACTAATGAGCAAGGCGGAGTGGTCTGATGCACTGCGCGGGCAATAGGATACCTGATCAACGTGCTGCATCATATCAGGGGAGACAAAGGCCAGATCAATCCGAGAGAAGCTCTTGTGCACAGAGGAATAGAATGAGTATTCTCTCTCCTGAGGGTGCTTACAACGCCAAACATCGGCGAGGTCTAGAGAAGTGAGCCACTCGTTCAGACGGACAGAGCCTGTGTCTAGGCCGCTTGTGCGATCTAAGGAGGGATTAGGGACTGCATTGAAATCACCAATGCAGAGGACCGGGCTTGGAGGCATAGCAGCCAGTTTACTGGAGATTAAGTGCAATACAGCTGGATCAAAGGGAGGGGGGACATAGATAGACGCTATAGTAAAGGTAAAGCCCCACAAGGCGCAATGTACGATCACATAACGGCCAAAGTGATCCGGCGCTACCTGTATGACCTCTATGGGAAGCGCTTTGGATATGAGTATGGATACTCCCCTAGAGTAGACAGAGTAGGAGGAATGATAACCTCTAGCCACCCAGGCCCGCTTCAGAGAGAGGACCTTCTGACCCGTAAGGTGTGTCTCTTGGATACATACAATATGGGGGGCCTGACGCTTAATAACATCTAACATCAGGGCCCTCTTGAATTTAGAATTAAGTCCCCTCACATTCCAACTCATTACCTTAAGTGAAGACATCTTAGCGAAAGGGAAAGGGGTGTGGGGAAGGAGACGTGAGCAACCAAGCATTCATCCTTTCATACCACAGAGACATAGACAGACAGACAACAGTGAGCATAACAAATATAACAGAACAGAACTGAACTAACAATCCCAAGAATACAAACCCCCTGTCTAACACCCTAACAGCAGTAGTGTAGACCTAGACCCACTAACAGTCAAATAGTAGAACAGTGGTCCCTAACTCAAGACAAACCTACACCATTTGTCCCGGGACCTTCAACCCTTAATGTATATATGATCAGGAGGTTATTAGGCAGCCATATTTAGAGAGAACCAAAGAGAATCAAAGGCCAATTTCCATGCATGTGGATGCAACCTAAACCTAGGGCAGTGATGGCGAACCTTTTAGCAGCCGAGTGCCCAAACTGCAACCCAAAACCCCCCTTATTTATCGCGAGGTGCCAACCAAAAATTAAAGCAGTAACCTTTTGCTCTCTGTTCAACAACTTTCAATCATATTGGCCTCCTTAGGACAGCAGCACAGTAAAAAGATGGGACATTTTCATCATTTTAGCTTCTTTCCAGTTTCCCTTTGTACACAGAGAATTGTGGGGCCAGCAGGAGGTCCTCCAAAAATAATGCGGCCCTGTCTAATTCTCCCTCTTCCTACAGTCCCAAGTAGAAAAGTAAGTATCAAAATATGACTGAAAGCAGCATCTTTTAAGTTGCTTGGAACTGCAGGACTATTCTTTGAGTCCTGTCTGGTGTGCTGAGGTGATCGCCCGGATGCCCACAGAAAGGGCTCCGAGTGCCGCCTCTGGCACCCGTGCCATAGGTTCGCCACCACTGACCTAGGGGGTCATTCCCTCTTCTACATAACCTGGTTTTGGATATGACAAGACAACTCCTTTCATTTTAAAGGGGTTATCCCAAGTATATGTGTTATCCCCTATTCACAGGATAATGAATAAGTAGTTGATCACTGAGGGTCCGACTACTGGGACCTCTGCAGATCACAAAATACAGACACCCAGCAATCCAGAGAATGGGGGGTATGCTCGTCCTGTTGCTCCATCCATCAGTGAGAACAGGATCTGTTCTCTGGAGAGCTGGGTGTCCCGTTCTCGTGATCGCGCGGGGGCGGGAGAGCGGGGGCTACCTCACCAATCACCCTGTTGTTAGGTTACAAATTATATATTTTGGATGACCTCTTTAAATTTTTCTATATTCCGTTCTGTTGCATTTGTTATTGTTGCTGACTGAGGGGATCTGTGGGGTCTGAGGGGATGGGGAGCTGATGGTGTGTCTGGGGCTGAGGGGTTGGGGAGATGATCATATATGGGGGGATTTGAGGGGATGGGGAGCTAATCATGTGTGGGGGGGTCTGAGGGGATGGGGTGCTGATGGTGTGTGTGGGCTGAGGGGATGGGGAGATGATCATGTCTGGGGGGGGCAGAGGGGATGGCGAGCTGATGGTGTGTGTGGGGAGGCTGATAGTGTGTGGGGGCAGAGGGGGGATGGTGATATGATCATGTGTGGGGGGAAGAGGGGATGGGGAGCTGATGGTGTTTGGGGGGGCTGATGGTGTGTGGGGGCAAAGGGGATGGAGAGCTGATGGTGTTTGGGGGGGGGCTGATGGTGTGTGGGGGCAGAGGGGATTAAGAGCTGATGGTGTTTGGTGGGGCTGATGGTGTGTGGGGGCAGAGGGGATGGAGAGCTGATGGTGTGTGGGAGCAGAGGGAATGGGCAGATCATTATGTGTGGGGGGGCAAAGGGGATGGCGAGCTGATGGTGTGTGTGGGGCGGTTGATGGTGCATGGGGGGGCAGAGGGTATGGGGAGCTGATGGTGTGTGGGGGAGGTCTGTTCCCTAGAACTGATATAAAATATATCAAAGGTAAAAATCACAAACACATTAGGTATTTGCCGCCGTCCAAAAATGCCCGATCTATCAAAATTATAAAAACGGTTATCACCCGGCTGGTGACTTCCGAGACGGGGAATGGCGGCCCAAAAGGCGGATTTTTCACCTTTTACATAACATAAAAAATGTAATGAAAAGTGATCAACAATGTTGCACAGCCTCAAATGGTAGCATAAATGACGTTGGGCTCATTTCGCAAAAAATGACACACTACCCCAGTCCGTACGCCAAAGTGTGAAAAAAGTTATTAGTGTCAGAAGATGAAAAAAAAACAGTTTTCGCTGCTTTCGTACACATTTGTTTAATTTTTTGAAAATTATTAGAAATTGAAGCATAACATTTATAATTGTATCACCCGCGATCTACAAACAAAAGAAAGAAGTGCGGTGTTTATGGAGGCAGAGTGAAAGTCAAAAAACAGCCCACAAGAACGGAGCACATGCGTTTTTATTTCATCTTCCACATTTGGAATTTTTTCCTGCTTCCCAAGTAAACACCATGTTATAATAAATAACATTCACGGAGTAATTTTGTACGCACAAAATAGCCCTCCACAGTCAGTCTGTACACGAAAAAATGAAAAAGTTATGGATTTTGTGAAGGTGGAGAGTGAAGAAATTGAGCGAAAAAAACCTGCGTCCTTAAAGAGGACCTGCACCCAAATTTCGGCACCAGTAAGCAGCTCTAGTGCTAACAACAAATGCCGCCAGTGTTAGAAGGATAGCCGTTACGATAGCGACAGGGTACGGTTTAATCGTCGGACATAGCAAAGATGTCCAACGTATTCATGAGGGGCGGTATGAGGCGATGCCCTCTCCGAACCGCCCCACTCGCTTATAGGCAGTGGTGAACTGCGCGCGCAGCCCTAACCACGCCCCAACCCCGCCGCCTCAATGAATATATCGGAACCCGCTTTGCGAAGGTTCGAGATTAATTGTCCCCGCGCAGTGTTAGATAGCAGTTACCGAGATTTCCAGTAAGGGCTATCCTTCTAAAACTGCGTGAGCACTAGGTGGGGCGGTGGGGGGGGGGGTTGGGGGCGGGGGGGGAAGGGTTGCGGGGTGGGGGGGGGGGGGGGCGGAGGAGGGCGGGGCGGTGGGGGGGGGCGGGGGGGGGGGGGTGAGGGGGGGGGGGGCGGGGGGGGGGCGGGGGTGGGGGGGGGGGGGGAGGGGGGGGGTGGGGGGGGGGGGGGTGGGGGGGGGGGGCGTGGGGGGGGGGGGGGGGGGGGGGGGGGTGGGGGGGGGAAAAAAAAAAAAAAAAAAAAAAAAAAAAAAAAAAAAAAAACAAAGTGGTACTTTGTGGTGACAGGTGCCGCCCTAAGGGTAGTGCGCCCGGATGTTCAAGGTAGTCCAGTTTTGCACTGAAGTCGCCTGGAGTTTCACTATCCTATTCCGGGTGCGGGTAAGCAGTGTCAAGTGGACACATTTTTTTTTTAAAATTCCGCGTTTTTCGAATCTGACGGTTTTCACGAGCGCCACGCACCCGATTCTCGTCGATGCATGCGGGCGTGCCTACAATCTGATCACATGCAGCCAAAAAACCTGGTGCGACATCAGGGAAACAATGGCGCCAAATCAGTAGTATACCAGGAAACCCAACTAAAAATAGCGATTCGAGGCCCTTAGTAAAATGACCCCCACTGAGTCAAAAGGGCATATTTTCTCTTCGCCAAGAATGTATCACTCACTTCAAACTCCACATTCCCTCCTTCCCTCAGGAAATGAGGGCAGGAAGGGTTTGGGGAGTGAGAGAGATCGTTGGATGGCTGTGATCGGGAAGAAAACATTCCTTAGGAAGGGCGGGGAACAAGGGAGCTGGCCGAGTCACCAGTGATGCTGCCCTGTGCATTATATCTAGTCACATATGCAATAAGATACTGCAATGTTCTAAAAATCAACAATCACAAATATAATCTTCTTTCTGTCATATGCTGGGAAGGAGTCATCAAAGAGAAAGAGAGAAATAAACTGAATAAAATTTTGAAGAACTCCGGGCACTGTAGATAGGATAACCACCTGCACCTTTAAAGGAAGTATGGATAACAGATGATGGCCAAATTTGTTACAAACCACAATTATCCAACAGCAGAGCCGCTAAGTAACCACGTATCGCAGACATTGTTGCGGACTATAAGTTAATGTAAAAAACAATTGAACTCGTGCCTGGTTAGTAGTGACGGAAAAGGAAAGAAAGAACGAGCAGTGAATTAGGCCACACACCCCCTCCCCCAACACTTTGCATCTATTTATTCTAGTTTAGCACACCCCACTCTCTGACGCACATCTACCAGTGGGCACAGAAAGTATCTACATTCCCTTAAAATTTGTTCTGCTTTGTTTTATTGAAGCCAATTTTCAGATCAAAAAGTTCTTTTTGTTGCTATTATAGGTTACAATTTTTGATGTTCCCATATTATTGAATAGACGCTGCAGGGCACATGCTCAGCTTAGAGAACGCTTCTAAAACTGTGGGGGTTTGTCTTGTTGGGGGGAATCCCAGCAGCGTGGACCCCCCACTGACAGATTGTTATAAAATTGAAACTGGTAATAAATCTTTTAAGGGTTGGTCCACTTGCGACCATCACTTTTGTTAGAAGGGTCCACCTGACCAATATGGATGATGACGTGCGTCCTTCTTGGTTGGAGCATACCAATCCCTTATAGTTTGCAATGAAATTAGCTTCCTCCCTCTCTCCATCTTTCCAATTCAGTTCTCACGCTCTCACTTCCCATTCTTTTAACGCATCTCCCCACCTTCCGCCTTAACTTCTTTAATCGACACACTATCCCTTATACAATTACATAAACAAAACCGGAAACAAGATGTCTGTCCACATATTCCTTCCCCCCATTACAGGATTATTATACACAGCCATGGTAAACAATCAGGGTTCTTGCATGTGTTTCAAACACTACTGAGGGATATTACACAGGAGATACCGCAGGATACTGCAGCCCAGAAATTCTCGGAGACAACACAAAAAAACTATGAACAATAGACAATCGTTCACACACACACACCACACCAGCACGCTCAGTCTCTTTATTCATGGAGAGGAGTATGATATCACATGTGGTTATAAGGGCAGTATGGGAGTCGCGCCACATCTAGACCAGATGCGCAAACTCTGGGGACACTTCGTTGGTATACGGGGACGGTTTAGTGGGGGATGACACTGTTACTAGGAGGTAGATCCATCTTTTAAGGAGGGGGTCACTGGGTCCTTCCAGGTCATCACCAACCACTTTTCGTGCGGTAGTATAAGACAAAACTAAAGAAAATTTTGTCATAGTGGCACCATTAATAACTTCGTTTATGATGCCAGAGGAGACACACAGGGGGAGCAGAATAATCGTGGGAAATCAAAGTGTTACTTAGGAAAACTCAGCACTTCGGACCAGAAGACATGGACCCTGAGGAGCAGGGGGGACCAGCACAGCAGGCAGGAAGGATCGACTTCAGCCTGACACCGAGAAGCAAAGATCATGGGCATTGCTCCCCATGCGGAATAATCTGCAGGGGTGAAGGATACTCGATGGAGGAGTTTAGATTGGATCAGAAGTCCTCGCACTCACTACAGATGGTGAAGTAGGACAGTTTCGACCTCCTCCAGTCATTGCATCTGACAGGTCAGGATTATCGGTCTCCAGCGTTCACAGGCTCTATACAACGTCTGACTTTGGCTCTTGCAGGAGAGGCATAGCACTGAGTGAGTGGTTGGGAGGTCCGGGGGTACTCATCAGAGTCTCAGTTGGAGATTTCACTTCAGCTGAAAGAGAAGCCGAATTGGGCTTTGAATGCGCTGTCGCAGTGCGTGTAGTGGACAGCTAGCCGTCTGGGTACAGTATGTCTCATCCCTTATCTCGTAAAGCGAGTAATTCTGCACAGGGGAATAAGAGCGGGCCTACAAATTTCACCCCGCTGCCCCCCACATTGTCCAGCTGGAGGGAGAGGAAGTGAGAAAGCACGGAGTGAGCACACATGGATCCAGGCGAGAGAGGGGGAGAGTGCTCGGTTCTACCAGGGGATTGATGCCCTACGCCAGACACCGTACCGTAAGTAGGGGGGAGGGGTATCAGTGGGGAACGTAACTGACAGCAGAGTGGTAAGGGCCTCGTAGGAACCAACCAGGGGCACCAGCCAGTTGCAGTAGCTGCATTACCCTATCTAATTATCCACCATGAGCATGATACTAGCATGGGAAGCAGGTATAAAAGATACAGATCGGGGGCAGCCCAAGTCCACCCTAGACTTGGAGCCTGAAGCAGCCGCATAAACTGAATCGTGGGGCACTACTCTGCCAGTATAGAAGGACATAAGAATGCCGTCCAAGCGTTTAATTTAACAGACTCTTAGGAAGCAGAAGTAGGGGACAAGCATGGAAAAGGATATTATAGAAATTTTGGTGGAGAAAAATCATTTTAAATATGTTAAGCCACCACGTACAGGAGACAAGGGGAGAGTCGGACCTAGGTTTTTAGACGCGATTCCGTTCAGTATTCAAGGGTGATGTTTAACTCAGGTGTATGCCTGGACCCTGGTGACACATGAACTCCCAATATTTAAAGGTGGACACACTGGACTGGGACGGGGGGAGGAGTGGGACCCCTACATCAGATATAAGGAAAAAGGGACGATTTTGTCCCGTTAACCCGGGAGAGAGACTGAGAACCACCCGTTAGCGTTCTAGCTTCTCAGGGCAGGAGGGATTCCAGAGAGGGGCCCAACATCCCCAGGTATACAAGTGTTATCATCGCATAGAGAGATACCTTTCAAGATGGGACCTCTAGTACTACCCGTAACTCTCACCAGAGTGAAGGTATCGCCAAAGCGAGGGGCTCAATGCCACAGCTGCAAAGAGGAGGGGAGATAGTGGGAACCCTGTCAGTGCCAGCGGCCAATAGGGAGAGTAGGGAGATATTAAGATTAGTCCGTACCCATAGCCTTGGGGATCTATTATTAGTAGTTTAATAATGCTGTAAATCGAGGGCCAAAACCACTCTAGCAAAAGGGGTCCACAAATAGGCCACATCCACAGAATCAAATGCATTTACAATTGTCATAAGGGACAATATTAAAACCCAGGTCTGAGGACGTCTGCCTCGTATTATCAGAGGTGTAGTCTTTGTATATTTTGGTAGGTTTCCCCTCCCAGCATAAAGCCGTCTGGTCAAGGGTGAACCAAGGATAATATACCTTTGTTAAGCCTTGTTGCGAATTTTGCTATATCTTAACACATCTGAGTGTTGGAGGGAAAATGGGCGGTACGAGTCAGGGAAGAGAGGGTCCTTGCCAGGTTAGGAAGAACTACCAATAAGGGCCTCTCGCATGGAGTCAGGGAGGGAACCACTGATCGAGAAGCGATCCATCGGAGTTACAGGCGAAGTAGATGGGGACCAGAGGTCTCACAGTTAGCCTATACCACTACCTCACCAGACCCAAGTCCAGGCTGTCTTACCGGGGGAAGATGTGGACGAATGGCATGGCATAGTTCCACCTCCTCCGCCGAGATGCGGAGCATCAAGCATGCCATGATGTGCACTGTGTGAGCCTCCAAAGTGAGAAATGTCAAGGCATCTGGAAGAATATGACGAAGAGGGGACAATCTGGAGCGATAAAGAGAAGAATAGAATTCAATGAAATACAATGTTATGGCCCGGGGTTCTGTTGATCAGGGTTCATACTGTTAAGGAAACGGGGAACGGAAAGCACAGGGGTTCAGGCCCGCGATAAATACGCAAGCAGCTTCCCTTTTTATATCTCGAAAATTCAAAGATGGACGTTTCCTGGCTTAGCGGCGTTACTGGTGCGCTCCTCGATACAGTAGATGTTCCTTGCGCCATGAGCCCCAAGTTTTTGATTCCCCGGAGAGGTTTCTCTAATAAATCCTTGTCTGCATTCACCCAGTGGCAGCGGTCAGCCCACTTCTCCTACTGCGGCGTTTTAGAGACTTTCTATGGCCAGCTGACACCCACCATGAATGCTCCCCGGCACGAGGACTTGTAACGAGTCCCCCCAGACTAGAAGGGGATCAGGATGGGTGAGTGTACATCCCAGAACTCGCTGTGCGCATGCCCTAACAGTATCTGGACCGCTTGCGGATTGAGCAGGCGCGGGTGCAGGCGCAATAAGCGGGAGTCGCTGGGGGGGCCATAAGGAGGACTAATGAGCAAGGGCTGGAGGTGGTCTGATGCCCACTTGCGGCGGGCAATGGGATACTGGTCGAACGGATGCGGAAACATATCAGGGGAGACAAAGGCCAGGATCAATCCGAGAGAAGCTCTTGTGCACAGAGGAATAGAATAGAATGAAATTCTCTCTCTGAGTGGTGTTTACTACGCAAACATCGGCGATGGTCAGAAGTGAGCCACTCGCTAGACGGAACGAGCCTGTGTCTAGCCGCTTGTGCGATATAAGGAGGGATGGGACGATGCATTGAAGTACCAATGCAGAGTAACGGGCTCTTGGAGGACATAGCAGCAGTTTACTGGAGATTAGGTGCAGCAGCAGATGGACAAAGGGGAGGGGGGACATAAATAGACGCTATAGTAAAGGGGGTTTAAAACCAACAAGGCTGCAATGCACGATCACATTAACGGCCAAGTGATCCGGCGCTACCTGTATCGACCTCTAGGGGAAGCGCTTTTGGATATGATTATGGATACTCCCCTGGCGTAGGACAGAGTGAGAGGAATGATAACCTCTAGCCACCCAGGCCCGCTTTAGAAGAGAGGCCTTCTGGACCAGTAAGGTGGTTCTTGGATAATACAATATGGGGATGGGGGCCTGACGCTTAAATAACATCTAACATAGGGCCCTCTTAAATTTAGAGTTAAGTCCCCTCAACATTCCACTCATTACATTAAGGAAGACATTAGGAAGGGGAAAGGGGTTGTGGGAAGGAGACGTGAGCAAACCAAGCATTCATCCTTTTCATACACAAAGACATAGAAAGACAGACAACAGTGAGCTAACAAAATATAAAGACTGAACTAACAATCCCAAGAATACAAACCCCCTGTTTACACCCTAACAGCAGTAGTGCGCCTATACCCACTAACAGTCAAATAGATTAGTAAAGTGGTCCTTAACTAAGACAAACCAAACCATTGTCCGGGACCGTTCAACCCTATAATATAATGAGCATGAAGGTATGAGGTATTGGGCAGCCATGTTTAGAGAGAACCAAAGAGGAGATCGGGGAGGGGGGGGGGAACAGGAGGGGGACGCAGGGGAGGTAATAGGTAACAGGGCGGGGGAAGGGGGAGGGGAGAGGAGGGGTGAGGGGAGAGGAGGAGGGGGCGGAACTAGGGAAAGACATGAAGTGCCATAATGTGGCGCCACTGGTCGAATGACCAAACAGAGACACACATCAATCACAGGGTAAGTTTGTGAGGCAGGTTGTGTAAAAAAATATTAGAAAAACTGTAAACAGTGATTTGGGACCCCTAGAAACTATCAAGGACTAAGTCCAGCATGTCATAGCACAGCAAATAAAGGATAGTGAGTCAGGTCATCAGGAGTGGAGGGGCCTTCCATGAAGGTGCCCGAGGGGCCTGCACGGCCCAGTGAAGTGCTTCGGTTGGGCAGGTGAAGAAAACGAGTCTTCTGGCCGTCACAATTCGGAGCTGGAAGGGTACATCATGCAGTATTTAGACCCTTGTCACGGAAGCGGGCCGGACTCGCGGTGAATTGTGCGCGGTGGTTCTGACGGGTGACAGAGAAATCGGTAGAAGGACACTCTGTGTTGCATAGAGAATTTCTCCCCTTGCGTACGGAAGCCCTGAGGATAGAGTCCGGTCCCTAAAGTTGCAGCAGCGGGCCAGGAAGTCGGTTGGATTGCACCCTGGAGGGCCAGGGCGGGAGGATGGCACACGATGGGCCTTTCCAGCTGTGAAGAAGGGGATGAAGGGTATCGCCGGCAGCATATTTTGAAGCCAATTTTCAAAAAGGCATACATGGCAGACCTTCAACTTTTCGCGGGAGGCCGACACTCTCTGACGTGTTCGTCGCAGGCGGTTTCTCGGTCATTCAGCCTCTGTCGATAGTGGAGCAGGACATTTGGCTGTGAAGCTCTCTGATCTGACGGTCGGCATAGGCCTCTGGACGTCCTCCAACCTCAGATATTCTGCGTCAGTTCTGTAATTCGACTCTTAGCTGGGACATCGTGTTTAAAGAACCAAAATCCTGTCGCGTCATCCACCTTGGTACCAGTTTGGATTGGCATCCGTTATGGCCGCAGACCCCTCTGCAAATTTCGATCCCACACTCGTGGCGCGTCAGACGGATCCGCACCCTCTAAGTGCTTAAAGCGTGGCGGGCTTCGGGAGCCTTCAAAGAGGGAGTGAGGATGAGGAGTTGGGGACCCCTGAGGAGAGCAAGGCTTGTGCGGAGATATCTCCTAACTTTTGGCCAGAGTTTGATGTATCTGTTCACAGAACCGCTTGGGGATGTGGAGCATGCCTGCGGCATCCAGGCGGTCCAGGGACGGGAATGGAGGATCTTCATGGAGGATTCCTCATCGATGGAGGCCCAGACACCACCGACGCTGCTTTGAGCATTTTAGCGCTTTCCTCCGACTTACCCATGGCGTTATCTGGGCAGGGGGGGGCCAGTGATAATAAACAATCAGGAAGCTAGCGTCAGAGTTAGCAGAGATACAGTAAAACCCACGTGGAGTATGCGGCCAGCAGGACTGCCAAGGGTATATAAAACAGACCCCCCCCCAGGAACAGGGGGAACTGGGAATATGTGAGGAGATCAGTGCTGGGCTGTATAGCTTGGGGTCCCCAGGGCAAGGTGGCAGCGAGCAGGGGAAGTACTTCCCTACCTGGTTCCTGGATCAGTCCCAGCCAGGTCCAGGGTTTAACCCTGCGACGCACTAGGCCTCAGGCAGCGCAGGGGGAGTACACAGGATAGGCGCCTCCAGCAGGATGAAGGGCTGCGGTGGAGCGCTGCCACAGTGCCCTCGGCGTGGGAGCGTGTCCAGGCAGAAAGAAGCACGGAGAGTCTCCAGGCGATCGTGGTTGTGTTTGTTAGTAAAGCAACAGGGGGCTAGGAGGGCCGCGCGCGGGTACGTGGTCGGCCGCGGGGAAGCAACGGAGGAGGGCGCGAGTCCGTAGCCGCCTCCAAAACGGCAACCGGAGGACAGCGGCAGGTGTGTGGGGCCACCCCGTGGCGAGGGGAGGTGGGAACGGGCACAGGTGAGGGGAGGCTGCCTTAGGAGGGAGATGGGGGGGTGGTCGGGTCCCGGGAGCTCACGCGCCACGTCTCTCAGTCCGGCATCAGGCACGCCCCCCAATCCCTGTTATATGTGTGTTTATGTTCTTGATCAGTGAGAGGGTGCGTACGGCTACAGAAATTTACTAAGGTTAAATGTTCATATATTTGCCAAATAATGACCTAAAATATTTGAAGCCCACAACATATTGATTACCTCTCTATCCCCAATTTAAAATTATCCTTCTTTGATACCTTTTTATAATTGTCCCTTACAGTGGGTACCAGAAAGTATTCAGACTCCTCCTAAATGTTTACTTTTGTTTCATGAGCCAATCTGGTAAGATCAAAAAGTTTGGTTTTCACATAATCTATACTCTGCCCCATCTTAAAAAAATCGTACAGAAATGTAGATCATTTTGCTTAATTATTAAACAAGGAAAAAACATAACTTGGTCAATAACTAGTACAGACCCTAGCTGTGACAATAATATTAACTTCTTAGCTGTACATTTCCTTCTGATCCTCCGAGATGGTTCTACTGCCTTAAGCTGGATTGAGACTGATTAGTAAAGGAAAACCAGGCCTGTATATAAAACCTCACTGTTACAATTCATGTCAGTGCACATGGAAAGGCACAGATCTGGCCAAGGTTACAAAAGAATTTCTGCACCACTCAGGTCCTTAGGCACAGTGGCTTCAAAATCCTTAAATGAAAGAGTTTGAACAACCACAAATCCTCGACCTGACTGCCAGCAAGCAATCGTGTAAGAAAGAGCCTTGTGAGAAAGGTAAAGAAGAACCCCAAGATCACGTGCGTTGAGGTTCAGAGATCGCTCCAGGAGGAGAAGGGATGGAGGGAGATGGGAGAAAGGTTGCACAAAGTCACCTATCCCTTGCAGCCTTACCAGTCGGGGCTTTATGACATAGTGCACTGACGGAAGCTCTATCTGGGCCAGACATATGAAGTGCATACAGTGTGACAAAATACATAAAGGACTCCCAGGACTATGGGAAAAGATTCACGTAGGTAAAGATGCAGGTCGAGTAGCATTGTTGCAGCTCTATTAATCTGTGTCAGCAATTTCTTTACATTCCATATTATTAATGAATGGCAGGACGTGACCTGTGAGAATGAGAATGAGACCCACATTATCCATCGTGGGGGTCTGTTTTGTGACACCGGGTCTCAGAAGTCGGAACTCACCAATATTTTCTTCGCCTTCATCACTGTGGACAGTGGTATAACATTCACACTTGGAAAAACCATTTAAGTCAAAATAGGACAAAAACATCACACTTTTGTAAAAGGAAAGCTCAAAAAACGCTGCCAGCTTGGCAGTAAATGACAATACAACCTATTTCAGTCATCTACAAAAGAAGTTAGTTCTTTTGTTATTCACAGATGACAGATTGGCCATTACCTGATTAATGGCACCATTTAGGAATAATAAGTTTCCTGACCTGTTGCAGATTGTTAATCTATACAGAAATCATCCAGGAAATTGGGGTCATCTAGTGACCCGCAGCGTTTATCCCTCGTCAGGGAAATTTTACATGGCATTTTTTAATTCTACTTCCATTAGCATCCTATACCTCCAGTGATTCATTACCGGGCTATCAGATGCACGATTTCATTTGTTTGCATTTTTTGTCGTCTATATAAGTAATACTAAAACATTCTTGAGCATGAAACAGTTCCTGCATTTAACCCAAAAAAAACACAGGAGATAATGCAGCTGGATAATGAAAGAATTATTTATAGCCACGTATCTGGAAAGAAAAAGTGCGGCTCTTATTCATCTACTTCCCTGGCGAGAATCACTGTGAATCAAAGTGGCCAATTTCCATGCATGTGGGAGCAACCTAACCTAGGGCAGTTGATTGCGAACTTTTTAGAAGCGAGTGCCAAACTGCACCCACTAAACCCCCTATTATGCGCGAGGTGCCAACCAAAATTAAACGCAAGAACGTTTTGCTGCTTTTTGTTCAAACAACTTTAATATATTGCCTCCTTAGGCAGCGCACAGCTAAAAAAGATGGGACATTTTCATCATTTTTCAGCTTGCTTTCCAGTTTCCCTTTGTACAAACAGAGAAATTGTGGGGCCAGCAGGAGGTCCTCCAAAAATAATGCGGCCTGGTCTAATTCTCCCTCTTCCACAGTCCCAGAGTAGAAAGTAAGTATCAAAATATGACTGAAAGCAGCATCTTTTAAGTTGCTGGAAACGCAGGACTATTCTTTGAGTCCTGGTCTGGTGTGCTGAGGGTGATCGCCCGGTTGCCCACCGAAAGGGCTCCGAGTGCCGCCTCTGGCCACCCGTTTGCCACATAGGGTTCGCCACCACTGACCAGGGGGTCATCCCTCTTCTACTAACCTGGTTTTGATATGGAAAGGACAAAACTCCTTTCATTTAAAGGGGGTATACCAAGTATATGTGTTATCCCCTAGTCACAGGATAATGAATAAGTAGTTGATACTAGGGCCGACTACTGGGACCTACTGCAGATCACAAAAATACAGACACCCAGCCATCCCAGAGCAATGGGGGTATGCTCGTCCTGTGCTCCATCCATCAGTGAGAACAGGATGTTTCTGGAGAGCTGTGGTGTCCCGTTCTTGTGATACGCGGGGGGCGGGAGAGCGGGGGGCTTACCTCACCAATACCCGTTGTTAGGTTAACAAATAATATTTTGGATGACCTCTTAATTCTTCTATATTCCGTTCTGTTGCCATTTGTTTTGTGTTGCTGACTGCGGGATCTGTGGGGTCTGAGGGGGATGGGGAGCTATGGTGTGTCTGGGTGAGTGAGGGTTGGGAGTGATCATATATGGGGGGATTTCGAGGGATGGGGAGCTAATATGTGGGGGGGGTGGGTTGAGGGATGGGGGCTGATGGTGGTGTGGGCGAGGGCATGGGGAGAGAGTGATCATGTCTGGGGGGCGGCAGAGGGGATGGTAGCGAGCTTGATGGATGTGTGTGCGGAGGCTGATGGTGTGTGGGGCAGAGGGGATGGTGATATGATCATGTGTGGGGGGCAGAGGGGATGGGGAGCTGATGGTGTGTGGGGGCTGAGGGGATGGGGAGATGAATCATGTGTGGGGGGGCAGAGGGGATGGAGAGCTGATGGTGTTTGGGGGGGGCTGATGGTGGGGTGTGGGGGCAGAGGGGATGGTGATATGATCATGTGTGGGGGGCAGAGGGGATGGATAGCGTTATGTGTGTGGGGGGGGCTGAGGGGGATGGAATGATCATGTGTGGGGGGCAGAGGGATGGAGAGCTGATGGTGTTTGGGGGCTGATGGTGTGTGTGGCAGGGGGCAGAGGGGGGATGTGAGTGATGTGTTGGTGTGATGCGGGGGGTGATGGTGTGGTGGGCAGAGGGGATGGAGAGCTGTGGGGTTTGGGGGGGCTGATGGTGTGTGTGGGGCAAAGGGATGGAGTAGCTGATGGATTTGTTTGGGGGGGGCTGATGGTGGTGTGGGGGCAGAGGGGATTAGAGCTGATGGTTTTGTTTTGGTGGGGCTGAGGTGGGTGGGGGCAGAGGGGATGGAGAGCTGATGGTGTGTGGAGAAGCAGAGGGAATGGAGCAGGCATTATGTGTGGGGGGGGCAAAGGGGATGGCGAGCTGATGGTGTGTGTGGGGCGGTTGATGGTGCATGGGGGGGCAGAGGGTATGGGGAGCTGATGGTGTGTGGGGGAGGTCTGATGGTGTGGGGGGCACTGGGCATGGTGATGTCTGGGGGGTTGAGGGGATAGGGAGCTAATGGTGTGTGGGGAGGCAGAGGGGATAGGAAGCTTATGATGTGTAGGGGGGCTGAGGGGATATTGAGCTGATAGTGGGGGGGGCTGAGGGGATAGGGAGCTGATGGTGTGTGCATGGGCTGAGGTCATGGATAGCTGATGAATGTGGGGGGCTGAGGGGATGGGGAGCTTATGATGTGTGGAGGGGCTGAGGGAATAGGGACTTGATGGTGTTTGGGGGGGCTGAGGTCATGGATAGCGATGATGTGGGGGGCCTGAAGGGATGGAGAGCTGATGATATGTGGGGGGAGGGCTGAGGGGCTGATGATATGTGGGTGGGCTGAGGGGATGGGGATCTGATAACATGTGGGGAAGCTGAGGGGATGGTGTTGGGGGGATGAGAATATGGATAGTTGATAAATGTGGGGGGGCTGAGGGGATGGGGGGCTGAGATGATGGGGAGCTGTTGGAAGGATTTGGTGAATAGGGAACTAAGGGTACAAGAAGAGGGGGCAGTAACTATAAAATTGGGCATTTATAAAGAAAGGAGATATTAAACATGAACTGAGATGGAAGCAACAAGGACAGAACTGGACAGTCACTCTAAAAGGGGTGCTTAACCCATATCGAGGTATAAAGAAGCCTAAACCTTAGTCTTGGCAAGGGAGTGGACAGTGAAAATAATAGCAGTAGGAGGGCACTGATCCAAAGTGGGAGCAGATAAATGGGTGCTTAATTTAACAGATAGTGGGACACTAAAGTTTCAAGACGGCAGAGGGTGTACTTGCCCTATGAGGCATGGGTTGACTAAATTTTGGTAGGTGGGGGCCCTTTAGGAATTTTGCCCTGGGGCCCAGTGGACTATAGTTACATCACTGGGTACAGTCCTTAGTCAGAACAGGGAGCAAAGGAGAAGTATCAGCAAACAGGCAGAGGGTCTAGGCAGGCAGAATGGGTTCAGAGGTAAGGAATGAGCTGGGGTTGTACACAGAGGATTACAGCTCAGTCTTGTGGCTGAGAAGATTCAAGGTCAATTAAAGAAAATCCAAAGCTCAGATAAAGCGCTTCCATAAAAGTATTATTGTCTACTATTTCAAAGAATATGAGTTAACCTGGAAAATCTCTTCCCAGCGGGTACAGCCATGGGGGAAAAAATGTTTACGCTTTTCTTCTTTTTTTTCAATGTGTTGCAGTTACATGACCGGCATAGAATTAACCCGGGCTCATGATATGGCGACAAGCCGTGCGGGATGCATACACAGGAATTGCGCCTTTTTATCTCCCTACGTCAGGTGGGCAGGGAAGTGGTGCGGGGTCTGGGGGGAGGGGGGTTGTAGCAAGGAGCTGGAGGCACAGGCTATAGCAGAATGGTATGCTAGCTATATCATATGCCAAATATAAATGAGGAGTCTCTTAGTATATTGGGAGCATTGTGCGCCAGTGAGGGGAGTAACATAACTGGTGCACAATGTACACATCAAATCCTCCTTTATTCCTCCTCATTTATATGAAGCAAAGTGCAACTCTTAAAGGTAGGCAGAGAAACCCATGCATATTCTCCACCTACATGTGTTACATGCCCGGCTTAGGTAGTCTGCTTGTCTTACCTATGGCCACTGCTTACCTATGAAACCCCATAGAAGGGTCTTGTCCTGAGTGGATGCTGATTTAGTAACAACTTTAAACTAGTTATTTAATTCTATTTTAAATACTGTATATATGACTGTAAGAGTTCTAGAAACTGCAAACTATTCAGTTCCTAATTTGGTCTGCTATGATTTCAACTGACAAATTGCTGAAGTAGTAAAAATTCCAACTTTTATGTTAAAGATGCTCTCAGCATTACAGCTCTGGGTACATGGTGTAAATACATTATCAAAGTAAAGTAATTTCAAACATAACAGAGAGCAAACCACATTATACACCGTGCTAAATGGCTTACTAAGAGGATTGCATATGAAATGGAGCTGTGAATTATATACTAAAGGCTATGTAGTCAACGCAAGTAGAATCTAGCATCGTTCTACTATGTCTTTTAACTTATACTCTGTGCTCTCCTGGAAACTGTCAGCAAGCAGCCATGTACTTGTATGTTATTGTTAACACTTTAACCCAAGTTTAACACTAGAGTACTGGACCTTATACAGCCATAATCATTAAAGGGGCGTCTCATTTTCTGATACCACCACAAATAAGAAGAAAAGGAGTTCATGTTTGTTGCTGCTCCATTCAATCTTTATAAGACTGATGGGGACGGAGTAATAGAAGGCTGTAGTATATTATAAGGTACAATAAAGATCATAATTAGATTGTATATCCATCAAAAATATGCAAAGAGAGCCTCTGACAGCAATCCCGATGATATCCCAATCCCAATTATGCTGCTGGCTTCTTCCTAGCCTGAGATCCAGCCTCATATATCAGCCTTACTTATAAAATCATATTCTGATTCTCCTGAACTGGGCAGGCACTTGTTGGTAGTGACATCAGCTGAGGGCAGTAAGGCCAGAGCATTTTCTCTCACTTCCCATAAGGCTGAGCTCTCCTCTCTACCACTAGCAGTTCTAGTGCAGTTTTACACAGGCATACACCTATGTAGTGTTTCACACATTGATCTATAATATGATACAGATGACTTATATATACTTATGACTATACATGTTACCTGCTATGACGGATGTGTCTGCCAGACTGTTCATCAGATGGTATCACTCTCCCCTCATCCTAGGACAGTGGGGGATGGGCAGTACAGAGAACAGAGGAGGCATAGCATACACAGAAGTACATATCCTTCATCCTGTGTATGAGACTTCTATGCTATTCTTACCCCCTTCTGTTCGGACTAAGCGCGGGATTTAACTTTTAAATTGTGTCCCAAAACAATGCACTTACTTACACTGGGAAGAATATGGTGAACTCCAGCGGACCTGAGCGGGGAGTGACACATGCAGGATATTGGGCGCACAATCTACATGGATCGCAGCACAGTGCATCATCGACGGACAGTCCGGATCAGGGATCGCTACTCGGACGGGTAAGTAAATGTGCCCCAATGTGTCCAACCTCCAAGAATGAAATAGATGTTTTTCCCCCATAACCGGTGATATTTTTTCTCTCAAGAAAGGCATCCAGGCCTCTCTTGAACATGTACAACCTCCATAACAACCTCCTGCGGCAGAGAGTTCCATAGTCTCACTGCTCGTACAGTAAAGAACCTTTGTCGCCTCTCCTCTAGGCATAGAGGATGCCCCCTTGTCCTGGTCACAGGCCTAGGTATAAAAAGATCTTTGGAGAGATCCTTGTACTGTCCGTTCAGGTATTTGTACATTGTAATGAGGTCTCCCCTCAGTCGTCTTTTTTCTAAACTGAATAATCCCAATTTTTTTAATCTGTGGTTGTATTCTAGACCTCCCATTCCCCTAATAATCCTGGTTGCTCTCCTCTGCACCCGTTCCAGCTCTATTATATCCTTTTTATACACTGGTGCCCAAAACTGTACACAATATTCCATGTGTGGTCTGACCAGTGATTTGTATAAGGGCAAAACTATGTCCTTATCAGGAAAATCTATTCCTCTCTTGATACATCCCATAATTTTATTTGCTTTAGCAGCAGTCGCCTGGCTCTAGTCACTAAAATTAAGTTTACCATCCACCAATACCCCCAAGTCCTTTTCAGCTCCAGTTTTACCATGTAATTGACTGTTTAGAACATAATTATACTTTTTATTTCCATGGCCCAAGTGGTTATGTACAGTGAGATACTCCAGGATAGCATCTCTAACAACCATAATATTTTCCCCACCACAGAAGTTAGACTCACAGGTCTGTAGTTTCCAGGATCACTTTTTGATCCTTTTTTGTATATTGGTACCACATTTGCTATGCGCCAGATTAGCTTTTTCCTCTCCTTCCACCATGACCCCCATGTTGTTCCTAAGAGGGCCCACACTTTCAGTTTTTAGTTTCTTATCATTTATATACTTGAAAAATAATTTGGGATTTATTTTTGCCCTGCTTGGCAATATTTCTCTCAGTCTCTATTTTTAGCCTTTATCTGCTTTTTATAGGATTTATTTTTCTCTCTGTAATCCTGTAATGCCTCACAGCTACCTTTGCGGTTTAGCACCTTAAACGCCTTATCTTTCTCGCTTATTGCTCTCCTTACAAGACAAGTTAGCCACATTGGCTTTTTCTTGTTCCTCTTATGCTTTTTCACATATGGTTTGTGTTTCTCACAGGTCTTTTTTTATAATATTTGTGAAAAAGTCCCATTTCTGGGGGAGGGGGGGGGGGATTTGTCTTTGAGAACAGTGTCCCAGTTTATGCCTGTAAAGTCTTCCCTTAGTTTCTGAAAATTTTTCACTATTACCCAGGTTCCCCCAACCTGTAATTCTGATATTCTGTCAGGTCAGTAAGGATGAAGTCCAGCAGTGCACCCCTCTTGTTGGCTCCACGATTAATTGCGACAGGTAATTGTCTTTTGTTGTCGAACAAAAACCCACTACCTTTGAAGGACCTGCAGGTTTCTGCCCCCCAGTCAGTACAAGGGTAATTGAAGTCCCTCATGATATGTTGATTGTTTTCACAGAAGATAAGCTTCTACCAGAGATAAACAGTGAGAGTTCACATAAACTCAACCAAGTAAATGGGAAGGGGGGTTCGAAGAAATAAGGTAAATTGACATTTTAATCTTCAGATCAATAAATAATAAATGAGTTTCCATGTTGTATAATAATAATTTTATTGATTTGTTCAATATTTAAGGATATCCATATGTCTTAAAGGCAATTTCCTTCCAAGTTATTGCTCACTACTGCAAGTATTATCCAAGTTATGAAGATTATCAGCCCGGTAGGGGCACTGTTTTTTGCAGAAACAAGTCACGTGGTGGCTCTCACACATGTATCAATTTAGACATGTAGAGAAGTGTTGTTTGCGGGATATTATGAGGGTATATTTAATACATATTTTTTTACATATAAAAATAATATTTAAATAGTTTTTTTTTACTTTAAGGCTAAACGTGGTCCTGATTAGTTGTGTTTTACGGAGCCGTATGCAGTGACTCAGTGATTAGTACATATCCTATTATATCTGACACCATAGACGATATCTGACTCATTAATAGATGACATTTCTACATATTTAGTATGGCAATACCTATGGCACTATGTGTACTGTAAGCTGTTAAAGCTACTTGAAACCACACACAACCAACATTTATCATAAAAACTTAGAATTACTGAAAGATGAATATAGCGTTGTTTCTTTAAGTATATTATAGACTGACATAATCTTATATCTTGTAAACGTATATATACTATATACCCTGTATTATCTATTATATTATACACAGTGAGCACCCAGCCAGCAAAAACACCCACAAACTGGATAAAGCTATCAGTTCTTTTGCTGACATTATGTAAAATATAACATCTTATTATATAATACTTAAATCTAACTATGTACATTAGAAACTGACATTATACCAAAGACGTCCTATGATTGAGGTGAGACCACGGATAAAATTACACATATCCTTTGTAGGGATGGGTCACATCTGTAAATCAGAAAGGTTGGCCATACACTGCAATCATTTTCTAATACAGGCGGTCCCCTACTTAAGAACACTCGACTTACATACGACCCCTAGTTATAAACGGACCTCTGGATATTGGTAATTTATTGTACTTTAGTCCTAGGCTACAATAATCAGCTGTAAGAGTTATCACAGGTGTCTGTAATGAAGCTTTAGTGTTAATATTGATTCTTATGACAACCCAACATTTTTAAAATCCAATTGTCACAGAGACCAAAAAAGTTCTGTCTGGGATTACAATTATAAAATATACAGTTCTGACTTACATACAAACCTGCAGACCTTATCTTGTATGTAACCCGGGGACTGCCTGTAATTTCACTATTTTGTACAGTATGGAAAATATTCCTATTCATTTGAGTCATACAACAAACGCCCACCTGTAGGCGGGAGTGAAGGGTCATTTCACGAACGCACTTGCTCTAAGAGCATGTTCTTTCTGGTGAACGACAAGAATCGGCTCTAGACTGAGATCCGAGTCTTATTAAGCACCACCCCAAACTGAAAAACTCCTTATTTCTGGGCCATGCTTATTTTAACCTGAAAATTTCACAGTGGGAATGGGTGAGTGGCCACCTGAAAACCTAACCCTATGTAATTACATAGGAGCCATTCAGGAGCCAGAAGAGCTGGCACTTTATTCTGAGCTGAGCCTAATTATCCAGCTCACTATAAAGAGCCGGACCTTCAATCACTAGTAGGAAGCGGATTTTGGTCTTGGTTTTTGCAAGTACCTACTGAAAAGAGGCCATAAACTCATTAAAGAAACCTAGTAGAAAAAGTCTCATCATCATTATAAAAATTTAAAAAGTACATTGAAAATATCGACTCTACAAGAGGTCACCCAATATTGTGTTGTATTATGATGTAAACTAGAATAGATGAGTAGGACATCTCTATGGAATAAGCAGTGTATGGCCAGTCTTTGCATTGTCAAACATGAACAATTCAGCTCACATACATCAACAGGGGTAATCGATCTTGGCCATAGTAGATCTACAAGTCACAGAGAAGCGAGGACTCGTAGTCCTAGAATAGCTGGTAACCTTGTGATTGTTAGAGATGACCCTATCCAACAGTTTGGCACATAATATAGTCTTCATGTTTAGAATGTCCTAACTTCACAGTGATACTGTCCCAATTTTGTAGCTAATCTGTCGGTCAATCAAATATCTTTCTCAGATAAAACACAAGCCTAGATCATTTGAAATATCATGGTCCCCTCTTAGCAGAAGGGTGCATAAAGGCAGGGTGCATAAGATTTTCCGTAATGTAGGCCACTAACAGGCAGATGATGACCAGCATCACACATATAGACCCCCCTACGGCAGTCATGGCAATGACAATATCCTGCATCCCCACAGGTTCCACACTAAAGTCCACACATTCTTCCAAAGATGTCCGGTTGGTGAAGAGGGTCTGCAGGCAGATTCTGTACCTGACATTGTCATGTACATCTGTAAGGAGGTAGTCTCTACAATTCACACCTAGCTGGATGGTATCACACTGGAAACGTGTAAAAGTGCCATTCCAAGAACAGTTAATCAAAAACCCTTTCAGGTCAGGAAGGTATTGAGCTGGTGGCTGCCATTGTAGAAGGACGCTGCTGTTTCTTAACACGTTGGCCAACAAAGACCTCCCTGACTTGTACAGAATGCATTCTCTTTGGTCACAGTGGAAGTCGCTATCCGTGGTCCTGAAACAGATGCTCTTCTTATAGTTCTCCTGCCCTTCACCGAATACTTTGTAGGGGCAAATAGATTCATTTGGCAGTAAGTTACTCTGCTTGCTTTGTTTAGTTACGTTCATCGAGGTAGCTCCTCTTTTATGGCGTTGATACAGTGTAGATGGAGACCTTAATGCTGAAGAAGATGATGTGCTGCTCATTAGCATTGATGGTCCATGTACTCGCTGCCACCCACCTAAAGCAACCATGGGTCTCCATTCAAAGAGGCAAAGAAGCAGCAAAGACTGGAAGGTCCCAAAGTATAATTTGATCATTGTGACTAATGGAAACCCAAAGCATCCAAGGCATACAACACGGTCCTAATGTTCCTTAAAATGAAGGTCACTTTTCACAGATGAGGCATGAGTGGATTGCAATAATATGGACTTCCTCTATAGCTGCAGCAGTCTTTCCATCTCCTACAAGATGTGGCATCCTCCTACAGCCATGAATGGGGGTTATAATCCGGCAGCTCTGTCTCCTGGTGCCAGGCACTGCATGTCGCTCGGGTGAGCCTCCTCCAATGCTCTGTAGCGACCACGTTTTGGACATATTAACTTGAAATAGGTCTGCATCTCCTCTTGATGTTGGTTACAAGCAGCGTATTTCTGTGCAGCCTCCTCCTGCTCTCCAATAGGAAAGCAGTAGCTCTTAACCCATGCCTAGCTTTCCTGCAGCACACGACTATAGATCCACAATGCTATGAAGACACTGGGCTCAATGAGCATCTAAAACCAACGATTAATTGCTAATAAACATATGTGTAATCCAGACTAGGGTGCAAATGGATGATTAAGTGCCAGACAATCAATAGCTTCCTCCACTGAATAATCTTATTGATGAACTACAATCAGATTATCAAGGAGAACAGAGTCAAGAAGAACATTTACATAAAGAAACTTACAAATAGTAAAATGCTACTATTATAACAGAATACAGGCAGTCCCCGGGTTACGTACAAGATAGGTTCTGTAGGTTTGTTCCTAAGTTGAATTTGTATGTAAGTCGGAATTGTATATTTTATCATTGTAGTTCCAGACAAATTTTTTTTTTTGCCCAAGTGACAATTGGAGTTAAAATTTTTTTGATGTAATTGGACCAAGGATTATCAATAAAACTTCATTACAGACACCTTACAGCTGGACATTGCAGTCTGGGACTATAGTAAAGCCTCCAGAGAGCTTCACCAGAGGTCACAGAGGGCAGAGGGGTCCGTCTGTAACTTTGAGTCGTCTGTAAGTCGGGTGTCCTTAAGTAGGGGACCGCCTGTACTGCTACATCAATTCCAGCAACTTTACCTTCTACCTTATTGAAGACCATCTGTTATCTCGTGACATCTGTTTTAATAAAAAAAAAAAATAGTATCTTGCGTTTGTCAAATTACTAGGAGGAATAATAGAGGAATGCACAACATAAAATGATATATTAAAATATGTCAAAGAATACAACTATTTCTATAAAAATATATATATTTATCATAAAGGAGCACTCAAAAATGTAAATTCTTCTCCAAGGTCACAGATTCTGGGTGAGGCTCACTTTTGTTTTTACATCGGACAAAAGTAGAGATTTTAAGGGGCAGGGATATATTGCTTTTTTGATTGAATTGAGTATTCTCATGTAAAAAGCTGACTTAAATTCTGCCAGGACTGAGCATGAACCTGAGAATCATGCCTCCCCCGCCCACACAGTGTTTGACAGCTTTTGTTAAATGATTTTGTACACAGGGAGTGCTGTCAATCGTTATGTGTGGGAGGGGTTGCAGGATTACCGCTACCTACACACTTGTCCTAAAGCATTAACGTCCATATTTCAAGGCTGTTTTACATCAGTCTGCCATTTATTTTTCACAAATCCTTATAAATTATAATCTATGAATGATCTGTGAAGAATGGTTCTGAGTGGGACATTCTCTACTTTTTAACAGATCATTTGCAAGGTCTGTGAAAACAAAGGCTGTGAGCGCTGATCCATTAGAAAGTACAGCCAGTACCGACTTACAGGCGACCTCTCTGCCCACTGTGACCGCTAGTGAAGCTCTCTGGATGCTGGTAATATATTGAAATGTATCCATGGGCTGCAATGGTCCTTATTAAAAGTGTCTGCAATGTAGTTTTTTTTGTTAATCCTTACTACCCAAATCTTTGACTAGTACCAACTTAGGGCTCATTCACATGGCCGTCTGCGGGGACGTACATGCGGCTGCAAGTACGTCCCCATAGACGGCAATAGCGGCGCGGCGCAGATACAGTGCCACACATGTGTGGCACCGATCCGGCCCGCACACCGCAAAAAGATAGAGCATGCTCTATCTTTTGGCGGGTGTGCGGCCGTGCGCCGCTATTCTCTATGGAGGGCATACCGCGTGTGAATGGACCCTTACAAAATATACCTGTTCTCACTTACATACAAATTCAACTTAAAGGAAATTTACCATCAGGATCCAGTAATCTAAACCAAACACCCTTAAATGCTGCTGTGTGCCCCCTCAGTCTGGATGCACACTTTTCTTATGTTGTCATTTTCCTTTAAAAAAAAGTGTTTTCAAATTATGCAGATGAGCCCTCCGTGTTCTGGGAAGCACCATGCACCATAGACCCTCTGGGCTCCATAACTTATAAATTTTTCACTTCTCTTTGCAGCTTACTGTCTGCCTCTTCCCTCTACAGCCCCAGGCAGAGAACCAGTGACCCGAGCTGTCTTTCTGCAATTCCTGCGCATGTGCGGGCATCTCTGCAGTGCACACCAGCACTTAGAACCTATCTTGTTTGGAACAAATGGGACGCCTGTATTGCATTTAATGCAGCCACCCTTAGAGATGGGGGCATGAGAAAAAAAAATTTAAAAAATAGCTTGCGATGGCTGAAACTTCATGTTCCTATTTCCACGGGGAGGAACACCTCTGCACAAACTCCTGCCATAAAGTAAAATATTGCGTAGAGAATCAATGAGCCAATATATAGAGCGTGTTTGTGTGCTGCTCTTTAAATGATTATTTCCTTAGCTTTTCCCTTCTGAAAAATGGGCAACACGGTGGCTTAGTGGTTAGCATTACAGCCTTGCTGCGCTGGGGATATGAGTTCAAGTCCCAGGGTCACATCTGCAAATAGTTTGTATGTTCTCTCTGTGTTTGCGTGGGTTATCTCCGGGTCCTCTGGTTTCCTCCCACACTCCAAATCATACTGGTAGATTGATAAGATTGTGAGCCCCATTGGGGACAGGGACCGATTAGGCAAGATTTGTGCAGAGCTACGTAATTTGTGTGCGCTATATAAATAAAGGAACTATTATTATTTATTAATCAATCAATGGTTGATTTAAAAACAACTTATGCTGCAAAAAACAAGCCCTTGTACAACTAAGTAATTCTAAAATGGGCCTGGTTCCAATGGATTGAACTTTAAAACTTATGGTGGGTGTAGACCTAGCTGCTGTGATTCACTGCTGCCCTTCTTCATAGAGCCTTCACTTAATCTGAACCCTCAGTGAGTAGACATTTCTGAGTGAAAAGCAGATAAGGAAGGAAGGAAAGAGCCAAAGTTAGTAAAGAAAGGAGCACTTTCTGCTGATATCATACAGAGTTACTTGTAGACCTTTGTGCGATTCATTTACCCAAAGTTTGTTAGAAAGATAGTTACCTAATAGTGACAATACAACAGCAGAAGTCAGTAATCTGTCTGATACCTCTGTACACTACAGGAATTTCATTCAGACCTATAGTCCCTGACTAATGTAATTTAAACTGACAATGAGATATTAACTTATCGATTAGTTTGAGGAATGGTCAATATGAAGAAAAATAGAAGATATTCCTGTTATGGATCCTCCAGCTATTAAATACTTGGGGTATATTCACTGGTCAAAATGTACCAGTATTCTGGCTGAATGTTGGTATTCTTTAAAGAAAGCCAACTAATTGGATGTAAAAATATCGCAACATAGTGGGCTGGGGAGTAGTTGAACACAGAGGTGGAATAAAACAGCAGTTTCAGGAGACTCCCCCCCAATGCTCCAAGTCCAGCTACAATATTGGAAAATAAATGCTTTTTCACTATCCTGCTGCTATTAAACAACACATACTGTACACAGCTATCCACGCCCCATACATAACAATGTCTACAACTTTGTGTTCTTAACACAATGCTGATATACAGCAGCACCATTAAAGTTGCTAGGGGATTGATAATAAAGGGGATATATGATGGCAAATCTTTATAAAAAGCTTATGTTAAAACATAAAAGGAAAAAAATACTCGACTCACCTTACTGATTCCGTAACAATACTCTGGATCTGGTGTTTACCGGTTATCTGCAACTCCATACTTCCTGTTCCTGTCAAGGCCTACAGGTAATAGAGAGCGGGTCAGCAGAGACAGTGACCAGGTAGTGTCACAGCCGGAGATGCCGTGGATCAGAGAGATGACAACCCCTCTGTGTGGTTTGTGGAAAAAACTTTGGTTGTATTATATAACACGGAAACCAAAAGAACTGAAAACCCAAAGCCATAAATTGTCAGTATAGTAATAAAATGTTTGTATGATCTCAAATGATTGAAAACTTTCCCTTCACCACATGTTTCTTTACTTTTTATGAATTTCGCTTTATGCCACAGATCAAAGCTTAGAAGGCAATCATGTTACAGCCTGGACTGGAAAAATGGAGCCCGGAGGTTAATCTGGTTTTGAAAGCATTTGCTGCAATGTTATTACCAATAAACTGGTGTCCAATCTCACATGGCAATTTGTGTGTCAGTGTGAAGTAAGCAATGTACTTCAGCTTCTGCTGGATGTTTCGTTACCGTCTGTAACAATATACATAGGACACTGGTGAAGATTTTACGGCTGCAGTGAACACTATGGACTGTATTCTGTGGAGCTGTCATGTGGTTGATGTTGTCTGTAATAAGGGTCAGCTCCAGGTTTCAGTAGGCCCCTGGGCGACAGAGCCTCAGTAGGCCCATTTGCAGTGAACTCACTTGGGGGAATTAAAAATTCAGAAACTAAAATATTCCCTAAAATATTCTCAAGTTTATCATACCAAACAGCCCTCTCATGGATATTATATATAAAGCCCCCCTTGCTTCCTATGGATTCATTAGATACAGCCCTCTCACCCCATGGATTCCTTATGTGCAGTCTTATGTGGGCCCCGAAATTGCCCGAGTATGCCCAGTGCCGGTGCCGGCCCTGTCTTTAATGTTACCCTTAGCGAATAGCTATACAGGCGGTCCCCTACTTAAGGACACCCGACTTACAGACAACCCATAGTTACAGACGGACCCCTCTGCCCACTGTGACCTCTGGTGAAGCTCTCTGGATGCTTTACTATAGTCCCAGACTGCAATGATCAGCTGTAAGGTGTCTGTAATGAAGCTTTATTGATAATCCTTGGTCCAATTACACCAAAAATTTTGAAACTCCAATTGTCACTGGGGCAAAAGAAAAAAAATTGTCTAGAACTTCCATTATAAAATATACAGTTTCGACTTACATACAAATTCAACTTAAGAACAAACCTCCAGAGCCTATCTTGTATGTAACCCGGGGACTGCCTGTAATGAGAAATGTAATGCCTGTTATCCTCTTCCTATGAACTTCAGCCAAGAGCCCTGTCAAGTTTAGTTGTTAGCACAAATGAATGACATCTATAGATGTCTGTTGATAACATATATCCTCATACAAACAGATAACTGTTAGGAAGTTTGGGTCCCTGAGTGGCAAATTTTATGGGCCCCTTCTGCTCCGCGTGGGGGCCCTGAACACAGTTTGACCAAACCGCCCCCCCCCCCCCCTGATGGTATTCATTTCTATTTCATATAGCAATCTTGTTTCTTACTGGTTTTCTAGTTGTCCTTGTAGTAACCCCCTTATTTTTCTGCATGGCAACAATTGTGCATTGATAATGCTGCCTATGTCATTTAATCATCCTTATAAGTGAACATCCTGGCAGAACCTGGCAGCGGCCCGATCCCAATGTATGCATGCTCCATTCATAAAATATTAAGTGATAAACAAGGGTATGTGAAGGTGGGAGACTTTCCATCACTAACCGCACTGCTGCACATTGCAGTGTCCTTGGCCATAAACTGCAGCCGAGTTAGACAGGAATATAGGTCATTATGTAATAGGGAAACGTAACATTATAGCATCTAGAGCCAAGAAAAAGTAACTTTTCACAAGACAATAGGTTTCGTTGGCAACGCAGAAGCTCAGCAAGGCTGAAAAGCAGGAATCCTCTTTAAGTAAGAAATCCTCTTATGTGGATCCCTGCCATATAATTGAAGAAAATAAGCTCCTGCAGAAATACTTTGATGTGCGCTTGTGTCTCAATGCTCATTTGCAATTCTTGTTGGTTTGTTGAAAAATGCATACATTGGAAAAATGCAGTTTGCCGCAATGCATTGATAAATTAATGTTATTTACTAAATTTGCAATTAATGACAATAACTTGGTTTGGATGGATCTATTGTGGGGCTAAATTGAGTCTTTTGTAGAAAAATGTGTCCTAAAACAATACCATGCGATGTTGTTTTTATGCATACCTTGAGAATGCTGTAGCTACACCAATGCAGAAACATATCTTGTTTAATCCCTGATCCTAGTGTTTTTTGCTCAAAAAACAATTATAAAATTCAGGACCTTGGGAAAACTGGGTGCAGACTGGCTGCCAGTGGCGTAAAAGCCACGGTTGCAGGGATTGCAACTGCGACCGGGCCCGTTGAGAGAGAGAGGCCCGCAGGTCCTCAGTTTAGAACAACAGCATCTGCCCCGTGCTCTCAGATACTGAGCAGACAGGTCGCACCGAGCAAACAGCAAACACTGCGGGCCCCTCTGATGCAGCACACGGGTGCAGGATCATGTCTGTGCACCTGTCAGAGAAACCAGCAGCTCTATAAGAAGTTTCCAGTGCAGCGCTGGGAGCAGGAAGCAGCGTGGGGAAGCTTGTACTCCTCCTCCTCCTACTAGGGGACCTGAAGTGGAGTCGTGACAGAGAGAGAGAGGGGAGGGGAATGCAGTGTATACATATATATATATATATGCCATGCATTCTGTATATATGTGTACCGTATGTGTGTTATGCATATATGTGTGTGTGTATATATATATATATATATATATATATATATATATAGACCTGTGTGTATATGTCTGTTATGCATTTATGTGTGTGTATGTTTGTGTTATGCATATATGTGTGTGATTTATATGTGCATGACGTACATGCATGTGTTGTAATGAGGCTATGAAAATATGTTGCATCTCACCATCGTTAGGCTGCATTCACATGACCATTGGGGGACGTATATACGTCCCACATAGCCCAGCAATAGGCGCACAGAGCGGTACGGAGCAGTACAGTGCCGCACATGTGTGGCACTGTACCACTCTGTACACGAGGAAAAGATAGGACATGTCTTATCTTTCCCTGTATTACGGTGCAGTGCGCTATGTATCGCTATGGAGAGGGGAGGGGTCAACCCTCCTCCTCTCCATGGCGCCGGACGTATATCCACCCAGCTACGTCCAGGTGGACATACGTTAGAGTGAATGCGCCCTTAGTCGTAGAGGAGTTGAGAGCAATTTGTTTAACCTGCTTAGGGTGCCAAAACACTCGCTTCTCACAGGGGGCATCATGGGAAAGGGGACTACATTTTTTTTTTGCAAAATTTGCAAAAAGGGTGGGTGGCATAGAAGGGGGACATTTGTCAAAAGCTTGACATAAATAAATGGGGGCACTTGGAAAAAAGGGGTGTATTGTATAAAAAAGGCGCACTTGGCAAAAAAGAAGGGGGAGCACTCGGAAACAAAAAGGGAGAACTTGGGTTTATATAGTGGAATGTTTACATAACAATCTCCCTTGAGTTGTTCGGGAGTCTCTTGTTAAAAGGCAGAGGTATTATTAGTTATATTGATTATAAGAGGGGGCCCCATAAGGAATTTTGCACCGGGGCCAGAGGACTCTAGTTACGCCACTGCTGGCTGCCATACATAAAGGAGCTGCCTGAACTGGCCAATTAGGACTAATCAACCTGAGTTGGATGACTCATTCACAGGAGCTGGGGGGTGGTGCAGCGATTGATAACTTCTGCCTGAATACAGCGATCTCTGAAGCAGCGTATAATTAGGGTAAAAGGAGAAGCGCCAGGGCAGCCACAAGAGCAACAGAACCTCATTATCATAATTTTTAATTGTTTTTTTTTAAAGAAACCACTCGGTTAAGGGATTAAACAAGATATGTTTCTGCGTCAATGTAGCTACAGCATTCTTAAGGTATGTTTGGTATATTTCCTTTAACAAAGCATCACAACATGATGGGGTGATACCTCCTCAATGCTGAAAAAAGTATCCACTTGTCAATCAAGATAATGTTTTGTGGTCCTGGGCAGCAATTCAACAGGAGGGCACTTGGGGGATCCACAGGGGTGGATCTAGACTGTCATGGGTCCCTTCCTACATATGGTACTAGAATCAAGTTTCTTGGATAATGGAGGATGTGTCACTTCTGCCGGATTTCAATCTGCAGTTTCTGAAAAGTTCCTGAAATGGCATCTGTATACAGATGTCATTCATGGGTAAAGGTCCTTCTCAGTATAAATTTGGTTGGTGGTTTGGGCAGCCATGGGCCCCCTAGAACGCTTGGGCCTCGGGCTAATGCCCAAACCGCCTATATTATAATCCCCCTACTAGGGCTATGTCCTTCCCCATTGCATTTGCTTGCTAACTTTCACATACATAAACACATTTTATTCTCTGCATTGATGTATGAAAAATTGTGTATTAATAAGCCTTTCACAATTTTTTTTGGCCTATAGGATTCCCTGAAGGGTTATTGTGATTGTTTTAAACTAATTTCTAGAATGTGCGGTTTCTGTTTCTGAGAGTGAATACTCTCACGGCTGCCGTGGTCTGTCTGTCTGTCTGTTCATCATGGAGCATGCCGTGTCCGGTTTCATGGTCCGACCACAGTGCAGAGGACAGGACTTGATGTATCACAGTGATATACAGTAAGATTCACCCAGTCCCTGCTTTTTGGGGAGAGAAGGGACTCCTTGTATCATACATATCTATGATGCTCGGAGTCCCGTCCTTGCAACTGTAGCAAAAGGACACTGCCTGTTCTGTGATACACAGACCGAGCGAGGTCATCTGAAAACGACTTTACTTCTACACAATGGAGCTCCATACATCTGGCTGTACGTATGTGTCTAAGGTGCTACCATGCAAGGAAAACATATAGGGGGCGCAGTGCTAAATCAGTGCTATGGATATATTATTCTCAGGACACTTGGAATATTATTTATTATATTGATTATGGAAACATTTCTTTAATTCTTTTATTCCTGCAGAGTATGATGGCATTTTTTTTCTATTGGTGAAAAACATTTTGTCACGAGCATGAACTTCATAGTGAACCCACATAAGAGATTATCTTTTCCGGAATACGTGTGGCTAGTCACTGGTACGTATACAGCACTCTGGGGTCCACGGTGATGCAAAGAGTAGGTTGCTATAGTTTCTCTCCAAGCACTGTGTCTAGATTACTCACCACTTCCTAGAAAAACGTACCCCCCGCTATTGTCTGACTCGCACTAGAGGCTTCTGAATCAGCCTGTGCCCCCCTCCTCGCACACCTCAGGCAAGTGTCTTTTCAGCGTAGGTTCATTTAATTCATCTGCCTCCAGTCTTTGTGCCATATCACACTTCGTGTTGGAACATGATCATCCTGGCACCTTCCCTGCAGGAATCATTATAATGTCTCCTCCACATATCCTTTCCACAGGACTCATCTATATGCCTTGCACACAGCGCCGGCTGATCAGGGACGCACTGTGCATTTCTCAATACATTAGCTTGTTAGTAGTGCATGCTGTGCATTCTTATGTACAGGGAGCTGCCATTAAATCACATTCATATAAAATATACATAACGCTATCTAATTCAGAGATTGTTTCTAGCCACGGTCTTCCCTAGGTATTCTGGACTGGAATTCTTGCTAGCACAAATTGCTATTTAGCATCAGCCATGCAACTCAATGAGAGAGGCAGCGCTAGATATCGACAAAACTATTGCTGCCTACCTCTGCCTATGCCCACAGTGAAAGGCCAGCACCAACTGACTGCTTAGGCCATGAAAACAGACTATGTAAAGCCAACCTGTCACCAGAAATGTCATCTTTAGCTGGTGACAGGTTCAATAGCCCAGAGGTAGGGAACCTGTGGCTCGGGAGCCAGATGTGGCTCTTTTGATGGTTGCATGTGGCTCACAGACAGATCTAATAAATAGTGATTGGCGCGTTGTGCATCTAAGACATACACAGCTATGTTCAATTGACATGTGATCCAGGGGCTGTTGCTGCCAGGGGCCTGGGTCATACAAAGGAGTGGACACCCGATGCCAGTGATCATTCCTCTCTGTGATCCAGGCACCTTGGTTTAAGCAATGATGGCAGTACCTGGGTCATAGAGATGAGCAAGGGAGTGACAAGGAGCCAGCTGCAGGGAGCTTAGGTAGGTTAGTATTAAATCTTTTTTTTGCTGTGACTACCTATCTACTGGGGGGCATGTGCTGTGGCTACCTATCTACTGGGGGGCATGTGCTGTGGTTACCTATCTACTGGGGGGCATGTGCTGTGACTACCTATCCACTGGGGGGCATGTGCTGTGCTGTGGCTACCTATCTACTGGGGGGCATATTAAAATTGTATGGCTCCCACGGAATTACACTTTAAAATATGTGGCATTCACGGGTCTCTCCTGCAATAGCCTATAGTATGCAGATTTTAAAAATGTGTTATCATTCTGAAACATTTCAGTACTTAAATGACATCTACAGTTTACTGATAGAAGAAGTGTCATACTAACCAGTTTCTGAGGAACTATGCTCCTCAGGACTCCTTTTATTATAACTCCATATGCCGAGATTGCGGCAATAAAGAATTATAAGAAATATGCTAATTAGTCTGGGGTGCTCTGGCTACGTCACCAGAAGTAGACTTATAATTTATTCACTCGCCCTGTTTTCTTACAAATCCCACCTGTTTTCAGCTGACATGCAAGAGTGAATAAATGAAAAGCTTAGCTGGAGCGCCCCAGACTAATCAGCGTAATTTTTAGAACTCTTTATTGCCGCAATTGTGGCGTTCTGTTCCCCAGGAACTTCTTAGTAGGACATGTTTACCATCAGTAAATTGATGGCAGATGTCCTTTAATAAAACTTTATTTCACATTTCATGGCTCCGTGCTGACAACATGTGGTGAGTCTGGGGGAGAGGCAGCTGCAGTCTGTGTGGGCCTGTGTCTCTTCCTGTATTCTTCCTCTCCTCCACACCATCCCCCTCTCTCTCCTACCTGCGCAATGCACATGACAGGAAGTGGCTAGGGAGCTGGATGAGTGCGGAGGTGACACAGGCACACAGGCTGCTGCACCCCAACCCAGGGACTCAACACACTTATTATAAAGTACTAAAATGATTGAGAATACTGGGAAAGGTATTCTTAAAGTCAGCATAGCGTAGGCTATTGGAACCTGTCACCAGCTAGAAATGACATTCATGGTGACAGGTTCACTTTAACTACCTAAGCACAATCACAGCAACCGGTCTCCTTGTATCATGAAAAATGGCCTAAAACCGCTGTAAGGCAGGGGTATTGGGTGTTGCACCCCCAACAATCTCCTATCAGTGGAATATCAAGTGGAACAATTATTTGGGCATGTAATATCAAAATATACAGTTGGAAATAATATGAAGTGTCTAAATTAGGCTAATATGATAAAAAAGACACATGTCCTATCTTTTGCTAAATTGCAGCTGACTGGCTTCCTATAGAGAGGGGAGAGGTAAGGAGGGCACACGGCTGTGCGCATTAGGCGCTAGAAATGAAAAACAAAGCCACTACCTCTGTGTTCTAAAAGTTGGTGGCATCACAGACATCGGTCTCCTTCTGATTGTTGTATTATCTTAGCCTTGTGTCACCAACGGTTATGTCCTAAGGGTGCTGTCACATGGTGCGTTCTTGGACCCTTTTAAAACGCACTGCAAATGCATGTGTTTTTGGATGTTTAGCTGGTTTTAACCTGTTGACGCTCAGCGTCCGATATATCAGACACTGAGCACGGTGACTTGATGCACAGCGTCCAATATATCAGACACTGAGCCGATGCCGGTTCAGCTCAAGATCTGAGCCAAACCTGCATCGGAAAACACGGAATGCCGGCTGTAACATATAGCCGGCACCCTAGTGTAATACCCGCGATCGGAGTGGGCTCCGATCGCGGGTGTTTAACCTGTTAAATGCTGCGGTCAGCGCGTCCGCGGCATCTAACATGCTTCTGGGGCATCTTTCCCCCACGATTGGCCCCCCGAACCATTTTTATGGGGGCACCGATCGTTTCTATGGCATCTCTGGGGTACGATCGGGACCCCAGAGATGCCTACAGGCAGTTCCAGTAAGATGGCGTCTATGACGTCATCTTAAAAGCACAGTGTCAGCCTATGCATGTACATAGACTGACACTGCTAATACCCTGCAATACATCAGTACTGCAGAGTATTATCATGAACAAGCAATCAGATCATTACTTGTTCATGTCCCATGGTGGACATTGTAAAAAAAAAAAAAGTTAGAAAATTGTTTTTCAATAAAAAATAAAGTAATAAATCACTAAAAATGCCCATAAGCCCCATAACATATAAAGAGACATATAACGCTAAAAAGTCTAAATCATAACACAAACCCCACATATATAGTATCACCATGTCCATAACAATCCGTATAATAAAACTAAATAATTATTGAACCCGCACGATAAACGCCGTAAAAAAAATTGTTAGAAACCCTCCAAAAATTATTATTTTTACCTATTGAATCCCACAAAAAATGCAATTAAAAAAAGTGTTAAAAAAAAACATATGTACTCCAGAATGATGCTGTTGCAAAGTACAACATTTCATGCAAAAACACAAGCCATCAACCAGCTCCGGAGCCAAAAAAGTAAAAATGTTATGCCACTTGGAAGAAGGCAATGCAAAAATGATTTTTCCCACACTAGGGTTTTATTTGGCAAATTTAGTAAAACGTAAGAAAACATATTCATGTATGTTATAGGCTTTACGGTGAACACGGAAAAAAAAAGGGAAAAATCCAGTACAGAATTGAATATTTTCTACTCCTGCCCTCAAAAAAAAGTTCTAAATTTTCAACAATAGGGGATACCAACCCCAAAATGGTAACACTGGAAAAAGCATCTTGTCCCGCAAAAAAAATGCCGTCACATGGCCCCAATAACGAAAAAAAGGGAAAATTTTATAGCCTACAAAAGGGGCCAATGAGGTTGCAGTTGCA
This sequence comes from Engystomops pustulosus, assembly GCA_019512145.1. NCBI lineage: Eukaryota > Metazoa > Chordata > Amphibia > Anura > Leptodactylidae > Engystomops > Engystomops pustulosus. The sequence continues at coordinate 134,015,112 of CM033646.1, read as the reverse complement.
GGGCGATTCTTACCTTCTGCACCTCGCTGTGCTCCCATAAAACAAGTAACGGCCACATGTGCGGGGTCTCTGCACTCGGGAGAAATTGCAGAACAAATTGTATGGTGGATTTTATCTTTTGTAAATGTGTCAATTTTAGGGCTAAATGAACGTATAACCGGCACAATTTGACCATTCTAAATTTCACCCCCATTTTGATTTCATTACTATGAAAAGCTGTTTCTGATAGTTTGAGGGGTGCACATTTGAAAGTGGGTTGATTATATAGGGGGTTTTGATGCTAAATATGTAAAATTTTATTCAAAACTGTATTTATCCCCAAAATCCTGAAAATATGGAAAATCGCTACTTGATTTGTAAGCCGCATGACATCAAAATAAATTATCCAAACATTTCAAAAATTATTAAAATGTTAAGTAGACATATGGGAAATGTTATTCAGCAACTTATTTAGGTGGTAAATCTATCTGCCTGAAAACGCAATGATTTCAAATTTCAACAATGGCAAATTTTTCCAAAAAATCATCATTTTTTCTTTTTTTTTTGTAAATAAACGCAAAACTTAGCAGCCAAAATTTACCACCAAAATGAAGTACAACATGTGAAGAAAAAACAATCTCAGAATCGTTTTGATAAGTAGTTAAAAAGTTATAACCATTTAAAGCGACGCAAGTTAGAATCCCAAAAAATCGGGCTGAGCCTTAAAGGGAACCCGTCACCACTATTTTCACAAATACAGGTAGTGGCAGGTTCCTATAGAGCTCTAGTAACTATCTGACACCCTGCTTGTAGCTAAAAGTGGTTTCCCTCAGATCCCCATAAAATCAGAGTTATAATCTTGCCTGGTAACTATGCAGCTTTGGAGCGAGTCCAGGGGGCGTGGCCTAATGTCATGTGACCAGGGTGACATCATCAAAGGTCCTTAATCTACTTAATATTAGCAAACTATACCCCATGTACATATCAGACCACATAAAACAATAACAGCAGCCTCCATGGACTTCTACTCCTCTCCATGCAGGCTGCTGTGATTTCATGTGATAAAATATGCTGTGATTGCATGACATATATGCTTAGTGTACAGTTCCTAATGCTACAAAAGCTATAGAACTGCAATGATGTCACCCTGGTCACATGACATTATAGCAGCATACAGCAATAGGGATGGAGAGGAGCTGCTGGACTCAGCCCGAGGAGGCCACGCCCACCTGGACTCGCTGTAGCCATGCTTAGTTACCAGGTAAAACTATAAAGTTCAATATATGGGAATCTCAGCGGAACAATTTTTAGCTACAAGCAGGGTGTCAGATAGTTACTAGAGCTCTATAGGAACCTGTCACTACCTGTATTTGTGAAAATAGTGATGACAGGTTCCCTTTAAGCTGTAAACTGGCTACGTCCTTAAGGAGTTAATCAAAAAACTGTCCTAGAAGGCCACGTGTGACAATACAATAAGGCATTATTAATAATAATAATAATAATAATTTTTTTTTGCCCTCGTTCACAATTCAATGCAATATTTTGGTCAACTTGTAAGACATAACCTGGAGTTAAAACTTATAAAGGCACCTACAGAGGAAAATACTGGTGCTAAAAATTACCAAAATATTGTAGTGTGAATAGTAACTCCAGCAAGTGTTAGGGTGCCGTCACACGGTGCGTTCTTGGATCGTTTTTAAACGCACTGAAAATGCATGCGTTTGTGCATGTTTACTATGTGTTTGGCTGGTTTGAATCTGTTTATCTTCGTTTCTGGAAGTATCAGCAGCTTTGAAACAGATTAAAACCTGCCAAACACATGGTAAACAGCCAAACGCATGGTTAACGGACCGTATGACGCACTGTGTGACAGCACCCTTATTGTCAGGTTATTTTCCACCTTATACAGCATGTACAGCATCAAGTAATGACCTTCATTATAGTGCCCCTCTCTAAGCTTTCTGTTGCCTTATGAAAATATGCTAATTTCCCTAAACTATTCACGGAGCAGTGTAATCTAGTCATGCAGTATTGAGCCTTAATAATACTAGATATAGCATGGGAGGATAATGGGTCAACATCAGACAGAAAGGCCCGTATCTCAGCCCGATCCCACAGACTTCCCCTTCTATACAAGGTGTGCAGTCCGTGGCATTGGGCCAACATATTGGCACGCTTGTAAGGAGGCCTAAGTGGTATGTCAATGACATCACACAGGGCATGATTTACCGCAATGACTTCATGACTAGATAAAGCTGCTCTCCACCCCTATTACTAGTCAAGATAAATTTGCAACAGCTTCTCTAAGGTCTAAGGTATCCAACTTGACTTTTCAGCAAAGGTAGACTTAGTGAGGGACACAATCAGAAATACAATGAATTGCTGCTCATGACGGAGCTAGTTTAGGGTGGTGAAACCACTTGGTTCCCTTTAAATGTATAATGTGAATTTATAGAATGACAATAGTAACATTTTGTAACCTCAATGTGTGTTTTCTATGGCTTACTTTATACAGACATCGCCCTATATTTAGAAGTGAGCGCACCTAAATACAAGGTCACAGAAAACCAGCAACCAACTTAAAACCTCAGGACACATGGATGTCAGTCCTGTCTGCCTTTACTAGAGGAGATGTTAAAAAGGTTTTATAGCTTCCAGCAGAGGCTGATGATCTTCATGTACGTTGCCAAATGTCACCGTACATAAAAAGACAACTCCTCGGGGGAACATGCATCTGCTCAGTGACAGCAGCGATTGTTTGCAATGCGAGTTGTTTTATAGTCTTACACGGTGACCCTCCCCACTCATAAGAGGAGACAGGCAATCATTTCATTATATTGCACTCTTAAATAGCACTGCTGAGGATCTCGGTTAATGGTGCTAGAAATGAAACATGAAGCACTCTTTCAGCACCAGGCACAAGGGCAAAGCAAATGCTTTTTCCATGAGACCATGTCCTCACGTCCTCATTACTGTAATGCAACTCTCAGCCCATTGTTAAAGGTAAAAGAACCCTTAGAATTGATCTTTCCCATGCCCTTTACTTCTTGTACTAGGGCAAGATGAGGTGATGTATTTCAAGACATCATAGAATAAATAGTATTTCAAATGAAGTCTAAAAAGGCCAGGTAAATAGTGGGAACTTTGGCCATGATGCAACACCGTAAGGCTGCATTCTCATTGAAGCGAAAATGTCACTAGGAATGTCATTTTTAGCTGATGATCAGTTCCAATAGCCTATGCCAGTGATGGCGAACCTTTTAGTGGCCAGGTGCCCAAACTACAACCAAACCCCCTTTATTTATCGCGAGGTGCCAACCAAAAATTAAAGCAGTAACTTATTGCTCCCTGTTCAACAACTTTCAATCATATTAGTCTCCTGAGGACACCAACACAGTAGAAAGATGGAAAATATTCATAATTTTCGCTTCTTTCCAGTGTCTCGCTGTACACAGAGAAAATCGTGGGGCCAGCAGGAGGTCCTCCAAAGATAATTCGGCCCTGTCTATTCATTCTCCCTCTTCCCACAGTCCCAAGTAGCGAAGTAAGTATCAAAATATCACTGAAAACCGCATCTTTTAAGTTGCTTGGAACTGCAGGAAGATTCTTAGTCCTGTTTGGTGTGCTGGGGCAATGGCCTGGGTGCCCACAGAAAGGGCTCCGAGTGCCGCCTCTGGCACCCGTGCCATAGGTTCGCCACCACTGGCCTATGCTATGCTGATTTTATAATAGTTTTTTTACATTACCTGGCTCCCTGCCAGCAGTATGTGGTGAGTCCTGGGGGAGTCTCCTCATGCATTCTTCCTCTCCCCACACCATCCCCCTCCATCCCCTGCCTTCTCAATGCACATAATAGAAAGTGGGAAGGGATAAGGGGGTTGGATGAGTGTGTGTGTGTGTGCGGGGGGGAGGATGCTATAGATACACACAGGCTACAGCTGCCCCCTTCCCTGGGACTCAACACACTGCTGGCAGGGAACCAGGTAAATGTGAATGAACTGTTATAAACTACTGAAATGATTCAGAATGCTGACAAATTTTAAACATTTTTTAAATCAGCATAGCATAGTCTATTGGAGCCTGTCACCAGTAAGAAGTTCCTGGTGATAGGTTCTCTTTAAGGTACACTTATACAACCTAGTAGAAACAGTATGGCGAGAAACACAATTGGAATTTATCATAGCTTGTACAACATGTTCTTTCAGAATTCTATTCCAGGCCAGACCTGGCATAAAATTCATGTAGGCGCACTCTTAGTGCTGGAGCCTTTTAGTATAGCAGGAGTAACGTTCACCACAGGAGTAGCATGATGTTACCAGGAATGATAAAATAAGAATAAATATTATATATTACATGTACTGATTGGCTTCTGTGAAAGAAAACTTCATATCACTCCCTGTAAGATTCCAATGGGAAGTTTAGGATGAGTTTTGTTCAGTTTGTGACATTCACTTGGATTGAGGCATGTTTTTGAGAGTACTTTGGCCACATGGGAATGCTGGACAGAACAACATGACCATAAGGTATCAAAATCTGCATGTATTTTGTACGGATTTCTATTATTTGTAACAGACATAAATGTATTCCACAGTCCTGTGCAGGAGCTGAAGGGCCTGTCCGCCTAGCATGGGGAAGATAGATTTATTATGACCCAAGGTCCCTTTCACACTTCCGTTGTTCATGCACGTGATCTGCGCATTGTATTCAATGGGTTTTGTCAGACTTCCACTTCCAGTTGTTAAAATCTCAGCATGCTCTACTTTTGCAGGTCACACATGTGAAGAATGCACCATGCTATTCTATGGAGATACATAAAAAATTAATTGCACCGAAAATGCAGTAAAAATGCAAACCACACACATGTAAAAATTGCAAAAACCCTAAAGTCTCCTAGCAAAAACTGACCAAAAATGCAGGCGAAAATGTCAGTTTTTCATGTATTGCACTCTGATGTGATCTGCAACTCAAGTGTGAAAGAGGCCTAAGGATGTCATTTGGACCCAGTAAGGCCCCTTTCACACTGCTTTGGTCACTGAAAAACTCACATTTTTCTTTAAAGTTCAATAAGTTTCCAGTCAGAGTTTGTTCATTGTCTCAATTTGCATGTGTATGTTTGATCAATTTTTACAGAAGGACAAGTTGAACAGTGTTGATCAATAGTAAAGCTTTACGATAACTGAACCATATTGGTGGGAAAATTCCCTCAGCCTTTAATATAGCAAGAAAAATAAATTCCTGAATCAACACCTCATTTATCAAAATCAAGAATTAAGTTGTGATATTTTTTCAGAATGGCGTTTAGGTCCTTCTTGAAGTTGTTGAAAGAGAATGTCTCACCACTTTTGGACAAAATTTGGCCTATAAAAAGTTCCCAAAAAGGCCTTTACCATTGTTTCAGAAAAAAAAAATATATCACTTCTCCAAAATCAATAAAATGTACTTTGTGTCCTCTAATGGGGGGGGGGGGGGGGGGGTCGAGCCGCTCTTCCTCATATCATTATTACCATTCCCCCACTCTACATCATCCGGATCACTGAATTCTTGCGCCTGCACATTAGACTCTGCCGCGTCCTCCGCCCCCTCACAGGCAAGACACTACACTGCCAGTTGTCCTTGGATATATCCCAGTCTCTTCTCACCAAGGTTTGCCACCATCCGAACCATCTTATAGCTTCTGGACTTTCAAGACAATTTGGTTATATGTATATATCTTTACTACTTGATCCAGTGTAAAATGCCGTAACTTTGGATCTGATGAAGGGAACAGTGCCTTATCAAAATGCGTTGTGCACCATTACTCTAATAAAAGACGTCAATATGACACATTTCTGAAAAGCGTGGCCGTTTTACCTGGCTCTTTAACCCATTAACCCTAAGCTCACTGCGTATGACAGCCGTCAGAGGCTAATGCACACACACATAAGAATTTGACTGGCCGGATGACGTGGGAGAGTGGTAATAATGAGGAGATAAGGGAGGACCGGCTCTACTCCCCTATAGACGACACGTGCAGTTCGAATCCCTGCTTTGGATACCAGGTAGGGAATCAAAGTATATTGTGGGGCACATTTACTTACCCGGTCCTGACGCGATCCCTGCGGTGCGTTGTCCGACGAGGATAAGTCCAACACGATTGTGCGCCCGATATCTTGCATGTGTTGCTTCCCCGTTGAGGTCCGCCGGAGTTCAGCTTATTCTTCCCGGTGTATGTGAGTGCATGTCTTGCCACACAATTTGTATTTTAAATCCCGCGCTTAGTCAGAATCAGACGGGTTGTCCGAAGGCCACGCCCGCCCCCCCCGATTTGTGTCGCATGAAAGGTTGGCGCAATTGAGCCAAAATCCGAACACGTGTGCCAAAAACCTCTGTTAAATGCAGTGCAAATCAGAAATAGTCGGGAAACCTGACGGAAATGCGGTGTGCGGACCCTTACTAAATGTGCCCCTGTATCTTGATTTCTTTAGCTGGAACAATGGAAACCTGTCATAGCCTGACTTTTGTCATAGGGTGGTGACTGGTTCCTTTTAATGCATCTCTCATCACAAAATCATCACAAGATTACAGATTGCTCTTACAGCAAAAAACTCTTTTTGTATCATGATGGTGAATCTGTTTTTCTTCTAGATATGAAGGATGTCCTCTTCTCATAGTTGAATGTCGTGTCTTAAAAAGTTTATTACAAAAAAAAAAAAAGTTTGTCACAATACATTAGCATAAAGACCTTTCGAAAGTCTTTGTGCTGCTGTACTGGGCCCTTGAATATTTTAACCCCATACACATTAGCAAGTACATCAGAATACCATCTCTCCAGACCATTCCATGCATATGCACACGACGACGAATAAGGTTTGAATAAATTACCAATTCATTCAGAAAAGACCAAGACCCCATTCATCAGACCAGCTACAGTCCTGCTTTTCGGGCCCCACGGTGTGTGGAGATTTCTGGCAAATTCTGCCAAGTAAAGACTTTTCTCGTGTAATGTAATAAAAAATTTGGACATCTTACAAGACTTTTTCAGCCTCTTCTCTATAGACAGGAAGCTCCTCTGTGACGTAGTGAGGAAATGCTGGTCCATTCTGTAATTGGAGACGCTCCTCTCTCAGCACTCAACACAAAAAGGGAGAGAAATAAGTGTCCTTAAGAGTTAAGAGAAAGATCAAAAGAGGCTGAACCCATGCTTTTTTGCTGAACAATCCCTTCTATTCTAGGGGATTTGTGTCTATATTGTGATGCACTTATTATAGAAAGTTACATAGAGGTCAAAATGTATATATGTATACTCTAAATGGCATTTTGGAGAAACTGTAGAATAGAGCGATTTGGATAAAATTTTTGTGCGGATTTATCATTTGTAAGTCCCTCAACACTTTAACACCCTTATTAATGAATTTGTTTATGTGAGGTGGGTTTTTCTTCAGTTTATGTAACATTTGATTAAATTGCGGGATTGCCGTTTCGGACGTGTAAATGGAAGGGTTTTCTTTTCTCCAATTAAGGAAACACGGTCTGGGCAATGTCTTTTATAAATGTAATGGAGCAGACATATTGCCCTAAGCAAATGTTCAGCACTCAGCCTCTTATAATGTAATTTATATATAAAAAGGAAAAATTAAGCTATTCCCCAACCATTATTTAATCAGTGGAAAAGCCTCGGTTATGTTTCCATAAATGCAGAACATTACACTTCCTGTGCAATCCACACGTAAAACAATGGAGGAGAAATCATGAAACCTTAATGGCTTTAGTCAGTTATACAATTATCATATAAAAGCTTTTCAGTATATTTAACAGCATAATATTCATCTTTTTCTTTGTATCACCAACAATTTATGGGCTGGAGAGGTCTAGATCACCATAGACCCCTTGGGTCTGGACCTCGTAAAAAGTTGTGAGACATGAAGACCATGGTATAAACTGCACAGAAGTAATGAAAAATATGTATAGTCTTCATTTTCAGTCTCAAAACAAAGTAAGGCATATTTCATTAAAAGATTGGCCATCAGTTCTTCTAATGTTTACAGAGTCTTCACAGTCTAAGCCATCGCAGAATCCGGCTTGCATTAAAGGGTTTGGTTATCCTGGGCCTCGTTCCTCTCCTCATATGAAGGTCCATGTCAAGGCTTTACGAATAATCAGTAATATCCATCTCTTCTGTTTTTATCCTGTGGGTGATCTTCTCCTTCATCAGGTGCTAGTTCCAGGTCATCTGTATTGTCCGCTTCACCAACATGTTCCTCCTACCGAAAATAAAATAGATCTTAAAATTTTGCAAAGGTAGTGTTAAAAAAAAAAAACAAGATTCATAGATACAATGGACTCCAAATCAAAAGGTTATGAGTCATGTCAGTTATGGCGCATGTCCTCCGAAACCACTGATGGCCTGCCGTAGTCACATGCTCGCTACTTGGAAAGTTTACATGATTGAATTCTATAGAGATATTCCACCAGAAAATTGCCTTAAATTCTGTGGCAAAATGCACATATGTTTTTCATCACTATTTTTGAATTAATCGTGATGTCAGTTATGGCTCATGACCTCCAAAGTTACAGATTGGCTGCGGCAGTGACACGCTAAATGCATATATTCCACCCAAAAATTTGTGTGAAATTCTGTGGTAACATTTATGGCATATGACTTCCGAAGCTAACGATTGGCTGCAGCAGTCACATGCCTGTTGAATAGAATATCATGCTGATATTTGATGTAAGATTGTGACAAAGATATATGGCAAAAAAATCTGCTGTACGAGTTTATCCTCATATGTTTGCATTAGCTTAGTGTAGGATTAAAGGTGTTGGCCACTTTACCTCTTGTTTCTTTGTAATGTGTGCAACTGTGGGGGTGCTGGATATTAAGTAATTTACCAATATAAATCTATTCAAAGTTTTTCACAGCTTTCTTGATATGTAAAGTGAAGCCTCCTGTCTTTTACCTCATCAGCCAGACATTCTTGACCATAAAATGGCCACAGATGGAGGGTCATGTGATCTCTATCTCTCCATCTCCCTGCCAGGACCTTATGATAGTATAATAATAATAATAATAATAATAATAATTCTTTTTTTATATAGCGCACACAAATTACGCAGCACTACATGGAGCTTGCCAAATCAGTCCATGTCCCCAATCTAATCAACCTATCAGTATGTTTTGGTATGTGGGAGGAAACCGGAGGACCCAGAGGAAACCCACGAGAACACGGAGAGTATTAATGAATATAAGATTAAGGTCCTGACAGGGCTATTGAATTAATCAATTACATTGTGCATAACTTTTAATAGATGTATGTTGGTAAATTTCCCCGATATCCTGCTCCCCACACATTACAAAAAAAATGAGGTAAATCAGGCCAACCCTTTTAAGGAAGTTTTTTTAACTGTTATTTTAGAGCATTTCCTAGCTTTTATTTTTTTAGAGTATTTGTTAAAATTCTTTTAGGCACCAGTGTAAATAATACAATTACAATTAAAAAAGAATAAAAACAGCTTGTCCCAATGGAAGAATAATTAGTGGTTCGGTGAGAGAAATTGGTTGGATTGCACAAACAGATAATAACAACATATTGAGGACTGGCCATTTGTTGCATTGTTGACTTACAATTACTTAACAGAGCGGGCCTTGTGACGGCAGCGCAGCCAGAAGCAGGGCGCACTGGCAATTTGACATGCCTCAATAAATAAATGGCTCTATTGTTCCCTTGTCTAGCAAAGGGAGCCACAAAGTGGAATCTTAATAGCATTCCCTGCCCACCCATAAATGTAATACTCGTTCTCAATGTGGTCAGGGTCTGCCAAAAGTATATTTAGATGGACGTCAGGAAAACAGAAGTGCGTTATGATGGGATCCAGTAAAAGCTGCGTTTTATAGGCTTATAAAATTGAGTAACTACACAGAGGCTTCGTCTTTAAGAGGAGGCAAAAATAGCCCCGACACATCCAATCTAAGAAGAGAGAAGTAAATGAGTTCTGACAGATCTTCACCTCTTGCAGGATGGGAGGGAGGTTCAACAGTTTTATTGTGGAGCTTTCTTCAATTATCAGTCCATGTAATTAGAGGAAAATGAGTTTAGAAGAGATAATGTCCTTGAGGACAACACCATATAATAGAAATGAATAAAAGACAACAAAGTATGCTCCAGAAAAGGAAAATTCTTTTAGAATGTAAAAGGTTCTTTTATAGGTTAAAAACATCTTCTTTATTTCATAACAGTAAAACATCAGGGATCCAAGAAAAAGTCTGACACGTTTCGAGTCGTGGAGATTCTTAGTCGCATGGTGTGGAGGTGGCGTAGCCACAAAAATAATCAGAAATTTTTGAAGTTTGCAAGAAATTATTATTATTTCAGTGCTTCTACATCAGAATGTCCCCCATTGTGCATTTCTATAAAACATGCACCTAATGCTAATGCTTGAGGAGATAGTAGACCCTGTAAAGAATTGTCTGATATGGTTATTTGCCCAATGCTTGACAGTACGCAACATGGGAAAGACACAAATACCGCACAAGGTTAAACCAGGGTGTATTCTGGAGTCGTCGTGTATGTAATTTTTAGAACAATATATAGACTTATAATATTTGTTTTAGGTTATTATTTATTTAGTGCCAATGTATCCCACAGTGCTGCGGAGAGAAGAGTACAAGTAATATATACAGTATATACACACACACACAAAGGAAAGACAATTGTATGGGATTTATAAAGGAGGCATTATAAAAGGGGGGGCACCTGCAGGAAAGGGGGCATTATACTATGTGGGTGCCAGTCAGTGGGGGTATTATTCTAAGTGGGCACACAAGGAGTTGGGGTTAGTTATGGGGTAAGGGCATGGAGTAACACCTCCTGTCGGTACTATAGGTAAACTGTAGTCACAGATCACAGCTCAGTTGCTGGCCGAGGTAAGCATCCCTTACGAGATTCATAGCTGGACAATTGCGTTTATATAGACTCCTTCATATATTGCTAATGACTATTAGGCTACCCTCACAAAAACGTTTGTTTTCTCTGCCCGCAAACCACAGATATCTTGTCCTTTTTTGCGGTCAATGTTTTTTCAGTAAAGTATCTTTCCCATGAAACAAGTTAGGCCCTATCCACAGTATAAGGACTAACTTGGTGATCAGTGGGGGCACCCGGAAATCTCACTCAGTTCCATATGAATGGAGCAGAACGGACATGCGCTGCCATCTGCTCATCTTGGGCAGAGACGAGGGGTCTGACTGAGGAACCTCGGACCTCCTGTGGATAGGGTCCAACTGGTTTCCTGGAAAACCCCTTTAAGTATCTTGTCATCTTACACAGAGGTACCGCACAGCGCAGTTGTGTCCATTTCTTCTCCGCAAAGAAATGCAGGAGGAGTCTCAAGACACGTAGCTGTAATTGGAAGTTCAGTCCCAATATTCGCCACATCACAATACTTTTACGAATGACGCAATACTCAGGATTAGAGATAAATTACATAAAAATGAGTAACAAATTATGAAACATATGGTTAAAATTAAGAAGCTTCTCTAGAGCAACTGTTGTATTAAACCCTTCCAAAATACTCAGTGGTGCACAGCTGTTTCCTCTGCTGAGCACAATATCAGCTCCGAGTCCTAATCTTCCTGGGCTTGGATGCGTGAAGGTAACTTGGCTCAGTAGATGTTTCCTGGCAAAATCCTTAATCAAATCCAGCATATTAGCTGTAAGTGGTTCTGGAAGGGAACCAGATGGGGGTTTGCTTCTCTCTGGGAAGATCATACTAAATTCATGGGGTATTAGGAGAACAAAGCCTTCATTGTCTGTCTCCGCCACTAATGAGAAGAGCGCACACATTATTCAGAAGAGGAACTTTACTGAAATGCTGCCTTTCTACAAAACTATTTGGAAGTAGAATTATATATTTGAGATGAATATAAAGTTGTTATGTCAGATGTCGATCACTAAGGGCACTTGTCTCTTTTTAAAGGGGCATACCACGAAGACAAGTTTCTTATATGTACTCAGGATAACAAAATAACACGTTGGGGCTTATTTTCTAAGCTGTAGTACCACATGGTGAGGAAAGAGAAGCCCCAAGCTACAAACTCCAGGCAGATAAATGATCCGGGGGAAGGGGGAGGCAGGCACATATCTATGAGAACAGAGATGTAGCAGAGCTGACAGTGAGAAGTCAGTCAGCCTCTCTCTGTCATGCCTCTGTATAATAGGCATCTCATGAATCTCTGATCTGTCTCATCCCTCTCTCTATGTGTCAGTGTGTTAGTACAATGTCAGAAGCCAGATGAAAGTGTATATACACCTGAACCCTGATAATTTAACCACATCGACACCCACAGAACTAGATGGATTATAATGTGTCTGCTTAGAGAGTCCCTGCCCACACCGTGGAATTTTGCACAGACCAGTCTAGGGGGTGATAAGAGCTAAACAGCAATAAAACTGAGTAAAATTGTAAATTAAGGGGTTAAAATGATCTTTATTGTGTTAACATCACTAGGGATTGAGATTTGAGCATTATCTTTTGTGGGAAAACCCCTTTAAAACAGAAATTTTGGGCATCTTTCATTAGTACGATGTGTTCCTTGTCATTCCTTCTGGAATTAACTCACAATGAAAGGGATATTCCTATCTGGGAAATTACATTTCATTAATTAAATATATTTATACATTTTTTCAATTGGATGTTATTAAAAAAGACCATGTGTGAAGCTAATTTCCCATAAATGTCACTGTTCCTTAGAAATTAGATATCTGTCCTTGGATACGACCACCGGAGCAGTAGAGCCCACACGTGTGCTTTTGAGCCCTGGCCGATCCCCTGGATTCAATGTTCATTACCACAGGACGGCTGTGGGACATGCAGTGACTCACATTCATTGGAAGTTCTCTTCACACAGGTACATGTTTTAAAAATTAACATCCAATTGAAGAAATGTATATATATTTATCAGATAAATTCAATAAAATGTCAACGTCAATATTGGAATACCCATTTAAGTTTCAGCAGTATGACACTATTGGCAAAGAAAGGTCCAGTGTCAGACCGTGCCATGTTTTTTTTACCCCTGCGGACTCAGGGGTATGCAGAATCAGGAGTTTCTTGAGCTGCGATAAAGTCTCCAAAAAATAGCAGATGGAAAAAATAAGAAGAGTTAAGAAACCTGATCTCCATCTTGTTCAGAACCAGCACCATTATCATGAAGGACATTATAGAGAAGAACTGGGCACCACCAATGGATTACTGATGTACTTTTAGCTATTATAGTGAGTCTTAATGTATCTTAAAGGCCACCTGTCATCAGGTCTCTGTCACTATTTCTGTCATCTCTACCTGTTGGAGCAGCTCAAAGGGATCCATCCCAGCCTTTATCTAGTTATTTCATACATTAATCATGGTAAAATCATCTATTCTTTATTATGTAAATGAGGCTGATCACATGATCAGAGGCAGTGATGTCACCCCTGTTACCCCTCCCCACTCCCTGTTCATCTACTGACATGCTGTGTCTTCCCATACACATGTGTGATACAAAGACATCAGCTACACAAGTACCTGACATGTTCTGCTATAACATGGCTGCCTGGAGCTGTTGAATCTCTCCTATATAGATACACACAGGCAGCAGGGGGCATGGCCAGCACCAGGAAGCACATGGAGGAGTCATTACACCATTATACAGACTGTCAGTCATGTGTAGAGGATTATCTCATGTATAGCACCAGGGAGCACATGGAGGAGACATTACACCATTATACCTCACACTATTACACAGGCTGTCAGTCAAGCACGGGGGGTGTGGCTGTGCCGCCCACTCATGAATAAGCTGGACAGCTTGAATATGATAATGACTCATTGGACATTTCACAGGTCATTTGCATACAGCTTTAGGACCTCATTGCTTAGGTTTACAGGCATGTAGAGGGACAATGAAGGGATAGATGCAATGCTCTCTAATGGCAGTTTATGAAAATATATTTAGATTAGGGGTTTATTTTGCATGACGGGTTCTCTTTAATGTTATCTTCCCCCAGTATGTTAGTATAAATAGGCCATGCTGCATGTGCGGCACAGTTGTTTTAGATCTTTAGGCTGATTTCTGGCACAAAGTCCTTTGTAAGAAAGTTCTTGCTGTTGGGAATCACAATCCATTTAAAGGTTTGATCCACCTCCATAAGCCATAGTATTGTACTATTTACTACACTACTATATGTATGTAACTATGACAGACAGAGGGTTTGTTTGTAGTCTGTGGTCATGGAGACTGCATAGACGCTGCAGATCTAATGCAATAGAAGATATTTTTGTTTATAAATCTCTTATCGTCTTATGTTCTTGAAGGGTCTCAGAATTATTCTTAGATGTTCATTACATCTGAATTGTCTGTGGTGCTAATGGACTTTCATTTCAATCACTTTCTCTTTACCTCGGGTAACCTGATTTTGCTGCATTATTTTAAGAGCTTCAGATCCTTTGGGGGTCATTGTCGTTGAATTGTAAGGTTAAGCTTCAGTGTGCATATTATCATGCATCGCAGCTTCTTCACACAACACGTCTCATTCAAGACACGTAGCGGTTCCTCTGTCCTCTCGGAGATGACAGACCACATCTGTGCTGATATATCAGCTGAGCATAAGAAGCCGAATCTATGTAGCAAGTAGACCGCAGCAGACACAACATGGTTCTAACAGGGAACACTATGGGTCTAATACAGGTTGATGTTCTAGTACACAAAATGGTTAGAAATCGATTGGAATTTGGTTCATATTGTTTTTGAAGAGCAGCCAAATCACTGTTCAACAAGTACGTATTTGTTATATATCTAAATGAAAACCCTTAGGTCCAACGTAATACCTGAGATAAAGGGCTGCGAGGAGCTGTGCCAAAAGCGAAATAATCCTTGGGAACAATGGTTGCCTACATTTCCGTTGACTATTTTTATTCTATTGTTTTACATAAACAAATTTACCCAGCTTAAAATAATACTTTTATAGTTGACACATTATTAGTACAACTGTCCAGATAATGCTTGACTGACAGCCTGTATAATGGTGTGAGGTATAATGCTGTAATGGCTCCTCCATGCGCTTCCTGGTGCTGGCGCCCCCTGCAGCCTGTGTGTGTATGAGATACTCCTATACACATGACTGACAGCCTGTATAATGATGTGAGGTATAATGGTGTAGTGGCTCCTCCATGTGCTTCCTGGTGCTGGCCCCCCCTGCAGCCTGTGTGTGTATGAGATGCTCCTATACACATGACTGACAGCCTGTATAATGTTGTGATGTATAATGGTGTAATGGCTCCTCCGTGTGCCTCCTGGTGCTGGCGCCCCCTGCAGCCTGTGTGTTTATAGGAGAGATACAACATCTCCAGGATGCAACCATGTTATAGCAGAACATGTCAGGTACTTGTGTAGCTGATGTCTGTGTCTCACACATGTGTATTAGGAGGACAGAGCATGTCAGCAGATAAAGCACAGACACTAGCAATGCTTTACTATACATTACACACCGAGGACATTGCGTTTATATAGACTCCTTCATATATTGCTAATGACTATTAGGCTACCCTCACAAAAACGTTTGTTTTCTCCTGCCCGCAAACAAGATATTTGTTCCTTTTTTGCGGTCAATGTTTTTTCAGTAAAGTATCTTTCCCATGAAACAAGTTAGGCCCTATCCACAGTTAAGGACTAACTTGGTGATCAGTGGGGGCACCCGGAAATCTCACTCAGTTCCATATGAATGGAGCAGAACGGACATGCGCTGCCATCTGCTCATCTTGGAGAGACGAGGGGTCTGACTGAGGAACCTCGGACCTCCTGTGGATAGGGTCCAACTGGTTTCCTGGAAACCCCTTTAAGATCTTGTCATCTTACACAGAGGTACCGCACGACGCAGTTGTGTCCATTTCTTTCTCCGCAAAGAAATGCAGAGGAGTCTCAAGACACGTAGCTGTAATTGGAAGTTCAGTCCCAATATTCGCCACATCACAATACTTTTACGAATGACGCAATACTCAGGATTAGAGATAAATTACAAAAAATGAGTAACAAATTATGAACATATGGTTAAATTAGAGCTTCTCTAGAGCAACTGTTGTATTAAACCCTTCCAAAATACTCAGTGGTGCAAGCTTTTCCTCTGCTGAGCACAATATCAGCTCCGAGTCT
Source organism: Engystomops pustulosus (assembly GCA_019512145.1). Classification (NCBI taxonomy): domain Eukaryota; kingdom Metazoa; phylum Chordata; class Amphibia; order Anura; family Leptodactylidae; genus Engystomops; species Engystomops pustulosus. Next base: position 133,998,974 of record CM033646.1, on the reverse strand, counting down.
AATCTTCCTGGGCTTGGATGCGTGAAGGTAACTTGGCTCAGTAGATGTTTCCTGGCAAAATCCTTAATCAAATCCAGCATATTAGCGTAAGTGGTTCTGGAAGGGAACCAGAGGGGTTTGCTTCTCTCTGGGAAGATCATACTAAATTCATGGGGGATTAGGAGAACAAAGCCTTCATTGCCTGTCTCCGCCACTAATGAGAAGAGCGCACACATTATTCAGAAGAGGAACTTTACTGAAATGCTGCTTTCTACAAAACTATTTGGAAGTAGAATTATATATTTGAGATGAATATAAAGTTTTATGTCAGATGTCGATCACTAAGGGCACTGTCTCTTTTTAAAGGGGCATACCACGAAGACAAGTTTCTGTAGGTACTCAGGATAACAAAATAACACGTTGGGCTTATTTTCTAAGCTGTAGTACCACATGGTAGGGAAAGAGAAGCCCCAAGCTACAAACTCCAGGCAGATAAATGATCCGGGGGAAGGGGGGGCAGGCACATATCTATGAGAACAGAGAGTTAGCAGAGCTGACAGTGAGAAGTCAGTCAGCCTCTCTCTGTCATGCCTCTGTATAATAGGCATCTCATGAATCTCTGATCTGTCTCATCCCTCTCTCTATGTGTCAGTGTGTTAGTACAATGTCAGAAGCCAGATGAAAGTGTATATACACCTGAACTGATAATTTAACCACATACGACACCCACAGAACTAGATGGATTATAATGTGTCTGCTTAGAGAGTCGTGCCCACACCGTGGAATTTTGCACAGACAGTCTAGGGGTGATATAAGAGCTAAACAGCAAAAAACTGAGAGTAAAATTGTAAATTTAAGGGGTTAAAATGATCTTTTTTGTGTTAACATCACTAGGGATTGAGATTTGAGCATTATCTTTTGTGGAAAACCCCTTTAAAACAAAATTTTGGGCATCTTTCATTAGTACGATGTGTTCCTTGTCATTCCTTCTGGAATTACTCACAATGAAAGGGATATTCCTCATCTGGGAAATTACATTTCATAATTAAATAATTATACATTTTTTTCAATTGATGTTATTAAAAAAGACCATGTGTGAAGCTAATTTCCCATAAAGTCACTGTTCCTTAGAAATTAGATATCTGTCCTGGATACGACCACCGGAGCAGTAGTAGAGCCCACACGTGTGCTTTTGAGCCCTGGCCGATCCCCTGGATTCAATGTTCATTACCACAGGACGGCTGTGGGACATGCAGTGACTCACATTCATTGAAGTTCTCTTCACACAGGTACATGTTTTAAAAATTAACATCCAATGAAGAATGTATATATTTATCAGATAAATTCAATAAAATGTCAACGTCAATATTGGAATACCTATTTAAGTTTCAGCAGTAGGACACTATTGGCAAAGAAAGGTCCAGTGTCAACCGTGCCATTTTTTTTTTACCCCTGCGGACTCAGGGTATGCAGAATCAGGAGTTTCTTGAGCTGCGATAAAGTCTCCAAAAAATAGCAGATGGAAAAATAAGAAGAGTTAAGAAACCTGATCTCCATCTTGTTCAGAACCACACCATTATCATGAAGGACATTATAGAGAGAACTGGGCACCACCAATGGATTACTGATGTACTTTTAGCTATTATAGTGAGTCTTAATGTATCTTAAGGCCACCTGTCATCAGGTCTCTGTCACTATTTCTGTCATCTCTACCTGTTGGAGCAGCTCAAAGGGATCCATCCCAGCCTTATCTAGTTATTTATACATAATCATGGTAAAATCATCATTCTTTATTATGTAAATGAGGCTGATCACATGATCAGAGGCAGTGATGTCACCCCTGTTACCCCTCCCCACTCCCTGTTCATCTACTGACATGCGTGTCTCCCACACATGTGTGATACAAAGACATCAGCTACACAAGTACCTGAATGTTCTGCTATAACATGGTGCCTGGAGCTGTTGAATCTCTCCTATATAGATACACACAGGCAGCAGGGGGCATGGCCAGCACCAGGAAGCACATGGAGGAGTCATTACACCATTATACAGACTGTCAGTCATGCTGTTAGAGGATTATCTCATGTATAGCACCAGGAGCACATGGAGGGAGACATTACACCATTATACCTACACTATTACACAGGCTGTCAGTCAAGCACGGGGGGTGTGGCTGTGCCGCCCACTCATGAATAAGCTGGACAGCTTGAATATGATAAGACTCATTGGACATTTCACAGGTCATTTGCATACAGCTTTAGGACCATTGCTTAGGTTTACAGGCATGTAGAGGACAATGAAGGGATAGATGCAATGCTCTCTAATGGCAGTTTATGAAAATATATTTAGATATGGGGTTTATTTTGCATGACGGGTTTCTTTAATGTTATCTTCCCCAGTATGTTGTATTAAATAGGCCATGCTGCATGTGCGGCACAGTTGTTTTAGATTTTAGGCTGATTCTGGCACAAAGTCCTTTGTAAGAAGTTCTTGCTGTTGGGAATCACAATCCATTTAAAGGTTTGATCCACCTCCATAAGCCATAGTATTGACTATTTACTACACTACTATATGATGTAACTATGACAGAAGAGGTTTGTTTTGTAGTCTGTGGTCATGGAGACTGCATAGACGCGCAGATCTAATGCAATAGAAGATATTTTGTTTATAAATCTCTTATCGTCTTATGTTCTTGAAGGGTCTCAGAATTATTCTTAGATGTTCAACATCTGAATTGTCTGTGGTGCTAATGGACTTTCATTTCAATCACTTTCTCTTTACCTCGGGTAACCTGATTTTGCTGCATTATTTTAGAGCTTCAGATCCTTTGGGGGTCATTGTCGTTGAATTGTAAGGTTAAGCTTCAGGTGCAATTATCATGCATCGCAGCTTCTTTACACACAACACGTCTCATTCAAGACACGTAGCGGTTCCTCTGTCCTCTCGGAGATGACAGACCACATCTGTGCTGAATATCAGCTGAGCATAAGAAGCCGAATCTATGTAGCAAGTAGACCGCAGCAGACACACATGGTTCTAACAGGGAACACATGGGTCTAATACAGGTTGAGTTCTAGTACACAAAATGGTAGAATCGATTGGAATTTGGTTCATATTGTTTTTGAAGAGCAGCCAAATCACTGTTTCAACAAGACGTATTTGTATATATCTAAATGAAACCCTTAGGTCCAACGTAATACCTGAGATAAAGGGCTGCGAGGAGCTGTGCCAAAAGCGAAATAATCCTTGGGAACAATGGTTGCCTACATTTCGTTGCTATTTTTATTCTATTGTTTTACATAAACAAATTTACCCAGCTTAAAATAATACTTTATAGTTGACACATTATTAGTACAACTGTCCAATAATGCTTGACTGACAGCCTGTATAATGGTGTGAGGTATTAATGCTGTAATGGTCCTCCATGCGCTTCCTGGTGCTGGCGCCCCCTGCAGCCTGTGTGTGTATGAGATACTCCTATACACATGACTGACAGCCTGATAATGGTGTGAGGTATAATGCTGTAATGCTCCTCCATGCGCTTCCCTGGTGCTGGCGCCCCCTGCAGCCTGTGTGTGTATGAGATCTCCTATACACATGACTGACTGCCTTATAATGGTGTGAGGTATAATGCTGTAATGGCTCCTCCATCGCTTCCTGGTGCTGGCGACCCCATGCCGAGGACATTGCGTTTATATAGACTCCTTCATATATTGCTAATGACTATTAGGCTACCCTCACAAAAACGTTTGTTTTCTCCTGCCCGCAAACAAGATATTTGTTCCTTTTTTGCGGTCAATGTTTTTTCAGTAAAGTATCTTTCCCATGAAACAAGTTAGGCCCTATCCACAGTTAAGGACTAACTTGGTGATCAGTGGGGGCACCCGGAAATCTCACTCAGTTCCATATGAATGGAGCAGAACGGACATGCGCTGCCATCTGCTCATCTTGGAGAGACGAGGGGTCTGACTGAGGAACCTCGGACCTCCTGTGGATAGGGTCCAACTGGTTTCCTGGAAACCCCTTTAAGATCTTGTCATCTTACACAGAGGTACCGCACGACGCAGTTGTGTCCATTTCTTTCTCCGCAAAGAAATGCAGAGGAGTCTCAAGACACGTAGCTGTAATTGGAAGTTCAGTCCCAATATTCGCCACATCACAATACTTTTACGAATGACGCAATACTCAGGATTAGAGATAAATTACAAAAAATGAGTAACAAATTATGAACATATGGTTAAATTAGAGCTTCTCTAGAGCAACTGTTGTATTAAACCCTTCCAAAATACTCAGTGGTGCAAGCTTTTCCTCTGCTGAGCACAATATCAGCTCCGAGTCTAATCTTCCTGGGCTTGGATGCGTGAAGGTAACTTGGCTCAGTAGATGTTTCCTGGCAAAATCCTTAATCAAATCCAGCATATTAGCGTAAGTGGTTCTGGAAGGGAACCAGAGGGGTTTGCTTCTCTCTGGGAAGATCATACTAAATTCATGGGGGATTAGGAGAACAAAGCCTTCATTGTCTGTCTCCGCCACTAATGAGAAGAGCGCACACATTATTCAGAAGAGGAACTTTACTGAAATGCTGCTTTCTACAAAACTATTTGGAAGTAGAATTATATATTTGAGATGAATATAAAGTTTTATGTCAGATGTCGATCACTAAGGGCACTGTCTCTTTTTAAAGGGGCATACCACGAAGACAAGTTTCTGTAGGTACTCAGGATAACAAAATAACACGTTGGGCTTATTTTCTAAGCTGTAGTACCACATGGTAGGGAAAGAGAAGCCCCAAGCTACAAACTCCAGGCAGATAAATGATCCGGGGGAAGGGGGGGCAGGCACATATCTATGAGAACAGAGAGTTAGCAGAGCTGACAGTGAGAAGTCAGTCAGCCTCTCTCTGTCATGCCTCTGTATAATAGGCATCTCATGAATCTCTGATCTGTCTCATCCCTCTCTCTATGTGTCAGTGTGTTAGTACAATGTCAGAAGCCAGATGAAAGTGTATATACACCTGAACTGATAATTTAACCACATACGACACCCACAGAACTAGATGGATTATAATGTGTCTGCTTAGAGAGTCGTGCCCACACCGTGGAATTTTGCACAGACAGTCTAGGGGTGATATAAGAGCTAAACAGCAAAAAACTGAGAGTAAAATTGTAAATTTAAGGGGTTAAAATGATCTTTTTTGTGTTAACATCACTAGGGATTGAGATTTGAGCATTATCTTTTGTGGAAAACCCCTTTAAAACAAAATTTTGGGCATCTTTCATTAGTACGATGTGTTCCTTGTCATTCCTTCTGGAATTACTCACAATGAAAGGGATATTCCTCATCTGGGAAATTACATTTCATAATTAAATAATTATACATTTTTTTCAATTGATGTTATTAAAAAAGACCATGTGTGAAGCTAATTTCCCATAAATGTCACTGTTCCTTAGAAATTAGATATCTGTCCTGGATACGACCACCGGAGCAGTAGTAGAGCCCACACGTGTGCTTTTGAGCCCTGGCCGATCCCCTGGATTCAATGTTCATTACCACAGGACGGCTGTGGGACATGCAGTGACTCACATTCATTGAAGTTCTCTTCACACAGGTACATGTTTTAAAAATTAACATCCAATGAAGAATGTATATATTTATCAGATAAATTCAATAAAATGTCAACGTCAATATTGGAATACCTATTTAAGTTTCAGCAGTAGGACACTATTGGCAAAGAAAGGTCCAGTGTCAACCGTGCCATTTTTTTTTTACCCCTGCGGACTCAGGGTATGCAGAATCAGGAGTTTCTTGAGCTGCGATAAAGTCTCCAAAAAATAGCAGATGGAAAAATAAGAAGAGTTAAGAAACCTGATCTCCATCTTGTTCAGAACCACACCATTATCATGAAGGACATTATAGAGAGAACTGGGCACCACCAATGGATTACTGATGTACTTTTAGCTATTATAGGAGTCTTAATGTATCTTAAGGCCACCTGTCATCAGGTCTCTGTCACTATTTCTGTACATCTCTACCTGTTGGAGCAGCTCAAAGGGATCCATCCCAGCCTTATCTAGTTATTTATACATAATCATGGTAAAATCATCTATTCTTTATTATGTAAATGAGGCTGATCACATGATCAGAGGCAGTGATGTCACCCCCTGTTACCCCTCCCCACTCCCTGTTCATCTACTGACATGCGTGTCTCCCACACATGTGTGATACAAAGACATCAGCTACACAAGTACCTGACATGTTCTGCTATAACATGGTGCCTGGAGCTGTTGAATCTCTCCTATATAGATACACACAGGCAGCAGGGGGCATGGCCAGCACCAGGAAGCACATGGAGGAGTCATTACACCATTATACAGACTGTCAGTCATGCTGTTAGAGGATTATCTCATGTATAGCACCAGGAGCACATGGAGGAGACATTACAACCATTATACCTACACTATTACACAGGCTGTCAGTCAAGCACGGGGGGTGTGGCTGTGCCGCCCACTCATGAATAAGCTGGACAGCTTGAATATGATAAGACTCATTGGACATTTCACAGGTCATTTGCATACAGCTTTAGGACTCATTGCTTAGGTTTACAGGCATGTAGAGGACAATGAAGGGATAGATGCAATGCTCTCTAATGGCAGTTTATGAAAATATATTTAGATATGGGGTTTATTTTGCATGACGGGTTCTCTTTAATGTTATCTTCCCCAGTATGTTGTATAAATAGGCCATGCTGCATGTGCGGCACAGTTGTTTTAGATTTTAGGCTGATTCTGGCACAAAGTCCTTTGTAAGAAGTTCTTGCTGTTGGGAATCACAATCCATTTAAAGGTTTGATCCACCTCCATAAGCCATAGTATTGACTATTTACTACACTACTATATGATGTAACTATGACAGACAGAGGTTTGTTTTGTAGTCTGTGGTCATGGAGACTGCATAGACGCGGCAGATCTAATGCAATAGAAGATATTTTGTTTATAAATCTCTTATCGTCTTATGTTCTTGAAGGGTCTCAGAATTATTCTTAGATGTTCAACATCTGAATTGTCTGTGGTGCTAATGGACTTTCATTTCAATCACTTTCTCTTTACCTCGGGTAACCTGATTTTGCTGCATTATTTTAAGAGCTTCAGATCCTTTGGGGGTCATTGTCGTTGAATTGTAAGGTTAAGCTTCAGTGTGCAATTATCATGCATCGCAGCTTCTTTACCACAACACGTCTCATTCAAGACACGTAGCGGTTCCTCTGTCCTCTCGGAGATGACAGACCACATCTGTGCTGAATATCAGCTGAGCATAAGAAGCCGAATCTAGTAGCAAGTAGACCGCAGCAGACACAACATGGTTCTAACAGGGAACACATGGGTCTAATACAGGTTGAGTTCTAGTACACAAAATGTAGAATCGATTGGAATTTGGTTCATATTGTTTTTGAAGAGCAGCCAAATCACTGTTCAACAAGACGTATTTGTATATATCTAAATGAAACCCTTAGGTCCAACGTAATACCTGAGATAAAGGGCTGCGAGGAGCTGTGCCAAAAGCGAAATAATCCTTGGGAACAATGGTTGCCTACATTTCCGTTGCTATTTTTATTCTATTGTTTTACATAAACAAATTTACCCAGCTTAAAATAATACTTTATAGTTGACACATTATTAGTACAACTGTCCAGATAATGCTTGACTGACAGCCTGTATAATGGTGTGAGGTATAATGCTGTAATGGCTCCTCCATGCGCTTCCTGGTGCTGGCGCCCCCTGCAGCCTGTGTGTGTATGAGATACTCCTATACACATGACTGACTGCCTGTATAATGGTGTGAGGTATAATGCTGTAATGGCTCCTCCATGCGCTTCCTGGTGCTGGCGCCCCCTGCAGCCTGTGTGTGTATGAGATCTCCTATACACATGACTGACTGCCTTATAATGGTGTGAGGTATAATGCTGTAATGGCTCCTCCATCGCTTCCTGGTGCTGGCGACCCCATGCGCCCCCTGCAGCCTGTGTGTGTATGAGATACTCCTATACACATGACTGACTGCCTGTATAATGGTGTGAGGTATAATGCTGTAATGGCTCCTCCATGCGCTTCCTGGTGCTGGAGCCCCCTGCAGCCTGTGTGTGTATGAGATACTCCTATACACATGACTGACACAGCTCCAGGCAGCCATGTTATAGCAGAACATGTCAGTACATGTAGCTGATGTCTGTGTATGTGTGTGTATTAAGAGGAGCAATGTCAGCAGATACCTAACTATGCTTTACTATACATTCACACAGAATGCAGCAGGGGGAAGAGAGGGAGGGGTAACAGTGTGACATCACTGACCATGTGACCAGCCTCATTTACATAATAAAGAATAGATATTTTTAATGATCAATTGTTGAAATAACTAGATAAAGGCTGGGATGGGATCCTTGTGAGCTGCTCCAACAGGTAGAGGTGACAACTAGTGACACAGACCTGATGATAGGTTCCTTTAACGTAAAAAGTATAATTGAGTAATGCAGTTCATTACTGGATGTGAGCCCAGTCTTCTGCTGATAAGGTAGGCTGGGTTAGCATCACGACTGTCCTTACAACATATGCCACACATGTATCCCACAGTAAGCTGTATATGGGGGTTTTTCCCCAGTGATTTCAAGGTCCTTATTTGGACAGTGACATCACCGGGATTTGACAGCGGACATGCCCGGGGATGACACCTGGGAGTGATCAACTGCGCGCCATAGGTCCCATCGGCTCCCTAGACCCTCTGCGGTCACAATGCATGTGCTCAGTAGGAGGGCGAGCAGATGAAAGGATGTAGCTTGCATGGCTAACCGCGGAGTGTGATGGGCACAGGACGGTCCGGTCCCATGCCGCATACCTTTTCAAAGCCTTCGAACAAAACTCGCCAGGTTGGGACTCTGGCATAGCGTGCAGGGCGAGCCGACGAGACAGAGAAAGAAGTGGCCTACCATTACGCCGATAAACGAGTGCTAGGCATCGATAAATTCCCCCTATATGTCTATCTGGTGTTTACTGAGAGAAATGTTTTTGAGTACCTAGTCCATGCCAGGGGTGGGATCATTTTGCATTGGTGGATATTTTTGCAAATCCATTGAACCCATTTCAAGACACATATAAGAGAATAAAGAGGGGCCCTACCGGCATAGAGAGGCAGATATCTAAAATGTTTGTGACGGATGGTTCAGAATATGCTGTCAAACTGTTAGCATATTTTAGACATTGTAAGGCAGTACGACGAAGTGGGATGTGCTTGTAAAAAGGTGGTGTGCTGCCAACATTTATCAAATATAGAACATTTTGCATTAGTTTTCTGACAAATGCACAAACTAAGGCCATATTCACACTTGCCGAGTTTTTCGTCCATGACACGCCTGGGTTTCTCTGCTTCCATTGACTAAATATGCAGAACCAACACTGTAATGATTACAGTATGGGAATTTACTAGCCGAATATGTTTTACATCAACCCCCCCCCCCCCACAGATATAGATAAGTATATATAGTAAATAATCCTGGAACTCCCTTTAGAGAAGTCTCCAGCCCACATAGCACATTAACCCAGAGATTACAGTCCCTTCCCAAACCCCTAATAGCAGAATGGTTATACAATTCCTGCTCCTGGTCGTCATGAGGTACGGTTCTTCAGGTTCTTCTCTAATATGCCTTTGGCATCAGCGTGTCTGCACAGAAGACTGAAGAAAGATAAGAAATGAATTGTTAGAAATCCAGGGATTTATGAAAAGCTGGCAAAGATCATGGAGTAGTAATTGGGGGAAACTAGTACAACAAACCACAATGTACTGTATTCTGATCTGATTCTTCTATTAGAATGATACATTTAGTGTCTAGATACTCCTACAATGCTGCCAATCTACAAATCCAGAGTGCTTGATAGACAGTGTAAGTACACAGCCACAAGGACGGAATAAGGGGGTGAGGGAGGCACACGGCCAAGCTTGATCAGGACAGGCAATCACGGCACCAAGTGCTTGATCTGGGTACGAAAGTGTAGTACACAAGCACCAAGTGCTTGATCCAGACAGTGTAATACACTGCGCATTCTTGGAACTTTGCAATTCCCTCTAAAAAGGATATCTACCACCAATTACCATGTCATGCTTTTACCCTACCTTAGAGAGTGATGGTGAACCCTTTTAGAGATCGCGTGCAACCCAGTGAGACTCAAAAAACACGAAGCTTTTCCTCAAAGTACCAGACAAGCAATTTCGGCAGTAACAAACTTATTGTAACCAGAATCTTTGAGCTCCAACCGACACATCCTTTCAACTCTTTCAGAAGGACCGCGCAGCCAGGATGGGTCACCTTTACAATAGCAGGCCTATACCACTGCCTGAGACTGCAGGAATGTGCCATGTCCTGGCAAACCTGTGCCTAGAACAGCCTGTGTGCCCACAGAGAGGCCGCCCGGAGTGCCGATCTTGGCACCAGTGCATAGGTTCGCCACACTGCTCTAGGGGCTAATAAGCACAAGCCAAGCTAAATTCAGGGCTCTCGTATTGCAGAGAAAAACAAGGGACTTTTAAAAAAATATGTAAATTAGCCTGAGGCAACTGGCCTTGTACCTCACCCTCCACCGGCCCTCTATCCTCAGAAAAAAAAGCTGGTGATGTCCCAGCTGTGTGAAAATCTTGCGCATGGCCACAAGAACTTTGTCCCCTTTGCGATGCCCAAAGGTGACTAGTGTGGGTGCGTCAAGGAGAGGAGGGCGAATAAAATATGGAGCAGGGTGGAGCCAGAGCCGCTCAAGCCAGCACAGAGGACAGTCTCCACCGGTAATCGATGGTAGATTCTTTTTTAGAGGAACGCAAATTCATAACTAACCCATAACTAGGGGAGAAAACAGGGAAATTAGGAGAGAACGCACATCAATACCTTCCTGTGACACCGCCAAGAGTTGTTTGTATTTGTTCTTGCGCACAATCCAGTCAGAGTCTAGAACAAACATACAGTAATCCCTTTAGCCACCAATTTACTTCTTATCTTCTTCCTCTCAGAGCCAGTGATTAAATGGCATATCAGAGCGGACAATGTGACTCAGATGCCTATTACACTGTCCGCCCGTCTGACGATGTGCTTGATATTCACCGTGTTGACAGGTAACTGCTAGGACTATATATATAGTCCACATGCTGCGTTTGCAAAGCAATAATATATATGGCCAGATAGAGGAAAAGACAAGCAGCGCCAAGCTGCTGGACATCCGATCTTTGTTGGAATATCTCATAACGAGCTGACAATTAATGTGTCATTGGCATCTATCTAGACATTTCCACAATCTTCTTTGTTATAATCAGAAAAAGACCTTGATTTTATCGTGATCTCTTACCCCCTGATAAACCAGCGCTATTCTTGTTATAAGGTCGTCTGGTTTCACTTCAGTATTACCTAGAAGAGGCGGTCTTGACAACCTTTTATTTCGTTTATTTTTTTTTTTACAAACCTCCCTAAACCGGAAATAGGAACTTGTTTTTAGGACCCCCTAAACAATCATTATGTTCATCTGGCATGCACAATAAAAACATGTCACACTATCCCAAACTCTTAAGGGTCCTTGAAATAAGTCAAAACGGATTATAAGTTGCAGTGCCAGGTTAGTATCCCACAACCAAGCAATAAAGATTAGTGTCAAACCTTTGAAGCCATGAAATGAATAGGCAGGGCGATAATAGTGAAACTTTTGGCAACAGGAATTCATTAGTACCACAGCTTTGCTGTTCCTTTTTCTCCTTCGGCTTCTTTCTTCGCAGTGAGTAAGTTCTGAAATCCTCCACTTCAGTCAGATAAGGAGGTAATATGTAACACTTTCCATACCTAGATAAAAATTTCCCTAAAAACAAGAACACAAATAACCAAAAACACTAAATAATAAAAAATGTGTTTTTACGGTTTCCAAAATGCTTTTTTTGGCATTTTATATTGCAAAAATAGCACCCCTTTAGAATAGACAATTACAATTTCTAGTTAATATATACATTATACACCCACAACATTTGCTTTCTGCAATTTGCTTGGGTCGCATACAGTTAGCTCTCAACCGCTCCAACCGGGAGAGATAAGTGCAATATAATATATGTGCATTCAGGCGAGAGGATTCAAGGTTGAAAAGAACAACATCCTGCTAGAGGGATATGCAAGCTACTCTATTATATTTCTTTTCTCCAAAAACAATACATCGTTCCAATATAAAAAATGTTTTAATAAGTACAAAAGGAGATGCAAATCGCAGAATTCCAAAAAAATCCATTTTCAAGATCCTTACCATCACTTTTGATTTGCTTTTGGTGTACATATTTTTCTCCACTTCTCCACTTCTCCCTCAAATTCTGGTCTGTCATTTCAGTCTTCCTAATTCCATTCTTCCCTGATGTTGGGATCTTTGGCTGGGATCGGACCATATCCTCTGCGGACAACTGCTGTAATAGGATAGGGTTGGTCATAAGGATGAATGATCACAAATTAAAATTATGGCATGGCTCAAGGGACCTAAAGGAAGTGTGACCAGACTTTTAGAAAAACCTAAAGACAGGTCCTCATAGCACGTTTATGGTAACTATCTTGCCCTATTTTTTAGCTAAAAAGTACATACTCTATCCCCAGAAATGAACTTTATAAGCTACCTGGCACCCCCTGCCATAAGGAGCAGGGCATCCCAAGGATGTGTTTTTACACAAGTGATCACTGTGTGACTTGTCCTCTGCCAGCCTTCTTCACTTTTACAGAGCAAGAAGAAACGACATCTGCCTAAGGGATGGGAGATACATCAGAGGTTGCAGGTGCCGACTCAACAGATACTTGCATGAATAACACATTGCACACATGTGTGACTCACTGCTATTCTGGCGGTGGTCCAGGTAGGCTTACAAAGTTCATTTTTGGAGATCAGAAACTATGCACCTTTGTACTGAAACATTGTGGCAACTAGTGAGCACAGCTCTATGGGAACCTGTCAGTCTTATCAGTGTTTAAATGGCTGGTAACAGGTCTTTTTGGTTAAATTGGTTTTCTACATTTGGAGAGCAGGCCCCTATCTTCCCAAAACAGTGGCACAGCTGTTCTACAATTAGTGAAGATTTTAGTAACAGGGTATGTAAATATAGTCTTGTCTTATAAATGATACCTGATTTTGGATCTGTGATATTTATCCTGCTTGTACATGAATCTAGCAGCTACTACGTTAGAGCTATTGCCCGACCGTTTGTAATTCTCTTGCCTGCTGTTTTTTGCATTTATTATACTTCTTAATAAATATTTTGAATAGAAGTAAGATTAGTTTGTCATACTCAGGCCTCTGATGGGGCCTTATAATATACTTTTTATGGGGTAAAGGAGAATTCCAAAACTCTAGGTGAATGATGACGATCACACAGAGGAATGCTCAGATAATGTCAGAGAGGCGAGAGCTGGACTTCAGTCCCAACTCGCCCCTTCATAGTGATTTTCTGGATGATTGCCACCCAGAGATACGCACATAAAGAAACATGATCTAGAAAGTGTTACTTCTGCTTTACAACACCGTTTACGTTCTGCTGAAAGGTTCCTTTAACATAAGGAGGATTGATTCGATAAGAAGAGCTATGTCATGTACTCAAGGAATAACAATAGTTATCGTCTACGTACTTTACTGCAATTTTTTTTCCCACAGCAAAGCTCTAAGTGTCAAACTTGTGCTGTCCATTGACCGAGTAAGCGAAGACTAGCTGCTTTTTGGTCAAGGCAGTCCAGAGGAGATAAGGAAATTGCTGTTTTTCACTAAGAATGTGGACTGACAACATTTTTCTTGTTTACTGGTTTATGCCAAAGTTGTTTGAAAAATTATCTATGTCACCACATATCTTTAACTGTGCACAGGCCAAATCCTGACAATAATGGACATGAAAACACAAACAAATTGTGAATGGTCTTTTTTTTTTTTACTGCAGATTATGAAAATACAAAGCAATCTACTTACCCAATACGTTACATACTAAAAAGTTATCAGGTCAGGGCTGAAAGTGTCGCTGGCGTTTCTGGAAAACAATTTCATTTCATAAATTGAAGTTATTGATCCTTTTTTTCAAAAAGGTGCGGAAACATAACTGTCAGAACCCCGATTTGAAAAGTGACTTTCTAAGCCTGAAGATTGTGTCCCCACACAGATTTAGAAGGATTAATAGACATACAAGGAGGTGACATGGATTAGAAGTGGGTGGGTGTCTTGAGCACACAGAAGAGCGCTTTACGGAAAAGCGCCTCAACAAAAAGGAAGATTGAGCGGTATTAGTCTAAATCTCTAGGACAATCTCAGCGATAGTGATTCTACAGGGATTAAGTGCGAGGAGGTAGTCAGCTGCACTGTCAATATGCCCGGTTTACTTATCAGCACACCGAATGTGCGGAATGAGTATGGCTTTCTCCTACCCGTGTGATCCGGCCCTAGGGCCGCTTATGAGACTGCGAAGTCTACCCGTCGGTCAATCAGACCAGCATACTGTAAGAAGATGTGGAATTACTTAATCTCAGCATCTTGTACATGAACATGCACCAGTGTGATGGACAGAGGCACGTAACATCACCATATACGAGGACATATAGCTGCCCTTAGATATTGACCCCCGGAATAGAAAATCTTCTACGGTAGCTTTGTGGTCAAATTCTGCCAGCCTAACAAAAGAGCGTTTCGTATCATAAATGAACTTTGGCCCTCACTGTAAGGTTCACTGATCAAACATGGTCCGTCTCGGATTGTATTAGCTTTGCTTGTTACACACACATTGGGAATACAGTAAGGAGTTTTTTTGCTCCCGGGGTGTGTTTACATGCCATTACATGTATAGTAGTTTGTTTATACCTTTACTCCAATCATGATGAGTACATTGTTTATATTTTATTAACTTTTTTTTCTACCTTAGCTAATAGGGAACTTCCTGTAATAGAAAGCCTCTGAGGAAGTATGTGCATGCAACACAGATTTAAAGCACACTGCGCCTCCTAGTGGAGCAATAATGGGAACAAAATCAGTTGTATGAGTTGGGGTTAAAGGGGTTATTATACATATGTTGCTCGTTATAACTGCCCACTAGGAAGAAATAGCAATAGAAAGGTTAGGGAAAGCTGGGACTAAAGAACGATTCACAGTGTGTCCGGGCCAATAGGGGTCTTCCTATTTGATGAAAGGCAGTTTAGAGCAATGCGTCCTACCATTCATTTATGGTAACTGCCCTGAGCAACAGGCTCCAGTATCCTCCGCCACTTCATACAGTTGTCCATAAGCAGATGCAATTCCTGCGCGGCATTTGTATTAATCGGGCATAGACACTTGCTTGTACCTGCGACTCATCCATTAGTGAGAAAGGTACCCCCAAGGCTCAGACCATCCCAGATCATATGTTATCCCATTCAATGGATAACAAGCAACGCTACACACAACCCCTTTAAGGTGGGAAGATATGGGCTGTTGGCTATGGAATGGAAATAAATATATAACACCTGATTTAATTAAATCAACTTTTGTTAGGTTTCAAAATGATAACCTTTTTTCAGTGAGACACATTGGGATCGTAGTGGACCTCAATCTAGCAGAATTCCAGTGCGGACAGAGATTTGCACAGGTCAGTTAGAACATCTTATATGAAGAGCTTGTGTGAGGAGTGCTACAAGCCCAGCCACCATGCTGAAACCTGGCCTAGATCTCAGCTCATGGCTTCAAAAATGTAAAATTGTTAAGGGAGTAGTGAAAGTTTTAATGAAGATCATAGCAGCGGTTCACTTCCCCGGTGGTGCACTTCTCATTTAAAAGTTGTTAAGGAGGTTCCCCACTGGTCGGACCCTGACCCTGGCGCCTGCTAGATGGGATTTACAGTAAATTAATATTTTGTGAAAGTCTTGACAACAGGTAAAAGTGATCACACAAGACACTAAGGAAAATATAACAGAAGACCAAGGGATATGTGACAGTTCTCACAGAATGATAAAAAGCTGCGAATGTATGCTATATATTCCAGTACAAGTAAGGGGAAAGTAAAAAATTACCATGGAGCACCAAAGAAGGTGTGTAAGAGTTGATTTTTATTAACCCCTGATGGTCCTAAAAAAGAAAAAAAAAAAAGAATGCTACTGGAGAACCGGCCAGGTTGCCTCCGTTTCCTGGTACCAAGTACTGCGATCACCGCACGAGCGATGGCCGCGTTCTCAGCTAGCCACTCAAGCTACCGTAGGCCCAGTGGGGGATGTTGCACATGTATTTCTATGAGCATAGTTGCAAGGAGAAGCTAGAAAAAACTGAAGAAGCTTTGCACACGGCCCACATAGACAAGACTTCCATACAGTGCACTGACCTGCTGAAGAATGCAAAGACAGAGCAGGCCCGATTGTAAGTCTTTTGTCAATTGGGAAGCCAAGTTCTGCACCATTGTTTTATCCCATGAAACCTGCAAGCTGCATGGTAGCCTTTACCCATTGGCTGTGCTTAATACTGCAGCATCCATTAAGAGTTGCTTAACGTTGTTCTGTATATTGTACCTAACTGTGATATAAAGATAAAAACCTCTTTTAACCTATGGAACATCTGCAAGGGGCAAATCTGAGAGTGCCGAAAATTACAATATGAAGGTAGTCCTACATGGACAGCACGCTTGGCATATAGTGTAATAATTGTACTAATTACAATTAGTAGTATTCTATCATATACAAAAGCACAAAGGGGTTTTTCTTAATGGATTCATGTCAATCCACAAGTTAGAAAACAAAAAATAAAATAACACCCACATTGCAGCCATATCATATTACCTTGCGGATGGTTGCAGTCTTGCGGAGAGGGTTTACTCTGAGGGACTGTACACCGATGGCAATGAATCATAGATGAATCATAGGGATATTGCTGTACCGACATGGATTTCTGGAATATACAACCAACTTACCAATATGGGAATTTTCAGATTTGTCCTTTCGGGAAGTTCACTGAGAACAGACATGTTGTGATTGATCATCACCTACCCACTCCCGGCTCATTATCAGCCAATCTTATGGTAGCCTCGTTGGCGGTAGCCCACGTTCTGTTCCCAGTTGGACTTATTTAAACAGTATCGTCAGAATTGGTCGAGAACATTGCCTGCACATCTGCCACATTTTGTGGTCTACACGGACATCTGGGCAGCACTTTGTTTAACAATACTTGCCACTGCAAAAAGAAAAGTACCTTTGCTACTACTATGATATCCTTCAATTTAATCATTAGTAAATTTAATTCCGACTTTCCAAAAATCTATTTTAATCTCTGTATATCTCAATCTAAAACATACAGTGTATTTAAAATTCTGATCACATTCCTGTGTTGTATCTTGTACATTAGAAGCAGTACAAGCCCATGGACCTTTTTTGGCTAATGTATTCCATGGGCTTCAGAACAAGACAAGACTAGATGGTGTCCATAATGTGTTGACCCGAGCTATATAGCCGGTCTTAAATGCTCGTCAGTGTTATAATGCCGCCCGTCCCGGTGCAGGTTGCCCTGTTGCCCCGTCCCTGGGTGCAGGCGTCCCCTGGTTGTACTTTCCAGTTTTTATATCCCTTTGTAGGTTGATTGTCATGGCTTCCCATCGTACACTATAATGTTCCATAGCTCTTACTTTTCTTCTGAAATTGCGATCACTTAAAAAGATAATCCTATTCAACCCCTTGTATAAATCACAGTTTAGTACAATGCAGGATGCCCAAGGACCTGCAGTTTTACATCCAAAAGCATTAAAGAGGTTCATTACAGTGTCAATAGGTAAAGTAAAGAAACAAGTTTCAGAAGTGAAGAGGGAGCCCAGGAATACCTTCTACCTCCACTAAACTCTTACTTCCCTTTTTTGCTAAGAGAACATAACAGGTATTTATATGGACCATCGTGGCCCAAATTTAGTTAAAGTGTTTGCACACTTTTTCTGTCTATCTTTCACTAAAATGAACGACAAACCGCTTATCACATGATATAATAAAGTTGTTTGCACCAGCCCTTTTGTCACATTTGTACTGGCTCTGGGACAAGAAGAAAAAATGTGCACCAAAAAAGGGGCGTTCTTGTTGCACGGTTGTGGTCATAAGATGGGCCTTTGTGCCTAGCTCCTTCAGGTCGATCAAATACCAAACAACAAAAAAAAAAGCTTATATATTATGGTAGTCAAGGAATTGCCATATGCCATTCTTCGCATCAGTGACTATGCACAATGAACAGAAATGCGAGCTTAATGTGAATTATGTATGTTTGTTTTGTTTTTGGATCAGTCTAACACCCAAATTTATAACTTCCAAAAACCCCTTCTTGGCACCATCCTAAAAACCTGTGAGTTTCCACCATGTAATGTACCCATACAGATATATTTAACACATCCAAAAAACAATGTGTGTGGTGGAATGGAAAAGCAACCAAGTATTGTTATGTTAGCGTTAGTTTTTAGACTTGTTCCTAAAATTACCATATAGCCTTATTATTGGGATTCTTACAATTTAATTTGGGCAATCATAGCCTAAAATATTCACCACCCTGTATGGGGAAAATTGCCATCACAATGTGCCCAGAATTGATGAAAAGGTCAAACCCACTTGCCAACATTAACATAACTGTATATACGGTATGACATACTATTTGTTTAAATAAGTTAATTAAAGTATTTGCTTTAAGCAAGTCTGTTGTGACACCCTATAAAACAACTTTCATTAAGGTGCTTAATGTAACCGCCCCAACACTCCTCACTTATAAGGACTTAAACAATGGCATTCATTGTCACCCCTTGCTGTGTCAAACACAACAAAAACTTCATTAGAGTTTTTTGGCACAGATTTCAATCGACACGCACAAGTGAGGGTGCCATGACTTAGACAGTCTGCAGTTGGTTTGGAAAACCGTTGCCTCGGGATTGATCAGGAAGTATATAAATTAAAAATACTTTTAGTTACTGGGATCAAAACCACCTCGGCAGCAAGTCCGGACAAGAGGAGAAGACTGGGCAAACAGTGTGGGCAAGAATTCAAAAACCACTTTCAAAATAATCAGGAAAAAAAAAAAAAAAAAAACAAAAATAAAGTAAAAACGACCAAGACTGCGAGAGAGTGATGTCGGGAGACCTCTGATACAATACAATCATTGTGTGCAATAATAAATGGAGATTATCCCATGTAAGGCTATCCTCAATTTTCTTCTATTACTAAAATTTAAAATTTTCTGTTCTGTCAAAATAAAAATTCTATTCTTACTGATCCTGAAAAACTTATGAAATCCTTTCAATACAGAGTATATAAAAAAAAAAAACCAAATCTGACATCTCCCCCCTCCCCCACACACATTTTTTTTATCTACAGGCACAGAAGCTTTTATGATCACAAGTGCATCACGAGGCCCAGCCCCCAACAGGACCAAATCTACATTACCTATCCCTCACATCCCCGCGTGAGGGTCCGACGAGGATTCGGAGCTGCGCACGCGATTTCACAAGACAGTGTGTCCCCAATTTCCTGCATTTGTCGGCTTCCACTCTGTGGTCCGCCGAGTTTCACCTTTCTCTCCTCCTAGTGCATGCAAGTGCTGAAGATCAGTTGGTTGTTCTGACGTCTGATTTTGTATGGCATGCAAGCCGGCACGATGCACACAATCCGATCACCAAACAACCCGGGAAATTCATCGCGCGAAACGTAAAAATTGCAAGGCCCCAAGAAAAAGGCGGAGTTTGGAGACCCTTATTAAAGTGCATCCCCATTGTCCTTGAAAATTTTCAGATGTGATTGCAATCAGCAGAACTACCCGTAAGAAGTTGTCCAAACTATATGAAAAAAAGTTGGCAGTAAGGGCTTTCTAAAAAATTTGTTAAACTACCCTTCACTCACGTGCTACTGGTGTACTGTGTGTTTTACAGGGCCAAGCAGATCGCTCCAGGGAACTCTGGGGCCTGGCATGCCTACCATCCTATTGTCCAGTGTGTAGCAGGCGGATGGGGTTGCCAGTCAGGCAGAGCAGTTGGGTCGGAGTTCTGTGCCCGTGTAAACAAACAGGGGCAAGGCTTGCACACCCAGGTGTGTGGAAACGGTAGCGACGTAGGGACTTTTGTTAATCCCCAGCCCTTCTGCTAATTTTTCTATAGTCCGACAACCCCCCCTCGTAATGAACAACAACTTCAATACGGCAAGTCATAAGTGGGGTTTAAAAGGTTATGTTTCATAACAGACACTGTATAATCACATCCAATGTGTCCTTGTAGATACTGTAGCACAGTAACAAAAAAAGAGCCAGATACTTTCAAAACAGTGCAACAATACTTTCATTTTATCCTGACCTTTTGGCCTCAAGATGGACAGTATCAACCACCCGGATCTGTAATTAAGGAACAGTTTTAATAATATTAGTGATCTTAATCAGTCTTCATTGGCCCGGAGCCCCAAGTATTAGGTCTGTAATCCTTAATTTGCAAGTCATCTCTAAGCTGATGGGCTTAGAGACCTAGCTGCTGTCACTCACAGTTCCTCCTCTCTGCATAAACTGTATGTCACTGACACCTCAGTGAAGGCTTTTTTTATGGTCTAATTTACATTGTATATCTATTCTCCTTGAACGAGCCCCACAATCAAACATTTGGATACTTTTTTGGTGACCTTAGCAATAATCCCAGCTATTTTTTGTATTAGTAGTGAGATAAGTTTCTCTACTAAAGGCTATGCTGTGTGGCATAAATAGTCTGGGCTAACAGTGGAAATTTTGTGCCCCTTTCCGCTTCTAAACCCTGCTCCCAACTCCCCAGGAAAGGCCATTCCACGAATTTGGGCAGGGTATAGGATCAGCTCTCAACAGTTGGTGCAGTCATGCTCCCATTTATATGTCTTTAATAGGGTAGCACCAGGGTCGCAACCATCACTGGGAATACCCGGACAAGTGCCGGGGTCCAGGGCTCCTGAGGGGGCATAGAAGAGCACATAAGGAATCTTTAGGTCAGGGGGGGGGGGGGGTCTACTTTTATCAATCCCTAGGGGGTGCCAAAGTTTGTATATAAAATAACCAAGCAGGGGGCATATGATAAACTAGGGAAATTTTAGGGAAAAGAAACCGTTTTAAGTTTCTGAATTTCTGCATAGGTGCCCACTGAGACTTTCGCTTACGAACCTGGGGCCGCGAGCCCTGGGTAAGCAGTACTAATAATGGTACTTCATATTTGTCGTTTCACATTTTTTGTCAATTTTGACTATGATTAAAAAAAAAAAATAAATACTAGTGGAAATGTGCAAGATTATTTTTCATCATCAAACTCAGCTGTAAAACCTAAATTCAATTCATTCCTGTCAGCGGCGCAGGATAATAAGGGAGTATCATCATGAAATCTGAGTCAACCTGCAAGGATTAGAAGCAGAATAAAGACATGCCTCACCACGCACCCTGTGTATTGGCACTTGTTCGTTTTGCAACTAGGGCATTGCGGTGGAGTATTTTTTATTCCACCACTCTGGGGTTCTTACCAACTCATTCTGGTAGCTCATGGTCACGGATTCATAGCTGGTCGTTCATCCTGTAGAAATAATCTCTTATTAAGGAGAGCAAAACACATCCCAACAGAATGGTTTAAACAACTTATTAAAATATAACATTTCATTCTATGAATTTGCTAGAAATGCCTGAGTGGTACGATCCGAGAGGTGGCTCGCCAACCTGCTAGATATGACAAATTCCACGATGTTTATGTCATTAGACAGACCAGGTAAAACTTCTGATCGGGTTGTCTGGAATCTGACTACTGGAACCACTGCCTGCGACCGCTGCCAGACATGGAATGGTAAGTTTCCCTTAACTGCCCAATAGAGAATAGGGTATTCCCCGCAACTCCTAATCTAGAACCGGAAATCCCAGAAATCAGCTGAGTGAAGGGAAAAAATTACAATTCCCCCTGTGGATAGTGGATAAATGTCCTCAATCATCCTGATCTTAAAGGGGTTATCCGGTTTAATTTGTGATGGCCGGGCCTGGGGAGGGATAGTTATACCATAATAAACATGGCTTACCCCCTCCGGCGCCGCCGATGTCCGCACTCGGTCACTTCGATCCGTGCCCCCGTAAACAAACGGTGCACGAGCCCGCCGCACAGGGAGCTTCCGGTCCCGCGATGTGACGTCTCCTCCCTTCGATCCCTATCTCTCATCGTTGTAAGCGCTGAGATGGTGCGCCGGGGGCTTTCCGGCCGGCGGAAGCTCCCTGTGGCGCCGGTGCTAATGAACCGCGCACGGATAAGACGGGCCTCGGCGCGGGACATCGGCGCACCGGGGAGGTAAGCCATGGTTATTATGTTTAAATAGCCCCCCCATCCGGACATCAAAAAAATTTTAAACCCGGATACCCCTTTTAAGATCATAGAAAAAAAACACAAATGGAAATTCTCAGAATTAACTTAAAACTTTAAAATATAACCACCATTTCAGATTATTTTTATATTTGGGGGGGTTGAAGGTTGTTTTAAGTGGATGCAAGGATTTTTCTTATATACTTCAATGAAAGTCTGCTTATTTCAAAGACAACACAATGTTTCCCTTACAACATAGAAACAACATGGTAACTAGGTCAATCTGTCCACAGATTGAAGCTCTCTCGCCTTTTGTTTTTTACAACAGCTGTGAGTGTTAACGCCTTTCTGGTCTTGTAGTATGCTATGAACGGTATTTCAAAAATCCAGCTCAGAAGTGAAGAGGTTGATCCTCCCTCTCAGAAGCTGTTTAACTGCATACAAGGTAGAGTAGATGTGAGCTCAGGCAGCCTACATAAACACACGCAGTATGGGCTGGAAGTATGCATCTCATCGAAGTATAGCTTGATTTCTTTAACAACTTAACACATTTTATAATGAAGTATATCAAAAAAAACATTCACCACATTCCACCCAATTAAATTATCTCAAAATAATGGTATACGTTTTAAGTACCTTATAAACGGAGTTTGAAGAGCCCTTTTCAACCTCTTTTGGGGAAAAGGAGACGGGGGTAACAAAACATATTTTGGTTCTCCATCAGGAAAACTACATTTGGTATTGGTATAAAAAAGAGTAACAAGCAAGATTGGATACAAAATGTGCAAAATTGTTTTTTTCAGGGGAAACTGGTCCTAAGGAAATTTGTCACTCATAAGATACTAGCTTGCTCTTCTTCCAAGTGCCTCTGATTGGCTACCATTAGGATCTACCCAAAAAGAAAACATTATTCAAACTCCGTTATCATCTTCCATCATTACAACATAATAACCAGAATTCTAACAGATCTATTAGGTTGTCAATCGATTTCACTCACAGACTTTGACTGGCTTTCCTGTATGCCCACAGGTTGGTTCTTTCCGCTTATTTGAATAAACATGTTTTTCCATAATTCTTTATGTAGATATAGCGAACACAGAACGGGGGTTTATGCGTGCTACACAAGCTTTCCAATCAGCCCGGTTCCCAGGGGCTCACAATCCTATCAACCTAACAGTATGTATTTTTGGAGCATGGGAAAGACCGAGGCCCCGGAGGAACCAACACAAACACGGAGAGAACATTTTGAGCTTAAAAACTGTAACAAGCTACACTACTATTTTTTCAGTCCCAAATAAAACGAACCCAAACAAAGTGGGTGCAAACTTTTTGCAAGTGGGCAATGAACCTTAACACCAAGATACCGTAGTAAGGAAGGTGAGGAGAAGGGTCTATTAATCTGAATAATACGGCCTTTAATCGCACTCCTTGCCTTGGCTTGTGTTATGGTCTCTGTGGGATAACTATGAAAAATCTGGATAAAACCTTTGTGACCTCCTTGTTGGCCTGGAGACTGTTAACTGTCCTTGTCAATCTGGAAACTGGCTTTCATTCCCATTTACTGGCCTTGGGGAACTTTGAAACAGGAAGTTTTCTTGATCCTCCATGTTGACCATGGATCATCTCTTCCCTACCCTCCCGGGATTTCTTCTTCTTCTCTTCTGCGTTTCTCTCTTAATTTCCCTGATAAGTTTCTGTGGGTTATGTTCTTTAAAATCCTAAAAAAGACAACAAATGTCATGAAAGCAAGCTAAGAAAGAACTCTTCATCCAAACTTTCACATCCATGCACACAGACGTCAGAGCGCCTCCGCCCAAACGTCAATAAGTGTTTAATAGACAAAAGAGCAGACCTAGGATTCCTTCCTGATCTTAAGATCTAGAAACCAACACCTGCGTTACTCATAAAATATTAAAGGCATAAAAGACATAACAAAATCTTCAGAAGAAGTGAAACCAACGGTCTGCAATTATGGCACAACCATCAAAACCCATTAAGGTCTGGAGGGATTCTTCGTCTCCTAGCTTTTTTTTGCAAAGTAAATTTGGTTTAAAAAAAAGATGCATAGAACAAATCTTAATATACGATTTAACCGTTAAACCTTTATAATGCATTAATAATCTCTTACAACAACAACACAAACAATATCGCTTTACAACACCAATTCCTAGATAACAATAACTAATACATGACAAAGCTTATATAACAGGAACTATGCCTCATCAGTACAACGCCCAGACCCCCACATTATCACCAGTTCGGCCTTCGTCATCCCAAAAATGGAGCCAGAAGAGATGGCTCATTGCTTTGTTATCGGCGTCCAAGGTGTTTTCTGTAAGAGCAGACACTGCAAGTTAAGGCTTTTTGAACGCACTAAAAAGAGCTGGAGTGCATACCAACAGCTTGTTAGGGTTGTGGGCCTATACTATCAGACTGACGTATCCTACACACACTGTGCTACTTCCAAACCTACATAATCTAGCACCATGTGTTTAGTATGACCTTAGAGCGGTCCATGTACCGTTATTACATATTGGGTTGGGGTCATTTACTAAGGGCCCAAATCGCAGTTGTGCGCGTCGTAATAACATGAAATTTTACCGAGTTGCGCGGTTTCCCGGATTGCCCCGGGATTCTGGGCGTCACGGCGATCGGATGGGCGCTCGGGCCGGGATGCACGCGATGGAAATCGGGAGTGCCCGTCGGAAAACCTTCGATTCGGAGAGTGTCCGCTGAACTCGCTTACCTGCCCATCCTGCTTGGTGAACTTCAGTGACTCCGACGGACTTCAGCGCAGCAGCACCCTATTGGGACGGCGAGGAACTGCCTTAGTTAATCCCGGAAGAACCCCGATCCTCCACAGAGAACGCGCCGCTGGATCGTGAATTGACCGTGTAAGTAAATCTGCCCCCTTATGTTCCTAAATCCCTATTATACTCAGCATCACCATGTGTTCTTTCTATAATCAATTACTGAAGCTCAGACATGGATGGTCAAAGTAAGTCTAACTAGTGTTCCATTGGCTCTTCGCCAACTGATGCAAACTACAACTCCCAGCATGCTCTGAAAGCATTCTAGGTTGTAATTTAGGCAGGATTGAGGTGATCTGCAATGTACTTGCATGAATACAGCGCAAGGCATACTCAGGCCGGTGCCTGGTATCTTTGATACAGTACATCATTGCACATGTCTGGTCTGGTGGTAGAGCAGGTGTCAGCTCTATTTTGAGACAGTGCTAGCTCTGTTTGAATTTCCTATCCGGTTACCTTTTTAGTGGCTGCCAGGGATTGCTGGTGTTGATTGTCATGCTCGATCTTTGTAAGCTGGCATTCTCTCAAAGCGTCCTTCAATTTGCGTAATTCCTCTCCATCTGGCCTAGAGAAGCCAATATAAAGTAGATGAATCAAGGAAAGAGGGCAGGTAGGGGGGCATTTATTTTGGAAGACACAGTGTCAAAGAAGAAACTGACCTGTTATTTTTTTTCTGAATGCCCCTAAAGCAACAAAACACTTCAATTGGGCACAACTCGCTACTACTTGTTCCTCTTGATAAATGTTACCCATTGTGCATAGCGTTTTTTTTTCCATATTATAACACTATTTACTTCAAAAGATTATGATTTTGCTTCTAAAGTTCCACAATCCATGCAACCAGGCCTATTTTAGAATGATAATCTGGTACATGGCTTGTGTTGCAGCATCGGTTGTTTTTTATCTCATTAATTGAGTAATGATACAATATTCCTTATTTATATGGCTCCGCAGATTACGCACGCGCGGCCCTGGACCCTTGTCAGATCAGGTCCCTGTCCCCAATGGGGCTCACAATCTAATCAACCTAACCAGTATGTTTTGGAGTATGGGAGGAACCTGAGGACACCCACGCAAACAACATACAAACTTTTTTTTAGATGTGACCTGGATGAACTTGTAACTCAGTGTGCTGACAAAGACATTTTTGTCCTGACACAATTTTATAAAACATTATCTCACATTAACCGACTCCCTGCCAGCAGCGTCAGGGGAGTGGGTAGCTGCAGCTGCCTGTGTCTTTGTCTACTCTCATCCAGCTCCCTCCACCCATCTCTGCTTCCTGACATGTGCATTAAGCAGGCAGGGGAGGGAGGGGGATGGAGTGAAGTAGAGGAAGAATGATGGATACCGAGACCCATCTGTACAGGTTGCTGGCAGCTGCCTACATTTTCCGCAAACTGCCTAAAGTCAGTTTTTGCAAAGCCAACAAGACAGAAGCTCATCAAGGTGTAAGATTAAAAGGACATCTACCACGAGGATAATGGATTATAGGATTATTTAAGAATTGTGAAAATGATCTTGAGGGGCTCCAGGATCCTTTCATCCTATGCAGACAAGAGCCCCCAGGTCATTTGGCATCATTTTGAAACTTTTGTTGTAAAAACAAGATCTTAAAAAGCACAGAAGATCAGATTCTGCCTAGATGGGCACCCACAGTAGTTTCAGTGTGCTGGTTTCTATCCTTCATCCTGGTGTTAATTTCCTTTAAATAAAACTATCAGAGGGGAGGGAAGCAGCGATCCAGCAGCTGAATAGGCTTCAGAGCAGTGCATTAATGCATAACCCGAGGAAGAGTAGTACTGGTAAGTAATTGTCTTAAATGACCTGCAACTACATTTACCGAATAACAACACGATTATAGTCTTAGGACTTGCCACTTAGATCTGTTCAAATGTAAGTCTTCGGGCCATATATATGTTAAAGAATTGTAACATTCTGATCAAAATATACCCTTATATCCAAAAAATAGTCACCTGCAAAGGTATCCTTCTGGTACCTTGCATTTTGTAGCATGTTCGTTTCAACAACCACAAGAAGAATGTGCACACACATACCTGATGAAACCCACAGAAGTTGTATTAATAAATGACGTTCTGCTAGTTCTGTGTCAGTCAGCTCACAAAGATGGAAAGAAGTGTTCCTTGTGAACCTTTTTATCCTATATAGTTGGTGTAAAGCCCGGGCATCCCGCCAAAACCCTGGACATCCTTATCAAGAGATGAATCAAAAACCCACAAGGACAAGTTTCAAAAATTTGTCTAGGAGAAAAAAACCATGTTGCCCATGCAAACCAATCTGCAGCACAGAGATTTTTTATTTAAAAGGAACTTTAAGAAAGAAAGCGTGTTTGCAAAATAAAATAGCCCCTGAAAATCATGTATTAGAACTCTATTAGTATCCCAGTGGTAAACTAAGATGTAATTCAGGAGGAGCAGCATCACCATGAGATACGAGGCAGAAAGCAGGACTGAAATTGTTACATATAGTCTGTGTTGTCCTAAGCATTAAGGGTTAACAACATCCCTGCTAGATAGAAGTATAAGAGAACAGGGGCTGAGAGAGGGAGGCTGCAGAAACAGTGATGATATAAAGGGCAGCTAATCACCAAGGATTAGAGACTGATGCAAATTGAGCCTGAGGTGCTCCATGATCCACTAACACTAATGGAGCCTGGAGCCCCCTCCAGCTCATTTCATACAGTCCTTCATCCTGGTGGTATAAACAAAAAATGCCCTTTATTGGCTTTGAGCATTAGGCCTCCTAAAATATCAGGTCCTTCTTGATTCTTGGTTGGCTTCCTACTAAATTTACATAGGGACCCTCAGTTTGGATTCTGATTTAGAGTGGCTCAATAAAAGGGAAGGGGGCGTGACTAACTGATCACTGATGAATCTGCAGGTGATAGTTGCAGAAATCACTTGCAAATGTGATAATACACACAGTGATGTCACAGTACAGGGATAATACACACAGCGATGTCACAGTACAGGGATAATACACACAGTGATGGCACAGTACAGGGATAATACACACAGTGATGTCCCAGTACAGGGATAATACACATAGTGATGTCACAGTACAGGGATAATACACACAGCGATGTCACAGTACAGGGACAATACACACAGTGATGTTACAGTACAAAGATAATACACCCAGTAGTGTTACAGTACAAAGATAATACACCCAGTGACGTCACAGTACAGGGATATTACACACAGTGACGTCAAAGTACAGGGATAACACACTGTGATGTCACAGTACAGGGATAATACACACAGTGATGTCACAGTGCAGGGATAATACACACAGTGATGTCACAGTACAAGGATATTACACACAGTGATGTCACAGTACAGGGATACTGCAGACATTGATATCACAGTACAGGGATAATACACACAGTGATGTCATGGTACAGGGATAGCCCCCTGCAGCCTGTGTGTGTATGAGATACTCCTATACACATGACTGACTTCCTGTATAATGGTGTGAGGTATAATGCTGTAATGGCTCCTCCATGCGCTTCCTGGTGCTGGAGCCCCCTGCAGCCTGTGTGTATGAGATACTCCTATACACATGACTGACTCCGTGTAAATGGTGGAGGTATTTAAATGCTTGTAAGCTCTCCGCGGCTCCTGTGCTGGAGCCCCCTGCAGCCTGTGTGTATGAGATACTCCTATACACATGACTGACTGTATAAGGGTCTGAGGTATAATGGTGTAATGGCTCCTCCATGCGCTTCCTGGGCTGGCGCCCCCTGCAGCCTGTGTGTGTATAGGAGAGATACAACAGCTCCAGGCAGCCATGTTATAGCAGAACATGTCAGGTACATGTATAGCTGATGTCTGTGTATGTGTGTGTATTAAGAGGATGCAGCATGTCAGCAGATACACTAACTATGCTTTACTATACATTACACACAGAATTGAGCAGGGGGAAGAGAGGGGAGGGGTAACAGGTGTGACATCACTGACCATGTGACCAGCCTCATTTACATAATAAAGAATAGATGATTTTATAATGATCAATGTATGAAATAACTAGATAAAGGCTGGGATGGGATCCTTGTGAGCTGCTCCAACAGGTAGAGGTGACAGGACTAGTGACACAGACCTGATGATAGGTGTCCTTTAACGTAAAAAGTATAATTGAGTAATGCAGTTCATTACTGGATGTGAGCCCAGTCTTCTGCTGATAAGGTAGGCTGGGTTAGCATCACGACGTGTCCTTACAACATATGCCACACATGTATCCCACAGTAAGCTGTATATATGGGGGTGTTTCCCCAGTGATGTCAAGGTCCTTATTTGGACAGTGACATCACCGGGATGACATCACCTTGGGGAGGGATGCAATGCGCTGCATAGGTCCCATAGGCTCCTATTACCTCTGCTGTGCACATGCATTGCTCAGTAGGAGGGAGCAGGATGAAAGGATGTAGCTTGCATGGCTACCGCCGGAGTGGATGGGCACAGGACGGTCCTGTCCCATGCCTGCATACCTTTCAAAAGCCTGCGAACAAAACTACGCCAGGTGGGACCTGGCATAGCTTTCATGGGCAGCTCGGACAGGACAGAGAAGAAGTGGCCTCTACCATACGCCGATAAACGAGTGCTGGCAGATGATAAATTCCCCCTATATTGTCTATCTGGTGTTTACTAGGAGAAATGTTTTTAGTCCTAGTGCCATGCCAGGATCATTTTCATTGGTGGATTTTTGCAAATCCATTGAACCCATTTAAAAGACACATATAAGAGAATAAAGAGGGGCCCTACCGGCAATAGAGAGGCAGATATCTAAAATGTTTGTGACGGAATGGTTTCAGAATATGTGTCAAACTGTCTAGCATTTTTAGACATTTGTAAGGCTAGTACGACGAAAGGGGCATGGCCTTGTAAAAGGTGGTGTGCTGCCAACATTTATGCAAATTAGAACATTTTTGTGCATTTTTCTGACAAACTGCACAAACTAAGGCCATATTCACACTTGCCGAGTTCGGTCCATGAACACTCCTGGGTTTCTGCTTCCATGCTAAATAGCAGAACCAACACTGTAATGATTACAGTAGGGGATTACTAGCCGAATATTTTTACATCACCCCCCCCCCCCCACAGATATAGATAGAGATATATATATAAATATATCCTGGAAACTCCCTTTAAGAAGTCTCCAGTCCCACATAGCACATTAACCAGAGATTACAGTCCCTTCCCAAACCCCTAATAGCAGAATGGTTTCATACAATGTCCTGCTCCTGGTCGTCCTGATAAGGTTCTTCAGGTTCTTCTCTAGATATTGCTTTGGCATCAGCTGTCTGCAAGAACTGAAGAAGAATAAGAAATTGTTAGAAATCCAGTGGATTATTGAAAAGCTGCAAAAGATCATGGAGAGTAATGGGAGAATACTAGTATCAACAACACCAATGTACTGTATTCTGATCTTATATCTTCTATTAAGAATGATACATTTAGTGTCTAGATTACTCTACAATGCTGCCCAATCTACAAATCAAGTGCTTGATCAGGACAGTGTAATACACAGCACCAAGTGCTTGATCAGGACAGTGCAATACACGGCACCAAGTGCTTGATCAGGACAGTGCAATACACGGCACCAAGTGCTTGATCTGGACAGTGTAGTACACAGCACCAAGTGCTTGATCAGGACAGTGTAATACACTGCGCATTCTTGAACTTTGCATTCCTTCTTAAAAGGATATCTACCACCAGATTACCATGTCATGCTTGTTACCTCTAGAGCAGTGATGGTGAACCTTTTAGAGATCGAGTGCCCAAAGTGAGACTCAAAAACCACTAGCTTTTCCCAAAGTACCAAGACAGCAATTTCGGCAGTAACAAACTTATTGCTACCAGAATCTTTGAGCTCCAATCCGACACCTTTTCACTCTTCAGACAGGACCACGCAGCACAGGATGGGTCACTTTACAATAGCAGGGCACTACTTAGACTGCCTGAGACTGCAGGAATGTGCCATGTCTGGCAAACTCTGTGCCTGGGAGACAGCCTGTGTGCCCACAGAGAGGCCTCCGAGTGCCATCTCTGGCACCAGTGCCATAGGTTCGCCACCACTGCTCTAGGGGATAATAGCACAAGTTCCAGCTAAATTCAGGGCTCTCGTATTGCAGAGAAAAGGACTTTTTAAAAAAATATGTAAATTAGCCTGAGGCACTGCTTAGTACTCACCCATCCATCCGGCCCTCTATCCTCAGAAAGCTGGTGATGTCACCAGCTGTGTGAAAATCTTGCGCATGCACAAGAACTTGTCCCTTGCGGAGCCCAAAGGTGACTAGTGTGGCTGCGCAAGGAGATGGAGGGGCGAATAAATATGGAGCAGTGGAGCCATGAGCCGCTCAAGCCAGCACAAGAGGACAGTCTCCCACCGGTAATCTGATGGTAGATGTCTTTTTAAGAAGGAACGCAAAGTCTCATAACTAACCCATAACTAAGGGGAAAACAGGAAATTAGGAGAGAAATCGCACATCAATACCTTCCTGTGACACCGCAGATGTTGTTTGTATTTGATGTCTGCGCACAGATCCACGT
Organism: Engystomops pustulosus; assembly: GCA_019512145.1. Lineage (NCBI taxonomy): Eukaryota > Metazoa > Chordata > Amphibia > Anura > Leptodactylidae > Engystomops > Engystomops pustulosus. Next base: position 133,967,296 of record CM033646.1, on the reverse strand, counting down.
CAGAGCTAGAACAAACATACAGCTAATCCCTTTAGCACCAAATTTACTTTCTTATCTTCTTCCTCTAGGAGCCAGTGATTTAAATGGCAATATCAGAGCGGAGCAATGTGACTCAGATGCCTATTACATGTCCGCCCGCTGACAGATGTGACTTGAATATTCACCGTGTTTGACATGGTAACTGCTAGGACTATATATATTCACATGCTGCGTTGCAAAGCAATAATATATATGGACAGCATAGAGGAAGACAAGCAAGCCCAAGCTGCTGGAAATCCGATCTTTGTTGGAATATCTCAGTACGAGCTGACAATCTAATGTTCATTGCATCTTCTAGACAGTTCTCCAACATCTTCTTTTGAATTAATAAATCAGAAACCTTGATTTTATCTTGATCTCTTCCCCCTGAAACAGCGCTATTCTTGTTTATAAGGTCTGTCTGGTATTGCAATTCAGATTACCTATTAAGAGGCGGTCATGAAAACCTTTTATTTCTATTTTTTTTTAAAACCTAAACCGGAATCGGAAACTTGTTTTAGGACCCCTAAACATCCATTATGTTCATCTGGCATGCACAATAAAACATGTCACACTATCCCAAACTCTTAAGGTGTCCTTGAAATAAGCAAAACGATTAAAGTGCAGTGCCAGGTTTAGGATCCCACAACCAAGCAATATTTAAAGAGTAAGTCAACCTTTGAAGCATGAAATGAATAGAGCAGGCGATAATAGTAAACTTTGCAACAGAATTCATTATGTAACACAGCTTTTCTGCCCTTTTTCTGCTTCTTTCTTCTGCAGTGAGTAGAGTATCTGAAATCCTCCACTTCAGTCAGATAAGGAGGTTAATAATTAACACTTTCCATACCTAGATAAAATTTCCCTAAAAACAAGAACACTAAATAACAAAAACACTAAATAATAAAAAATGTGTTTTTACAGGTTTCCAAAATGCTTTTTTTGATGCATTTTATATTGCAAAAATAGCACCTTTAGAATAGACAATTACAATTTCTATTAATATATACAGTTATATATACACACACACATCTGCTTTCTGCAATTATGCTTGGAGTCGCATACAGTAGCTCTCCGCTCCAACCGTGAGCATAATTGCAATATAATATATGTGCATTTCAGCGGAGAGTGATTCACAGGTGAAAAGAACCACATCACTGCTATAAAGGGATATTGCAAGCTACTCTATTATATTTTCTTTCCAAAAACATACATCGTTCCCATATAACAATTTATTAATAGGTGACAAAAGGAGATGCAATATCGCAGAAGTTCCCAAAAAGAATCCATTTTTCAAGATCTTACCATCACTTTTTGATTTGCTTTCTGGTGTACAATATTTTTCTCCACTTCTCCCTTCTCCTCAAATTCTGGTCTGTCAATTTCAGCTTCTTCAAATTCATCTTCTCCTTGATTGTTGGGATCTTTGGCTGGATCGGCCATATCCTCTGGGACATGCTGAAATAGGTTGTCATAAGGATGAATGATCACAAATTAAAATTATGGCAATGGCTCTAAAGGGACTTAAAGGGAACTGGTCACCAGACTTTTACTAATAAACCTAAAGACAGGTCCTCATAGCACTATGGTAACTATTGCCCTATTTTTTAGCTAAAAAGTACATACTTCCTATCCCCAGAAAATGAACTTTATAAGCCTACCTGGCACCCTGCCATAAGGAGCAGGGCATCCCAAGGATGTGTTTTACACAAGTGAGTCACTGTGTGACTCTGTCTCTGCCACGTCCCTCACTTTTACAGAGCAGAGAAGAAGACGACATCTGCCTAAGGGATGGGAGATACATCAGAGGTGCAGGCCGAGTCATACAGATACTTGCATGAATAACACATGCACCATGTGACTCACTGCTATTCTGGCAGGGTGTCAGGTAGGCTTACAAAGTTCATTTTCTGGAGATCAGAACTATGCACCTTTTAACTGAATACATTGTGGGCAATAGTTAGCAAAGCTCTATGGGAACCTGTCAGTCTTATCAGTGTAAATCGGGTAACAGGTCTTTTTGGTTAAATGGGTTTGTCTAGCATTTGGAGAGCATGGCCCCTATCTTCCAAAAACAGTGGCACAGCTGTCTACAGAGTAGGTGAAGATTTTAGCTAACAGGTATGTAAATATAGCTGTCTTTATAATGATACCTGATGTTTGGATTTGTGATTTATCCTGCTGTACAATGAATCTAGCAATATCTCATTTAGAGCTATTGCCCGACCGTTTGTAATTCTCTGCCTTGCCTGTTTTTGCATCTTTATTATACTTCTTAATAAATATTATTGAATAGAAGATAGTTGTCATACTCAGGCTCTGATGGGCCTTATAATATATTTTATATGGGGTAAAGGAGAATTCCAAAACTCTAATGAATGATGTCGATCACAACAGAGGAATGCTCAGAGTCAAGGGGAGAGCTGGACTTCAGTCCCAAACTCGCCCCTTCATAGTTGATTTTCTGGATGATGCCACCAGACTAAGCCATGAAAGAAACATGATCTAGAAAGTGTTACTCTGCTTTACAACATACCGGTTTCTGCTGACAGGTTTCCTTTAACATACGGAGGATGATTCAGGATAAGCAGCTATGTCTGTACTCAAGGAATAACAATATTTCTCGTCTAGTAACCTGCAATTTTTTTTCCCACAGCAAGCTCTAAGTGTCAAACTTGGCTGTCCATTACCTAGTAAGCGAAGACTAGCTGCTTTTTGGTCAAGGCAGCCAGAGGAGTAAGAAATTGCTGTTTTTCACTAAGAATGGACTGACAACGATTTTTCTTTGTTTTACTGGTTTATGCAAAGTTGTTTGAAAAATTAGCTATTGTCACCACAGATCTTTACCTTGTGCACAGGCCAATATCTTGACAATAATGACATGAAAACACAAACTAAATTTGTGAATTGGTCTTTTTTTTCTACTGCAGATTTAATGAAAAATACAAAGCATCTACTTCCCAAACGGACATACTAAATGTTATCAGTCAGGGCTGAGAAGTGTCTCTGGCGTATTCTGGAACAATCATTTTATAAATTGAAGTTATTGGATCCTTTTTTTCAAAAAGGTGATGGAAATAACTGTCAGAACCCGATGAAAATGACTTTCTAAGCCTAGAAGATTGTCCCCACACAGATATTAAAGGATAACTGAGACATATAAGAGGTGACATGGATAGAAGTGGGTGGGTGCTTGATGCACACAGAAGAGCGGCTTTACGGAAAGCGCCTAACAAAAAGGAAGATGTGATCGTGTATTAGTCTAAATCTCTAGGACAATCTCAGATAGTGATCTACAGGGATTAAAGTGCTACATATCAGCTGCATGTCAATATGCCCGGTATTATCAGCACACAATGTGCCGAATGGTAATGGCTTCTCCTTACCCGTGTATCCGGCCCTACGTGCCGCTTCTGAGACTGCAGAGTCTCCTCTCGGTCAATCAGACCAGCATCTGTAAGAAGATGATTGAATTATTTATCTCAGCTTTGTACCATGAACATGCACAGTGTGAGACAGAGGCACGTAACATTCACATCACTACGAGACATTATCTGCCCTTAGATATTGAACCCCCGGAATTAGAAATCCTTCTACGGTCGTTTGTGGTCAATATTCTCCAGGCTCAACAAAAGAGCGTTTCGATAAATGAACTTTGGCCTCACTGTAAGGTTTCACATGATCAAACATGGTCCGTCTCTGGATTGTATTAGCTTCTGCTTGTTCCACACACATTTGGGACATACAGTAAGGAGTTTTTGCTCCCGGGGGTGGTTTACCATGCATTAAATGTATAGCGTTTGTTTTACCTTTTAGCTCCAATCATGAGGAGTACAGTTTTATATTTTATTAACTTTTTTTTCTACCTAGCTAATATGGACTTTCCTGTAATAGAAGCCTCTGAGGAAGTATGGCATGCAACACAGATTTAAAGGCACAACTGCGCCTCCTAGTGGAGCAATAATGGGAACAAAATCAGGTGTATGAGTTGGGGTTAAAGGGGTTATACATATGTGCTCGTTATACCCTGCCACTAGGTAAGAAATAGCAATATGAAAGGTTAGGGAAAGCTGGGACTCTAAAGAACGGATTCACAGTGGTCTGGCCAATAGGGGTCTTCCTATTTGATAGAAAGGCAGGTTAAGCATGCGTCCTCCATTCACTAGTATGGTAAACTGCTGAGCACAGTGCTCCAGTATCTCCGCCACTTCCATACAGTGTCCATAAGCGATTGCAATTCCTGACGCCATTTTATTAAATCGGCAAGACACTTGCTGTACCTGCGACTCCATCCATTAGTGAGAAAGGTACCCCCAAGGCCAGACCATCCCAGATCATATTGTTATCCCCAATCAATGGGATAACAAGCAAACCTGCTACAACCCCTTTAAGGTGGGAATATATGGCTGTTTGGTATGGAATGGAAATAAATATATACACATGATTTAATTAAATCAACTTTTGTAGGTTTCAAATGATAAACTTTTTCAGTAGACACATTGGGATAGTGGACCTCATCTAGTCAGAATTCCCAGCTGCGGACAGAGATTTGCAAGGTCAGGTTAGTAACAATCTTTATAGAAGAGCTTTGTGAAGGAGGCTACAAGCCCAGCATCCTGCTGAACCTGGCCTAGATTCAGCTCATGGCTCAAAAATGTAAAATTGTAAGGGAGTAAGTGAAGTTTTAATGAGAGATCATGAGCAGCGGTTCACTTCCCCGGTGTGCAACTTCTCATTAAAAGTTGTAAGGAGGTTCCCCACTGGTCGGACCCCTACCTGGCGCCTGCTAGATGGGATTACAGTAAATTAATATTTTGGAAGCTTGACAACAGGTACAAGTGATCACACAAGACACTAAGAAAATATAACAGAAGACACAAGGATATGGACAGTTCTCACAGATGATAAAAAGCTGCAATGTATGCTATATATTCCAGTACAAGTAAAGGGGAAATAAAAAATATACCACTGGAGCACCAAAGAGAGGTGTGTATAGAGTTAGATATTTTTATAACCCCGATGGTCCTAAAAAAGAAAAAACAGAATGCTACTGGAGACCGGCCAGGTTGCCTCCGTTTCCTGGTACCAAGTACTGCGATCACCGACGAGCGATAGGCCGCGCTCAGCTAGCCACTCAAGTACCTAGGCCCAGTGGGGGATGTTGCACATGTATTTCTATGAGCATAGTTGCAAGGAGAAGCTGAAAACTGAAGAAGCTTCTGGCCACGGCCACAGATTACAAGCTTCCATACATGCACTGACTGCTGAAGATGCAAAAGACAGAGCAGGCCCGATGTAAGTCTTTTTCAATTGAGCCAAGTTATGCACCATTGTTTGTATCCCATGAACCTGCACTTGTCATGTGTAGCCTTACCCATTGGCTGTGCTTAATACTGCAGCATCAGTTAAGAGGATTGCTTAACGTTTGTTCTGTATATTGTACATAACTGTGATATAAAAGAAAAACCCTCTTTAAAACCTATGGACATCTCAAGGGGCAAATCTGAGATGTGCCGAAAATTACAAATCTGAAGGAGTCCTAACATGGGACAGCACGCTATGGGCATATAGTGTAATAATTGTACTAATTACAATTAGTATTATTCTTATCATACAAAAGCACAAAGGGGTTTTTCTTTAATGGATTCATGTTCAATCCACAAGTAGAAAAAAAAAATAAAATAACACAGCACATTGCAGCTCATATCATATTCTTCGGATGGTTGCAGTCTTGCGGAGAGGTTCTATGAGACTGTACACAGAATAGCAATGAATCTAATAGATGAATGCATAGGGATATTGTGTACCGACATGATTTCTGGAATATACAACCACTTACCAATATGGAATTCAGATTTGTCCTTTTCGGGAAGTTCCTGAAGAACAGACATGTATGTGCATTATGCATCACCTACCCATCTCCGGCTCATTATCAGCTGCAATCTTATGGTAGCCATGTTGCGGTAGCCCACGTTCCTTGTTCCCAGTTGGATTATTTAAACCATTATCGTCAGATTTGTCGAGAACATTGCTGCCACCAATTTTGTGGTCTACAACCGACATCTGGGCATTCACTTTGTTAACAATATCTTGCCAACTGCAAAAAGAAAAGTACCTTTGCTTACTACTATATTATCCTTCAATTTATCAATTATTAAATTAATTCCAGACTTCCAAAAATCTATTTTTAATCTCTGTATATCTCAATAAAACATACATGTATTTAAAATTCTGCTCACATTCCTGTCTTGTATCTTGTACAGTAGAACAGTACAGCCCATGGACCATTTTTTGGCTAATGTATTCATGGGCTTCAGAACAAGACAAGACTAGATGGTGTCACATAATGTTGACCCGAGCTATATGAGCGTCTTTAAATGCCTGTCAGTGTTAATGCCTGCCCGTCCCCGGGTGCAGGGTGCCCTGGCTGCCCGTCCCTGGGTGCAGGCTCCCCTGGCTGTACTTTCCCAGTTTATATCCCTTTTGTAGGTGTATTGTCACATGGCTTCCCATCTACAATAGTAATGTTCCATAGCATTTACTTTTTCTCTGAAATTGCAGATCACTTAAAATGATAAGTCCTATTCAACCCTCTTTGTATAAATCACAGTTTAGTACAATGCAGGATGCCAAGGACAGGCAGTTTTACAATACAAAAGCATTAAAGAGTTCATTCACAGTAGTCAATAGGGAAAGTAAAGAAAGCAACTTTCATATGTGAAGATGGAGCACAGGAATGACCTTCTCCTCCACTAAACTCTTATCTCCCTTTTTTGCCTAGAACATAACAGGATTTATATGGACATCGTGGCCCAAATTTATTAAAGTGTTTGCACCAGTTTTCTGTCTGACTTTCACTAAAATGAACGAACAAACCGCTTGCACATGTATTAATAAAGTGTTTGCACCAGCTTTTTGTCACATTTGTACTGGCTCTGACAAGAAAGAAAAAAATGTGCACCAAAAGGGGCGTTCTGTTGCACGGTTGTGGTCATAAATTGGGCCTTTGTGCCTAGGCTCCTTCAGTCGATCAAATACCAAAACAAAAAAAAAAAAAGCTTGATATATTATGGTAGTCAAAGGAAATTGCCATATGCCATTCTTCCACATCAGTGACTAGTGCACAATGAACAGAAAATGCGAGATTATGTGATTTTTGTTTGTTTTTTGGATGCAGTCTAACCCCAAATTTATAACTTACCAAAACCCCTTCTTGGCACCATCCTAAAACCTGGAGTTCCACCATGTCATGTACCATACAATATATTTTTAAACATCCAAAAACAATGTGTGTGGTGGAATGGAAAAGCACCAAGTATTGTTATGTTATGTTAGTTTTTAGAGCTTTTACTAAAAATTACATATAAACATAATAAACATGTACTTACCTCCTCCGGTGCTGCCGATGTCCTGCGCCGCGGTCACTCCGATCAATGCCGCTGTAAACAAACAGGGGCACGGAAGCCGCGCACAGGGAGCTTCCGGTCCGCGTTGTGGACGGCTCCTCCCATCCGTCCCTATCTCTCAGCGTTGTAAGCGCTGGGAGATGGTGCGCATGGGAGCATCCGGCCGGCCGGAAGCTCCCTGTGCGCCGGTGTAATGAAACCGGCGCACGCAGAAGACGGGCCGCGGCGCGGGACATCGGCAGCACCGGAGGAGGTAAGTACATGTTTATTATGTTTAAATAGCCCTCCCCAGCCCGGACATAAAAAAAATTTTTAAACCCGGATAACCCCTTTAATAGATGTTCATTAGTAAATAATACCCTGGAATACACAGCCCACCTACACATTCCAAAAAATATTAAGTAAAGTGGCCAGCCCCTTTAACTGCCCAACACCTGCCTTCTGCGAATACTTGGGAAGAGTAAAGAGGTCTCATACACATTAGATATTCAACCTAACTAGCCAAAATTGGTCAATTTATATGTGTAAAGGGCCCTTTTGAAAGAACTACTGACTCCTACAACTAGATTGTTATAAAATCCCTTGTCAAATAACCAAATAACCCAGAATTACTCCCAAAAGTTATTGGGAAAAGGGGGTTAAATTCTTGCCACAACACAAGGGAGCTACAGAGTGATCTTATCCTACTACATTGAATGAGGGGATCTGTTCAGCACAATTTCATACACATTAAATCAAACCTATTGAATCTAAGACACATGCATAATCAGCCACTAGGGATGGAATAGTTGCCATCTGAAGTGTATGGCCTGCTAACAATAAGTGTATGTCCTCACGAGAAACGCACTGGCAAAAATCTATTCATAACCTCTTCTCTACTCACTTGCATATAAGAAAAAAGGTTGTAATTTCAGTACAGTGCCTTGGTGGCAGATATGTGATATGCGGCGGATTTTTAACCCTTTAGCAGTAGGTATTATTGGTGTGAGAGCTAATTCTGGTGACATGTCTTCTTTAAAGGGGTTGTCCACTTTCTGCAAATAATTGATTTGGTGTGCCTAAGGAAAAGTTAAACAATTTTCCAATATATTTTCTGTATCAATTACTTGTGGTTTTCTAGATCTCTGCTTGCTGCCCTTCTATAGAAAGCTTCTATGTTTACCTCCAGTTGATAGAAGTTTGTCCTTGGTCTTGTGATGGACACGCAGGAGCATGATCTATTAGTATAGTCAGGCTAATCAGAGCCATGTGGTACTATTGGGTTGTGCACACCATTTCAGATGATTTTTTATATTTGGGGGGGTTGAAGGTTTGAAGTGATGCAAGTATTTTTCTTATATACTTCAATGAGAAAGTCTGCTTAGTTTGCAAAGAAACAAACAATGTTTCCCTTAGCAACATAGAAGCAACATTGTAACTAGGGCAAATCTGTCCACAGGATTGAAGACTCTCTCTGCTCTTTTTGTTTGTTACACAGCTGTGAGTGTTAACCCTTTCTGGTCTCTGTAGTATGCTATGAACGGTAATTTCAAAAATCCAGCTCAAAGTGAAGAGGTTGATCCTCCCTCGTCAGAGCTGTTTAACTGCATACAGGGAGAGTAGATGTGAGCTCATGCAGCCTACATAAACACACACAGTATGGGCTGGAATATGCATCTCTATAGAAAGGAGTAGCTTGATTTCTTTACAAATTAAGCACAATTTGATAATGAAGTATATCAGAAAAAAAATTCACCACATTCACTCCATATTAAAAATTATCTCAAAATAATGGTTACGTTTTAAGTAACCTTATAAACGAAGTTTGAAGAGCCATTTTCAAACCTCTTTTGGGGAAAAGGAGACTGTGGGTAACAAAATCATATTTGTTCTCCATCAGGAAACTACATATTGGTATTGGTATAAAAATAGTAACAGCAAGATTGGATACAAAATGTGCAAAATGTTTCAGAACTGGCACCCGTTACAACCAAGGTAGGCAGAAGAGCATCTCTGAACGCACAGTACGTCGAACTTTGAGGCAGATGGGCTACAGCAGCAGAAGACCACACCAGTTGCCAATCCTTTCAGCTAAGAACAGGAAACTGAGGCTACAATTTGCACAAGCTCATCGAAATTGGACAGTAGAAGATTGGAAAAACGTTGCCTGGTCTGATGAGTCTCCATTTCTGCTGCGACATTCGGATGGTAGGGTCAGAATTTGCCGTCAACAGCATGAAAACATGGATCCATCCTGCCTTGTATCAACGGTTCAGGCTGGTGGTGGTGGTGTCATGGTGTGGGGAATATTTTCTTGGCACTCTTTGGGCCCCTTGGTACCAATTGAGCATCGTTGCAATGCCACAGCCTACCTGAGTATTGTTGCTGACCATGTCCATCCCTTTATGACCACAATGTACCCAACATCTGATAGCTACTTTCAGCAGGATAATGCGCCATCAGACTGGTTTCTTGAACATGACAATGAGTTCACTGTACTCAAATGGCCTCCACAGTCACCAGATCTCAATCCAATAGAGCATCTTTGGGATGTGGTGGAATGGGAGATTCGCATCATGGATGTGCAGCCGACAAATCTGCGTCAACTGTGGGATGCCATCATGTCAATATGGACCAAAATCTCTGAGGAATGCTTCCAGCACCTTGTTGAATCTATTCTATGAAGAATTGAGGCAGTTCTGAAGGCAAAAGGGGGTCCAACCCGTTACTAGCATGGTGTACCTAATAAAGTGGCCGGTGAGTGTATAAGCCTTATTACTGTATTGGGATTCATTACAGTTTAATTTGGTGCAATTCATAGCTAAAATATTCACCACCCTGTAGGGGAAAATGCCATCCACATATGTGCCAGAATTATGAAAAGGTCAAACCCACTTGCCAACATTAACAAATGTAATATACGGTATATACATATTTTGTTTAAATAAGTTAATTATAATTATTTGCTTTAAGCAAGTTTGTTGTGACACCACTATACAAACAACTTCATAAGGGATTAAATGTAACGCCCCAAGCACTTCAATTATAAGGACTTAACAATGGCATTCATTGTCACCCCTGCTGTGTCAACAACAAAAAACTTCATTAGAGTTTTTGGCACAGATTTTCAATCACACGCAAGAGTGAGGTGCCAGGACTTTAGCAAGTCTGCAGGGTGAAAACCGTTGCCTCGGGATTTGATCAGGAAGTATAATTAAAAAATACTTTTAGTTACTGGGAATCAAGAACCACATCGGCAGCAAGTCCGGACAGAGAGAGAAGACTGGCATAAAAAGGTGGGGCAGAGAATTCAAAAACCACTTCAAAATATCAGGGGGAAAAAAAAAAAGTAAAAAACAGTATCCAAGCTGGGCAGAGATGATTTACGGGAGACCTCTGATACAATACAATGCATTGTGTGCAATAATAAATGAGATTATCCCATTAAGGCTATTCCTCAATTTTTCTTCTATTAACTAAAATTTACATTTTTTGTCAATAAAAAAATCTACTTCCTACTGATCTTGAAAAACCTTTATGAATCCTTTCCAAAGAGTATATAAAAAACAAAAAAAAACCACAAACCTGCCATTTTTCCCCAAAATTTTTTATTACAGAAGCTCCGCCCAACTGCTCTGCCTGACTGGCACGCCCACCCGCCTGCTACAGCACTGGGACATAAGGATGGTAGGCATGCCAGGCACCCAGAAGTTCCCTCAGCAAATCTGCAGTGCCCCTGTAAACACAGGACACCAGTAGCACGTGAGGAGAGCTTTTATGATCCCAAGTGCAACACAGCCCAGCCCAAACAGGATCCAATGGGTACATTTACTTACCTATCCCGTCGCGATCCTCGCTGTGCGTTGTCCGACAAGGATTTGGAGCTGCTGCGATTCACTAAGATCATGTGTCCAATTTCCTGCATCTGTCGCTTCCACGCTGTGGTCCGCCGGAGTTCACTTTCTTCTTCCCAGTGCATGCAAGTGCTGATCTTATGACACACTTTTCTTTTCAAATTCCGCGGTTTGTCCGAATCAGTTGGGTTGTCTGATGTCTGATTTGTGTCGCATGCAAGCCGGCGCCGATGCGACACAATCCGATCGCCAAAAACCCGGGACAATTCAGCGCGAAACGTAAAAAATTGCAAAGCCCCAAGAAAATGCGGAGTTTGGACCCTTAGTAAATGTGCCCCATTGTCTTGAAAAGTTCTTCTGATGTGATGCATCAGAAGAACTACCCTTAAAGAAGTTGTCCAACTATTAGATAAAATTTGCAGAAGGGCTTGGAAGGGCTTTCTAAAAAATAAACTACCCTCCTCACGTGGTGTCCTGAGTTTACAGGGGCACTGCAGATCCGGTCCGGGAACTTCTGGGTGCCTGGCATGCCTACCTTCCTTATGTCCCAGTGCTGTAGCAGGAGGGTGGGCGTGCCAGTCAGGCAGAGCAGGTGGGTGGAGCTTCTGTGCCCCTGTAAACAAACAGGGGCAAGGCTCTGACACACCACAGTGTGGGAAAACGGGAGCGACGTAGGAGGGGAGTAAAGTTTTATTTATTTATTTTTTTTTTTAAAGCCCTCCCCAGCCCTTCTGCTAATTTTTTCTAATAGTCGGACAGCCCCTTTAATGACTATAAACACTTCAATACTGCAGTCATAAGGGGGTAAAAGGGTTATGTTTCATAACAGACACTGTATTATATCACAAATCCAAATGTGTACTGGTAGATATCTGTAGCACAGTAAACAAAAAAAAAAAAGAGCCAGATAATTTTAAAAAGTGACAAAAATACTTTAATTTTATTCCTGACATGTTGGCCTCAAGATGGACAGTAGTTACCGGGATCTGTAATTAAAGGAACAGTTTCTAATAATAGTGAGCCTTATAGTCTTCATTGGCCAGGAGCCCCAAGTATTAGGTCTGTATCTCTAATTTGCAGTCATCTCTAAGCTGGTGGCTAGAGACCTAGCTGCTGTCACTCACAGTTCCTCCTCTCCGCATAGAACTTGTATGTAATCTGACACCTCAGTGAAGGCATTTTTTATGATCCATTTACATTGTCTATAGTTCTCCTTTGAAAGAAGTCCACCATCCAAACATTTTGATACATTTTTGGTTGACCTCTAGACTAATGCCAAGCTATTTTTTGTATAAGTAGTGAGTATAGTTTCATCTCCAAAAGGCTATGGCTGTGTGCATAAATAGTCTGCTAACAGGGGAAAGTTTGTGCCTCCTTTCGCTTCTACCTGTTCCCAACTCCACAGGAAAGGCGTTCCACGAATCTGGGCAGGATATAGGATAAGGTCTACACAGTATGGTGCAGTCATGCTCCTCATTTATATGTCTTTATAGGGTAGCACCAGGGTCGGCGCCAGCACTGGGCATACCCGGACAAGTGCCGGGGTCCAGGGCTCCTGGGGGGGCATAGAAAGCTGTACATAAGGAATCTATGGCGGTCAGGGGGAGGGGGGCTACTTTTAATCAATCCATAGGGGGTGACAGGGGTTGTATATAAAATAGCCAAGAGGGGGTGGTATGATAAACTAGGGAATATTTTAGGGAAAAGAAGACCGTTTAAGTTTCTGAATTTCTGCAATAGGGCCCACTGAGACTGTCGCTTACTGAAACCTGGGGCCGACCCTGGGTAGCAGTAATTAAAAATGTACTTCATATGTGTATTTCATTTTTTGTCAATTTGACTATGATTAAAAAAAAAATAAATAAATACTAGTGAAATGTGCAAAGATTATTTTCATCATCAAAACTCAGCTGTAAAACCTAAATTCAATTCATTCTGTCAGCAGAGCAGGAAATATAAGGGAGTAATCAGCATGAAGATCTGAGTCACTGCAAGGATTAGAAGCAGAATAAAAGACATGGCACTCAACCACGCACCTGTGTATTGGCACTTGTTCTTTGGCAACTAGGGCATTGACGGTGGGAGTATTTTTATCCACAACTCCTGGGGGGCCATGACCAACTTCATTCTGTAGCTCATGGTCACGTGATATCATAGCTTGGTCTTCATCCTGTAGAAATAATCTCTTATCAAGGAGAGCAAAACACATACCAGAAAGAAGGTTTTAAACAAATATTAAAATATAGCAATTTTCATTCTATGAATTTACTAGAAATGCCTAAGTGGTACAGATCCGAGAGGTGGCGCACAACATGCTGTGATAACATGCATGATAAATTCCCACAATGATTTCTGTCATTAGACAGAACAGGGTATAAACTTCTGATCGGAGTTGTCTGGATCTGACTACTGGAAACCACTGCGACTGCCAGAACATGGAAATGTAAGTTTCCCTTAACTGCCCAATAGAGAATAGGGTTTCCGCAACTCCTAAGCTATACCGGAAATCCCAGAGAAGTCAGCTGAGTGAAGGGAAAAATTACAATTCCCTGTGGATAGTGGATAAATGTCTCAATCCTGATCATTAAAGATCGGAGAAAAAAAATAAACAAGAATGTAAAATTCTCAGAATTAACCGTATTTTTCTTATTTACTTCATTGTCTGCTTAGTTTGCAAAGAAACAGGCTGCAAATGTTCCCCTTAGTTACCATGTTGCTTCTATGTTGCTATGGCAAATCTGTCTACAAGATAGAAGACTCTCTCTGCTCTTTTGTTTGTTACACAGCTGTGAGTGTTAACCCTTTCTGGTCTCTGTCTGTAGTATGCTATGAACAGTAATTTCAAAAATCCAGCTGAAAGCAAAGAGGTTGATCCTCCCTTATCATAGATGTTTAACTGCACACAGGGATAGTAGATGTGAGCTCATGCAGCCTCCATAGATACACACTGTACGGGCTGGAATATGCATCTCTGTAGGAGAGAGTGATTTCTTGAAATTAAGCACAATTTGATAATGAAGTATATTAGAAAAAATTTCACCACATTCACTTCGTATTAAAAATTATCTCAAATAATGGTTACGTTTTAAGTAACCTTATAAACGAAGTTTGCAGAGCCGTTTTCAAACCTCTTTTGGGGAAAAAGAGACTGTGGGTAACAAAGTCATTTTTGTTCTCCATCAGGAAACTGCATGTTGGTATTTTTTTTAAAGAAATAAAAAATAGTAACAGCAAGATTTGATACAAAATGTGCAAAATGTTTCAGAACTAGTCCTAAGGAAAATTGTCACTCATCAGATACTAGCTTGCTTCTTCCAAGTGGCCTCTGATTGGCTACCATTAGGATCTACCCCATTATTCAAACCTCCGTTATCATCTTCCATTATTAAAACAATAAATAACAGAATTCTAACAGATCTATTAGGTGTCCATTGATTTCACCAGACTTTGAATGGCTTTCCTGTATGCACCACAGGTGTTGGTGCTTCCATTATTTTGAATAAAAATGTTTTTCATAATTCCTTTATGTATATAGTGCACACAGATTACGCAGCGCTGCACAGAGCTTGCCAAATCAGCCCCTGTTCCCAGGGGGCTCACAATCTAATCAACCAACCAGTATGTATTTTGGAGCATGGGAGGAGACCGGAGGCCCCGGAGGAAACCAACACAAACACGGAGAGAACATTTTGAGCTGAAAACTGTAAAAAGCTACACTACTATTTTTTCAGTCCCAAATAACAAAATCCAAAACAAAAGTGGTGCAAACTTTTGCAAGTGGGCAGATGAACCTTAACACCAAGATACCTCTATTAATCTGAATAATACTGCTCTTTATCGAACCTCCTTGCGTTGGCTTGTGTTAATGGTTCTCTGTGGGAGAACTATGAAAGAATCAGGGATAAAACCTTTGTGTACCTCCTTGTTGGCCTGGAGACTGTTAACTGTCCTTGTAAATCTGGAAACATGGCTGTCATTCCGCATTACTGGCCTTGGGGGAGCTTGGTGAACAGGAGGACTTTGAAACAAGGAGTTTTCTTGTCCTCCAGGTTGACCATGTGACAGTCTCTTCCCATACCCTCCCGGGATTTCTTCTGCGTTTCTCTTAATTCCCTGTAAGTTCTGTGGGTTATGTTCTTTAAAATCCTAAAAAAAGACAACAAAATGTCATGAAAGAAGCTACAGAAAAGACTCTTCATCCAAAACTTTCACATCCAATGCACACAGACGTCAGAGCGCCTCCGGCCCAACGTTCAAAAGTGTTAATAGAACAAATAGCAGACCTGGATTCTGAGCTTAGAGCTAGAAACCAAACACACTGCAGTTAACTCATAAAATATTAAAGGCATAAAAGACATAACAAAAGCTGTCAGAAAGAAGTGAAAACACAAAGGTCTGCATTATGGCACAACCATCAAAACCCATTAAAGGTCTGGAGGGATCTTCTCCTAGCTGCAAAGTAAAATTTTGGTTTTAAAAAAAAGATGCATAGAACAAATCTGTATATAGATTTACCGTTAAAACATTTATAATGCATTATAATTATAATTTCTTTACACCAATTCCTGATAACAATAACTGTATTACATGACAAAGCTTATATAATAGGAAGCTATGCCTCATCAGTACAACGCCCAGACCCCCACATTTATCAGCCATTTGGCCTGCGTCATCCCAGAAATGGAGCCAGAAGAAGATGTCTCATTGCTTTGTGTATCTGCAGTCCAAGGTGTATTTCTATAAGAGCAGACACTGCAGTTACGGCTTTTGACCACTAAAAAGAGCATGGAGCATACCAAACAGCTTGTTAGAGTGTTGTGGGCCCTATACTGATCAGACTGACGTATCCTACACACACTGTGCTACGTTACCAAACCTACATAATCTAGCACCATGTGTTTAGTATGACCTTAGAGAGGTCCATGTACCGTTATTACATATTGGGAGTAATTTACTAAGGGCCCAAATTGCGGTGTGCGTCGCGTAACATGAATTTTACCGTTTTGCGCCGATTTTCCCTGATTTCCCCCTGGATTCTGGCGCACGCAATCGGATTGTGGCGCATCGGCGCCGGCATGCACGCGATGGAAATCGGGGACGTGGCCGTCGGAAAACGCTTCGGATAGGTGTCGCTGGACACGTGCTTACCTGCACCCGGCCTGGCTTGGTGAACTTCAGTGCACTCCGACGGACTTCAGCGCAGCAGCGACACCTAGTGGACGTCGGAGGAACTGCCTTAGTGAATCCCGGCAGAACCCGAATCCTCCACAGAGAACGCGCCGCTGGATCGTGAATGGACCGGGTAAGTAAATCTGCCCCCTTATGTTCCTAAATCCCTATTATACTCAGCCATCACCATGTGTTCTTTCTATAATCAATTACTGGAAGCTCAGACCATGGATGGTCAAAGTTAGTCTAACTAGTGTTCCATTGGCTCTCCAACTGATGCAGAACTACAACTCCCAGCATGCTGTGTCATAGCATTCTAAGGGTTGTAATTTTTGCAGGGATGGAGTTGATTGGCAATGTACTTGCATGAATACAGCGCAGGGACATACTCCAGGCCGGTGCCATGTTATCTTTGATACAGTACATCAGTGCACATGTCATGGTCTGGTGGGTAGAGGCAGGTGTCAACTCTAGTTTGATGACAGTCTAGCTCTTTTTGAAATATTCAGTATCCGGTTACCTTTTTAGTGGCTGCCAGGGATTGCTGGTGTTGAGTGTCAGTGCTCGAGTCTTTGAAGCTTGGCATTCTCTTCAAAGCGTCCTTCAATTGGCGGAATTCCTCCATCTGGGCCTAGGAGAAGCCAAAATATAAAGTAGATAAACAAGGAAGATGGCAGGTAGGGGCATTTTGTTGGAAGACACAGGTGTCAAAGAAATGAAAATGACCTGTATATTTTTTTTTCTGAAGGCTCCCTATAGCAACAAAAAGCACTTCAATTGGGCAACAACTCTGCTACTACTTGTTCGTCTTGATAAATGTTACCCATTATGCATAGCTTCTCTGTGTGTGGAATAAGGTAAAAAAAAATTCAATATTAAAAAGCAATTAAACTTACTAAAGATTCAGATTTTGCTTTCTAAAGTTCGATCCATTGGAACCAGGCCTTTTTTAGAATGACCAAGCTGTACAAGGGCTTGTTTTATGCAGCATTGGTTGTTTTTATATCAATCATTGATTGATTAATGATAATAATAATTCCTTTATTTATATAGCTCACACAGATGACGCAGCGCTGCACAGACCTTGTCAGATCAGTCCCTGTCCCAATGGGGCTCACAATCTAATCAACCTACCAGTATGTTTTGGAGTATGGGAGGAAACCGGAGGACCCAGAGGAAACCCACACAAACAACATATAAACTCTTTGCAGATGTTGACCTGGATGAGACTTGAACTCCGTGTTCAGAATACTGACAAAGACATTTTTTGTCCTGATACTATTTTATAAAACCTTATCTCACATTAACTGGCTCCCTGCCAGGGGGAGGATGATGGAGTGAAATAGAGGAAGAATGCATGAGGAGACCGAGACACAGCTGTACAGGTTGCTGCAGCTGCCTACATTTCCAGCAAACTGCATAAATTCAGTTTTGCAAGCAACAAGGCAGAAGCTCATGGAGGTGTAAGATTAAAGCACATCTACAACCAGGATGAAGAATTATAAACCAAGCACACTGACATACTGGTGTCCCCCCCCCCCCTGTGGCAGGATCTGCTCTTTTAGCTTCTTAAGATCTTGTTTTTATATTAAAAAGTATTTAAAAATTATGATCATTTGCAACATTTTTAAAACCTTTTTTTTTGTAAAAACAAGATCTTAAGAAGCTAAAAGAAGAGCAGATGCTGCCAGGGGGGGCACACCGCAGTAGCTCAGTGTGCTTGGTATACTATCCTTCATCCTGGTGGTAGATTTCCTTTAAATAGAAACTATGCAGAGGGGAGGGGAAGCAGCGAGTCACAGCAGCTGAAAGGATACAGAGCAGTGCATTATGCATAACCCGAGGAAGAGTAGTACTGTAAAGTATTGTCTTAAATGACTGCAACTACATTTACCTAATAACAACACTATTATATCGTAGGACTTTGCACGTAGAATCTGTTCGAAATGTAAGTCTTGGGCCAGATATATGTTAAAGGAATTGTGACAGTCTGATCAAATATACCCATTATATCCAGAAAAGATTTCACCTGAAAAGGGATCTCTGGTATCCTGTGCATTTTGTAGCATGTTCGTTTCAACAACCACAAGAAGAATGTGCACTACATCAGAACCTGATGGAAACCCACAGAGAAGTTGTATGGAATAAATGACGTTCTGCTAGTTCTGTCAGTCAGCTCACAAAGGAATGGAAAGAAGTGTTCCTTGTAGAAGCTTTTATACTATATGGTGGGTGTAAAGCCCTGGGCATCCCGCAAACCCTGAACAATCCTTATCAAGAGGATGAATCAAAAACCACAATGAGCAGAGTTACAAAAATTGTCTAGGAGAAAAACTCATGTTGCCCATGGCAACCAATCGCAGCACAGATTTTATTATTTAAAAGGGAACTTTAAGAAATGAAATAAAATAAGCCCCTGAAAAAATGATGCATTAAGACTCTATTACTATCCCAGTGATAAACTAAGATGTAATTCAGGAGGAACAACATCACCATGGGATAAGGGGCAAAAAGCAGCACTGAAATTGTTACCTAAAAGTGTGGTCTAAGCACTAAGGGTTAACAACTTCCCTGCTAGATAGATAAAGTATAAGAGAGCAGGGGCTGGGAGGAGGGAGCTGCAGAGCAGTGATGATGATAAAGAACATCTACCACCAGGATGAAAGACTATATGGAAAGGAGCCTGAGGTGCTCCAGGACCCATTAACAACTATGGAGCCTGGAGTCCCTCAGGCTCATTTGCATACAGTTCTTTATCCTGGTGGTAGATGCCCTTTCTGTGAGCTTGATCATTAGGCTCCGAAAATAGCCGGTCCTTCTGATTCCTGGGTGGCTTCATAATAAATATACAATAGGGAGTCTCAGTTTGGATTCTGATTTAGGGGCAGTCAATAACAAAGGGGCGTGACTAACTGATCACTGATGGGTGATAAATCTGCAGGTGATTGAATTTGAAAGTGATTTCTGCAACTAAAGAGCTGCACAGATGCAATGTTCTCCTGCTAGCTACAGAGGGATCAGTATCACATGGTCTCCTCTGCTCTCCAGACTGATCAGGGAACAGAGGCCTGTCCCATCTAGCTGTTGGTTAGCGTCCCATTTGTGATGTGTAAATGCGTTCACAAGCGGCGTTTACATTACAACATCTGAGAAGAGGAGATGTTCAGAATTACATAGCTGTAAACATATGCGCTTACAATGGAATGTTAAACACAGTGTATAACACTATGTAAACACAATGTTAACAATTTAATTGGGCTAATGTTCTCAGCTGTTTCATAAGGCAATGGCCTCAGAGAGAATGTCCAACATGAAAGGAGCTATGCATTTGTTTTAAACTATTTTAGGAGGGATTCTTTAAAAGGGGTTTGGCCACCTTTCAATAAATCTGTTCCATTAGACATGACATGTATATGTACCTGTGTCTTTGCCTCCTGTGAGAGCTTTAGCCCTTCCTGTTTCTCATTCCTTCAGTCTGT
This sequence comes from Engystomops pustulosus, assembly GCA_019512145.1. Lineage (NCBI taxonomy): Eukaryota > Metazoa > Chordata > Amphibia > Anura > Leptodactylidae > Engystomops > Engystomops pustulosus. The sequence continues at coordinate 133,947,391 of CM033646.1, read as the reverse complement.
TCTAATGGCAGCCTCCAGTGTGTTTTTTTTTTCTCAGTCAGTCTCACTGACACACACAGGGAGGTAGGATTGTAGGTAGGTCACTCCTATTTATTAGTGCAGGGATGTGTAAACAAAAATCCAGAGATAGTCTGCAGACACCACTAAAGGAAGCATCAGGGATGATGAATGAGTTGGTGAACATTCAGGGATTATTATTAAGGTAGTAAAAATGTGCAATTTATGTAAAAGAGTGCCCAACCCCTTTAAGTTACCCCAGTAGGTTAGTTTAGCTCACATACATAGTGCCACTCGGCTTCCAACATGTAGTTCTACTATTCCACACACACATATATATGTACCTTTCACAAACATAGAAAAGGACCTATAGGGAAAAAAGCAGCATACATTATGCGTGTAACTCGTTTTATCAGAGGAGAAAGGCGAAGTGTGTACGACACTGGATCTGCTTTGGCTCATTTATAGCAACAACAAAATTATACAGAGAAGGATGCCAGACGTCTGCTGAAGATAAATGAAATCCACTTAACACCCTTGCCGCACTGTAAATAATACAGGGAAAATACATGCTCTGAGAGGAGTATACATATAGTACAAGACCAATACTTATACATATGCAGCAGCCGGCCAAACACACTGGAGGGTAGAATAAAAAAAAAAACAAAACTGGATATACTAAAGAACAGAGACCTAGAAAACAGGGGGGCACAATAATCAATGTTTAAGGATGTAAGGAGCACAAAGGGCAGGAAGGTGCACTCTAGCCCAACATAAAGGGTGTATCTACAGCGCATTCAGCCCCCAACTAGAAGCCCCACTGTAGTCCCTGCCTGGCCGCCATAGCCAAACACCATCTTCACCGCTGAAGTGTTGGCTTGTTAAAAAAAAAAAAGGAATCTTCTTATATTTGTTATCCAGGGCCTTCTTCCTTCTAAAATTAACATTAAAATTATGCTAATGAGACTTAAGGGCTCCTGGGGGTGTTACCAGAGCCTTGAGTTATGCTGAAAATACGAGAGGGAAGTCAGTTGTTTTATAACCAGATACAGTAAAAAGCAATATTCAAAAGCAAAATTCTTAATGTGAACCTAGAAGGGAAAGGATTGTACTGGTCTATAACAGATGCATAAATATATGCGGTTTGTGAGGTCCGTGCCTATGGAAGATCATCTAGCAGTCTGGTGTTCCATAGGTATGGACCTCACGAGCCGCAGGTTAGTTATACGTGTATCCTAATGTACTATATAACGAACACTATCTATGAAGTATGACATATAGAAGTCAGCGCACGTATTATTTTATATTGTATATATTTGGAACAAGTTCCATATGAGAAAAGGGCCTCTCATACTATGGCTTATTTATTGGCATGACTCCACCTACTGATCCGAAACATCACATTAATAAATATTAATTGCTCCCAAAAGGTGTACATAGCCTTTAAAAAGAGGTCTGAATGACATTCAGCAAGCCAACTACATTAGGGAATTTATAAGCACAGTTTTTTCATCCTTAAAACTACATTTAATGAAAAAGCCAACATTCAGATATGTTAGTGGCATTTCCTCTGTAGTACAGAAGTCTATCAGGAATCAGAGAGGGAACAGCTCCCACCACAAGAATGCAAAAACTTCTCCCAGCCCCAGCCGAGGCAGCAGAAACAGCACTGTATAAATATGGGCTGTGTGTGAATAGAACACTTGATCTCCGATGTGCAGAACTCTATCAGAATGTAAGTCTTATGTTCCCGCTAGAGGCAACTTTCCAAGAGAACTCGATTTCAGTAGGTGAGATTAGGAGGCAATTCCATTTTATCAGAATCAATTCACCTTTATAGTTTCCTTAAAAGGACCACTAAAAAAAGCAAAATAGATAGAAAACACTATGTCACAGATTTTACTGATCTCCTCTAGGTCTTTCATTGTTTTGTGTCTCATTTAATAATAATTAATAATAATAATTCCTTTATTTCTATAGCGCACACAGATTACACAGCGCTGCACAGAACTTGCCAAATCAGTCCCTGTCCCCAATGGGGCTCACAATGTAATCAACCTACCAGTATGTTTTGGAGTGTGGGAGGAAACCTGAGGACACGGAGGAAACCCACGCAAACACAGAGATCATTTTTAATTAATTTAATCTAAAGTTGTGCCAGGACACGTTTACCTCCTAGTTCCCCTCATGCCCTTTGTATGGTTATAAAACCAAGGGGCTGTAGCAGGAGCTTCCTCCTTTGCCCTGTGTACAGTAGATCAGACAGAAGATATTGTTGCTTTTAGAACTGTTCGATCTAGTGAAATGTCTGGTTATAAAGACCGGTTTCCATTTACAGGGCCATATGAGGGCTTGTTATCTGTGGTTCAAATTGTACTTCTTAGTGGAAACATGTTATATTCTGTGCCTTGTACAGCAAAAATTTAAAAAAATTCAAATGCAGTGGAATTGGCAAAAACAGAGTTGTGACATTTCCCAGTTGCTTTCACGGTTCGGTCCTGATGATGCATCCCCTTTATTTTTTACATCAGTACAATCACCAAGAAATTTTTATAGAAATGTATGGATTTTGTGGTTTCCAAATAAACAACAAAAAAAATAAAATAAAAAATCTTGGCAAAACAATTATGTCATTTCATTGTCATATTTCATATTGTGACATCTGTAACATTTTTATACTTTGTGTACAAAAGTTTCTGGTGACACCATTTTGTGAACTGTATGAACTTTTGATGATTTTTAAATTACAATTTTTATGGGTGGTGTAATGGCGAAAACGCCACAACTTAGACTCGTGTCATAATATGTATGTTATATATGTTTTATATTTTAACACAAGTGGGGATACTTAAAATGTCCTAATATTACTATATTTGTTTATATACTGAATATGTTCTAGAGAAAGGGATGAGATTTGAATTTTTTCTTGACTTTTCGTTCATTTAAGATTTGCCAAGAATGCCAATTGACAGCCACAGTAGCCTCTTAAAGGCTCCCACTATCTTTGCAACCAATCAACGACCCCCAATTTCGTCAAAGTCGAACGTGGCACTTAATAGGTCAACTGTGGCAATCTGTGCCAGCACTGTTAGCGGCAGACACGTGTCCTGTATGAAGAGACCTTTGTCCATATAGCCTTAAACTCTCTGCGATTTACATGTATGATAGGAAGTTAAAAGGACATCTACCACCAGGATGAAGGATTGTAAGCCAAGCACACTGACATACTGGTGTGTGCCCCCTCTGTCAGCATCCACTCTTCTTTTAGCTTCTCATGTTCTTCATTTTAAGAAAAAAGGCTTTAAAAATTATGCAAATTGACCTGAGGGGCTCCAGGCTCCATTAACACTGAAGTCTGGAGCCCCTCAGGCTCATTTGCATATTCTTTATAACCTTTTTCCTTAAAAACAAGAACATGAGAAGCTAAAAAGAGAGCAGATCTTAACATAGGGGGTACACAGCAGTATGTCAGTGTGCTTGGTTTACAATCCTTCATCCTGGTGGTAGATGTCCTTTAAGAAACACTATTTAATAAAAAGGCGTCATTGAAGTAGACATTGGACAGTCTACCCCCATAACAAAGGCCCTATAACAGATCCCTTTTGACTCTGTAAATCACCAGGAACTAGATGGAGCTTCAGTATCTGCACCCACTTTAATTATGCCCCAGGATTTGCTCCAGTGCTCCCCAGACACAAGGTAGAAAAAATTAAAGATTAAAAAAAATCTTGAATATCACAGAACATTCCTTAAGATTTCTGTGTTAACCCTGAACCCTTGATGTCGTCATGCCAGCTGCATTAAACCTGCCAAACACAACCTTAAATTAAGAGTCGGCAATTACTCTTGGTCTTCGAGGAGCTGAAAATGTCAAATTATTATGCAAATAACCTTCCTGCTTCATAATTAAATAGCATGTTCTATAAACCACCATAGCGCCGGCCCGGCCTGGTATCAGCATTTCATTTACTTAAATGGCTCCTAGACAATCAATAGCCACATTGTAGAAAGAAGAATTCATTTTCAACTTCATGACCACACAGAGGGTAAATTGTCTGCTTAACCTTATGTTATCATTACTTACAGCACACATGAGAAAATACTAATAATAAGTGATACAACGGTAGAGAGCTCTGACAGATACAGGTGGTAACTGGATGCACTATTGAGGCCTAGAACAAGTGCTTTTTGGATACATTTGCTGCACCTAGCACCTGTATAAATTTACTGTAGATTTCTAAAATAATAATATCCAGACTGCGGACCAGTTTTCTCTTCTTAAATGTCTTGATAAATATTCTTGTTATTATTTTGGATACATTTATTTTAAAATGGTAAATTCTAGAATTTCTTTTGACATTCCTCTTTGAAAAGAATGAATACACAGTACTGACAACAGTGCATAGTAAAAGAAGAAACAGTTCCACGTCCTCTATAAAGTGACCACGTTTTGTGATCAATATGGAAGTAACAGACCTGCTGCAGGATTCCCAGCAGGCTGTAGTTACCCTGCAAGCATCAGAAACCTCCTGCAATTGGCTTCTTTCTGTAGCAAATGCTGACACAATTTTCCACGCAGCTCGACCTTTGTGTCGCAAGGTTAATTTTAGTAGCATGCTCTCCAGCAATAAGTGACGGGTCCCTTATTGTCCACGTTATGTGTATGGGATTGCCATCAATTCCAAACACTACAATTATACAGGAAATTTGACGGATAAATATTTTGCACAGAAAATCCTTAGGTATTCCACCAGTTCCTGTACTCACTTGCCATTGCGCTTTGATACATTTAAGTTAAGCAACTCCAACTCATTGTTGTGCTGATCTAATCTAAGTTATAAAGGCAACCCTTCCTCTCAGATCTGGAGATAATTCATGTGAGTTTCCGGCATAAATTATAGCAAATTTATTGGCTTTTCTTCCTACTGTTGAGAGTATCCTCAAACTTTGACAATTTTTTTTAAAACAAAAAAAAAGATAAAATAATACTTATTTGGTTGTCCAATTTTTTTCCAACATGTTAGATATAGTAAAACTTGATGAGCACTGGTCCATCCTGCATGCTAATGGTTTCTGCCATATTCTGCCAACACGGAGAAAAGTTATAATGTATAATCTGTACTGGATACATGTTTTGGATTGTTTCTGGTCTTGGCGTATAAATACTAATGCAAAATCCTGATCAAATCCTGACCATATGCAGATCAAATCCTGACCAAAAAAGGCAGATCTGTGTTGTTCATGAATTACAGAACATTTGTATTTCATGGAGTGAACATTGTTGGAGGAGCAGGGACATGATGCTGGATATCCAGGTACCTCGTTTATGTTTTGGAAAACATTTAGGAACCAAAAAAAAAAAAAAAAATTTAAAGGCAACCCTATGGGGAGCAATAATTGAAGACACGTTGGTCGTTAGCTTTCTCAGAAGCTCATAAATAAGAATGAGCTGTAAAGAGGTTTTATACAACTTCCCAAACATGAACAAACAAAGACTTGTGTAAGGTTAGTTCAGTCACAACAGGTTATCACCGATCCCTACGGATTACAAGAACGAGGGTCCATTGCACCCCCATTGTACAACAAATGAATGGAGCTGCAGTTCGGACATGATTGACGTCGCTCCATTCACAGTAAGAGATGAGCGCACCCAAACTTAAAGTTTGGATCCAGGTTGTGCCCTGCATGACCTGGATATATTGATGGATTGGCAGACGTGGAGCCAGTCTGGCAATTTGACTCCACCACCTACTAACCATGGCTGTGATTGGCTTGGTGGGACCCCCAGGACTATCACAGCCATGCCTTGTAGATAGGGGCATCAAAGTGTCGGATTGGCTGCAAAGCTGCTGATCCAACAATATGTCCAGGTTGCGCGGAACTCACCAGAACAACAGACCCATCAGTCCTCCTCATCTCTATTAACAGTCTATGGAATAATAATAATAATTCTTTTATTTATTTATATAGTGCCTACAGATTACGCAGCGCTGCAGAGATCTTGCCAAATTGGTCCCTGTCCCCAATGGGGCTTACAATCTAAACCACCTACCAGTATGTTTTGGAGTGTGCGAGGAAACAGGAGTACCCGGAGGAAATCCACGCAAACACAGAGAGAACATACAAACTCTTTGCAGATGTTGACCTGGTTGGGACTTGAACCCAGGACCCCAGCGCTGCAAGGCAGAAGTACTACCCACTCAGCCACCATGCTACCCAACACACGGCTATTGCTGTCAGTGCCATAGAGATGAATAAAAGAATAGGGTGCAAGTGTGACTGGCTGTACAATTCAATTGATACCCGTTTTCATGAGCCACAGATCAGCAAGTTATGACTTATATAATGGATAGGGGAAAACTTGAGTATCTTGACAACCCCTTTAAAGCTCTGTACCACTCTATATGCAGGGCTGGTTCAGCTCCATTCCTGCAGCAATGGATACATATCATGGGTAACATAAAAAAGACAAATAAAAGTAGAGTATTCAGCAAGCTCGGAGTAATATGTACAGTACTACTGTATCCATGTAAAAAAAATGGATGTCTAAATATTTTAGTGGGCGTCACCTAAAAACCCTTGCTAAAGTGGTTAATCCATTTCTGACCATGTGGCATAGTCCAAGCTTCTAGGAAGCTGTGGGAGCCAGTGGGGGTGGGGGGATTTTTAAACCCACTTGCTCCACAATACTACCTAAAATGCCTAGCACCACAGTTAAAGGCTTTTAGACCTTTTTTGAGCACTTTCCAGACTTGTCCGATTAAAAGGGTGTGGCCTTCAGGAGAGGCCTTGCGAGAAAGGGGGAATGGCTTGCAGGAAATTGCCAGTGCGCCCAAAATTCTGGCAAACAGTTTAAACCTACTTTTAGTTTGTCTAAAGTAGGATCCGACAGTCTTATCCTGCTCCAAATATCATCACAATGATAAATCTGGCGCAGGGAAAGACCAGTGTTTTCCAGCTAGAAACTGGCGAAACCTGAGACACATTGTTACATCCCCCAGTATGTTTCTTTTTAGAACCCGATCCTAAAGATATTCACCCTTTTAACCCGTTCATGACCCGTGACGTAATAGCACGTCACGGGTCGGCCGCGGGTGCATGGAGAGGGCTCTGTATGGGAGGAGTTACCTGTGCACTAAGGAGCTGTGTATGGACATCCTGGTGGGCCCTTCTAAGCAACTTACTCTCCTCACGCAGTTTTAATACAGTATCTGCAAGTTAAAAAAAATTACAAATTATGTAGAAATACTGAGAAAACCTACAAAAATAAGCCATAAACATTAACTTCTGATGTGGCATGTGGTTTATTTTTATGAAGATCAATTTCTTGGTGACTTAAAGGAAATCTACCACTGAAGTTGAGCTAAATTAAACTACAGATACTCACCTATTCTCCTCTTCAACACGGCTGCTACTTTTATTCACACAGGGACTGCTTACTGACTTAATAAATATTAATCCCATGAATAATCTTCATATAATTTATGATAAAAATAGTTTATTCATCAATACACGCAAGTCCATTAGGTGCAAAATACCTACCAAACCAATAATTACCCCATACAGGGGCCTTTCAAGGGAATCTTTCAGCAGTTTTAACCATAGAAAGCTGCAGACAGTGTTAGGTAGCAGCCTTATACATCTGTGTAGCTGCACAGTAGTAGTTGTAGTCTATGTAGTTGTAGAAGCAGGATTATGAAAAATACATTTATGTTCCAGTATTATAGCTTGATTTGAAGTACCCTGGTGCACTGGTGTATGAGATCTCTTCAATGGACTGCTGCACAGCCCCTCCCCCCTGAGTAACTGCTGTAGTATTCACATATCAGAGGGGAGGGGCTGATCAACTTCACAATGAAGAGATCTCATACATCAGTGCACCTCCATGGTCCTCCAAGTCCAGCTGCAATCCTGGAGTATATATGCATTTTTCTCAGTCCTGCTGCTACTAATAAAATATTTAAGGTATGATTCACCGAGGCTGCACCTTTACACCATTTGGGGCCTTGTATGGTAAAAGCTGCTGACAAATTCTTTTTAATAAGAGCAGAACCTGACAAATATATACATTTTCTTAAAATATATTTAGAAATTTTTGTGGGCCTATTTGTATATCCATAAAAATATGGATAAAAGGCCCCAACACTGATTTTGTGCGGTTTAGGAGTCGTTAAGAAACTTAAAAAGATGGGTTCAGTACATTCACAGTTCGTACTGTGACCACAATCATAAGGAATTGCATAAATAGCAAGTCAAAATCAAGAAGGTAGGTTAGTCACATACATTCCCCACAGCGTGTCACTCTCACCTTGTAGACCGGCGATCTCATTCTCCTTCTCCCTCTGGAGTTGGGCCAGCTGTTGACTGTGGAGCTCTGTAGACTTTCGATGTTCTAGTTTTAGGTTGCTGTGCTCCACCTGAAGGTCAGAAAGCTGCTTCTTTATTTCTTCATTCTGATTCTAGCAGAAAATAAATAAGATAAGTGCCAAACGGTGCCATCTCCATGCCCCCCCTACCAGGAGAGGAGGACAACGCAAGAGACCCCTGCAAAGTACAAGGCAATAGCACCAGCTTTATATGGTCCGGGAATCACATCAGAAAACATACTAAACATTTTATATCAGGAACTCATAAAATAGGGCACGGAAAACACCAGACACAACTGGCATCTATTCCTACAAACCTCCACATTTTCCCTTATGGAAATACATTGAAAACTAAGATATACAAAGACCAGAGCAGCAATCCGGTGCAAGATTTTCAAACCACAACCTGCAGATAAACAGCACCCAAGGACTAAATAAAGTGTACATTCATTTACTCAATGTTGTAGGGCCCCGCATTCTTCTTGTATCATATAGGTGGGGCCCACACCTAGCACCCTCTTTTATTGTTGTTTATGTCATAGCATAAAGAGTTTGTGATATAACATAAACAAGTACAGTGATAATACACACAGTGATGTCACAGTACAGGGATAATACACACAGCGATGTCACAGTACAGGGATAATACACACAGTGATGGCACAGTACAGGGATAATACACACAGTGATGTCACAGTACAGGGATAATACACATAGTGATGTCACAGTACAGGGATAATACACACAGCGATGTCACAGTACAGGGACAATACACCCAGTGATGTTACAGTACAAAGATAATACACCCAGTGATGTTACAGTACAAAGATAATACACCCAGTGACGTCACAGTACAGGGATATTACACACAGTGACGTCAAAGTACAGGGATAACACACTGTGATGTCACAGTACAGGGATAATACACACAGTGATGTCACAGTGCAGGGATAATACACACAGTGATGTCACAGTACAAGGATATTACGCCCAGTGATGTCACAGTACAAGGATACTGCAGACATTGATATCACAGTACAGGGAAATACACACAGTGATTACATGGTACAGGGATAATAAAACAGTGATGTCACAGACAAGGATATACACCACCGTGAGTCACAGCTACAGGGATAATAAACAACACGTGCTTGTCATGGTACACGGATCATAAACCTAGTGATTTACATTACAGTGTAAGTTAAATTCGTGAGAAGTGTATAGATACCCTCAGTTCTGATTGAAACTTAGTCATACTTAAAGTAAATGTTGCCATGCTACCATAATCACCACATGCTCCCCCTTTTTGGAGTTGATTTGGGCCTTTAGCTGATGGACCACATAGCAGCTGCTATGAAGGCTTCCATGTTAGTTACGCCTATGATTTCCAAGAGTGGAACACGAGTTGTTTTTTTTTTGTTTTTTTTTAAATTGTAAAAAAGTTCCAGATTTTATATATTGAGGATACAGTTTTAAACTTTCAATACCCCCGAGAAGGAGAGGAATACATTTAACAATTTTCTCAGAGAAAATCACAGTCTTTTCCCAAGCAAGAAAAAAGATTAGCAAAAGAATTACAATCACATGGAGAAAAAGTCCAATAAAGTCCAAAGACTTTTGAAAAGCGCAGTACTTCTCTCCATAAAAATTACATTCCACACCCCAAGTCTGGCTTGAGATTGTTCGGAAACCGAGTCTTTAGAAGGAGCTAATAGAGATGTGTCCATTACTGAGCACAATAGAACGGCAACATCACAAAGCTACCAATAAATATATCATTATGTGCCGGGCATGGCAGAAAGCCAATCTGCCTGTAATAACCTTCTATTTATGCTGCAGCAATGCTCCATTATGGGCCTAGCCTTACCCACTGCCTTTCATCTGTAGTGTATGAAAATTACAAAGTACCAAGTAGTTACAAGGACATGAAAAGAAAAAATTGCTACATTTAATAGAATTGAAAAGTAATAGAAGGATCAATAGAGGCATTGGGAGAGCTGCCTTTTTATTTCAGATTAAAGAACGACTAGTCCGTGTAGTTTTCTGCGTAGACTGGGGGATACGACTAGGGTTTGACGACCAAACCATCGACAAGGAAAGGGACAAAAGGCCAAATATACTTTACACTTGTTTACCATTGTGCCCAGTTAAGTAGGTCAAAGAGAACCGATCACCTGGTTTTAACCACTACTAAACACACCCCCCCCGTGAGGGTATGACATGTCCTGTATAGAAATCCCGTTATGTGCAATGTCACCAACTTTACCTATAAAATCCAAGATGGGGGCTTCTGAAGTGTCCATCCCACGTAAAAATGCAATGAGATTGCCATATTTACCTATTAGGGAGAACTTTTTCTATATTATTCTTTTATTTAGGATGAAATGCATACAAATAACAATGCAGGTCCATAGTAAGAGAACAGATCAGAGGAAAAAATAAAAAAAAATCAAAATCTATATCCAGTAACATTCTTACAGAGATTGTGTGGTTAAGGGACGAAGCTAGAGAAATTTTTATAGGTAAAGGGTGGAGTTTCAGGTGGGTGGGGTTTGAAATTTCCTTTCTAGAATTCCCTCTTCTAAAGGTACTAGTACCCACGTAAGCCGACCAGTATAAACCGAAGTACCCAATTTTAACACAAAAATGAGAATGACTCCATATACCATGACGGCAAATGCATTGGTCACAGCCTACACCCAGTATATAGCCCAGCCGGATCCCCCAGTATATAGCCATAGTCCATCGCCCCCTAGTATGTAGCTAGCCAGCCATATGCTCCAATATTAGCCAGCAGCCCCCCCCCCTTGTGATAATCCAGTGCCTGCCCTCCTGTATTAGCCAACAGTCCCCTAGTCTATAGCCAGTTCCTCCCCCATGTATATAGCCAGGAAAATAATAGAAAAAAAGTCCACACAATGTGGCGGATCCAAGAGGAAATATAAAAACATATTTTATTGATCATGTTAAAACCATCACGATGCCATGGCAGAAAAAAGAAACTCTGACGCGTTTCAAATCAAATATATTCTTATTCATAGATACACATTAGTTGCACAGTTCATATACCCACTATACCAGAAGCATAGAATGCAATAGGGACAACACCTCCATAAGGACGTCAGACATACCTACCCAGAGATCACGTGATAATGAGAAAGAAACTATTGATGATTACAACAAAGATAATTAACGAACCTCATTATGAAAGATTAAGTAACATGAAGAGAAACGCATATTTATATATAAAATATATATTTATTAACTTACCATTTGTAGTAAATGTTTTTATTATTTTTTAATGTTCAGTTAATTATCCTTTGTTGTAATCACTCATAGTTTTCTTTCGCATATCACGCAATCTCAGGGTAGTATGTCCTAACGTCCTTACGGAGTGTGTATCCCTATGTCCTCCTATGCTTCCGGTATACTGGGTATATCACTAACCATGTGCCAAGCCAAACTATTATGTATCTATGACTAAGAATCTTATTTGATTCAAACGTCTCAGATGTTTTCTTAATCCGGCCATGGCATTGTGATGTTTTTAACATGATCCAATAAAATTATGTTTTTAATTTCCACTTTGGAACCGCACATTGCTGGACTTCTTTCTATTTTTTTTTCCATGGACTGTACTACTGGACATACTCTCATTTTAGGTACTGCTGTCTTTTTTTTCTTTTTTTTTATTTGAAAGCCCTCTATCCCAGCCTATAAAAAAAAAAAACATCGTTCATAAATTTCTTCTTATCTTTATTTATATAGTCACAGATACGCAGCGCTGCAGAGATCTTGCCAAATTGGTCCCTGTCCCCAATGGGGCTTACAATCTAAACCACCTACCAGTATGTTTTGGAGTGTGCGAGGAACAGGAGTACGGAGGAAATCCACGCAAACACAGAGAGAACATACAACTCTTTGCAGATGTTGACCTGGTTGGGACTTGAACCCGGACCCCAGCGCTGCAAGGCAGAAGTACTACCCACTCAGCCACCATGCTACCCAACACACGGCTATTGCTGTCAGTGCCATAGAGATGAATAAAGAATAGGGTGCAAGTGTGACTGGCTGTACAATTCAATTGATACCCGTTTTCATGAGCCACAATCAGCAAGTTATGACTATATAATGGATAGGGGAAAACTTGAGTATCTTGACAACCCCTTTAAAGCTCTGTACCACTCTATATGCAGGGCTGGTTCAGCTCCATTCCTGCAGCAATGGATACATATCATGGGTAACATAAAAAAGACAAATAAAAGTAGAGTATTCAGCAAGCTCGAGGTAATATGTACAGTACTGCTGTATCCATGTAAAAAAAATGGATGTCTAAATATTTTAGTGGGCGTCACCTAAAAACCCTTGCTAAAGTGGTTAATCCATTTCTGACCATGTGGCATAGTCAGCTTTAGGAAGCGTGGGAGCCGTGGGGGGGGGGGATTTTTAAACCCACTTGCTCCACAATACTACCTAAAATGCCTAGCACCACAGTTAAAGGCTTTTAGACTTTTTTGAGCACTTCCAGACTTGTCCGATTAAAGGGTGTGCCTTCGGAGAGGCCTTGCGAGAAAGGGGAATGGCTTGCAGGAAATTGCAGTGCGCCCAAATTCTGGCAAACAGTTTAAAACCTACTTTTAGTTTGTCTAAAGTAGGATCCGACAGTCTTATCCTGCTCCAAATATCATCACAATGATAAATCTGCGCAGGGAAAGACCAGTGTTTTCCAGCTAGAAACTGGCGAAACCTGAGACACATTGTTACATCCCCCAGTATGTTTCTTTTTAGAACCCGATCCTAAAGATTTCACCCTTTTAACCTGTTCATGACCCGTGACGTAATAGCACATCATGGGTCGGAGTGTGGTGCATGGAGAGGGCTCTGTATGGGAGGAGTTACTGCTGGCACTAAGGAGCTGTGTATGGACATCCTGGTGGCCCTTCTAAGCAACTTACTCTCCTCACGCATTTTAATACAGTATCTGCAGTTAAAAAAATTACAAATTATGTAGAAATACTGAGAAAACCTACAAAATAAGCCATAAACATTAACTTCTGATGTGGCATGGGTTTATTTTTATGAGATCAATTTCTTGGTGACTTAAAGAAATCTACCACTGAAGTTGAGCTAAATTAAACTACAGATACTCACCTATTCTCCTCTTCAACACGGCTGCTGCTACTTTTATTCACACTGGGGCTGCTACTGACTTAATAAATATTAATCCCATGAGAATCTTCATATAATTTATGTAAAAAAAGTTTATTCATCAATACACGCAAGTCCATTAGGTGCAAAATACCCACCAAACCAATAATTACCCCATACAGGGGCCTTTAAAGGGAATCTGTCATCAGTTTTAACCATAGAGAGCTGCAGACAGTGTTAGGTAGCAGTCCTATACATCTGTGTAGCTGCACAGTAGTAGTTGTAGTCTATATAGTTGTAGCAGCAGGATTGTGAAAAATACATTTATGTTCCAGTATTATAGCTTGATTTGAAGTACCCTGGTGCACTGGTATATGAGATCTCTTCAATGGACTGATGCATGGCTGATCAACTTCACAATGAAGAGATCTCATACATCAGTGCACCTCCATGCTCCAAGTCCAGCTGCAATCCTGGAGTATATATGCATTTTTCTCAGTCCTGCTGCTACTAATACAATATCTAAGGTATGATTCACCAGAGCTGCTCTTTAACAACATTTGGAGCTTTGTATGGTAAAAGCTGCTGACAGATTCATTTTAATAAGATCAGAACCTGACAAATATATACATTTTCTTAAATATATTTAGAAATTTTTGTGGGCCTATTTGTATATCCATAAAAATATGGATAAAAGGCCCCAACTATGCTTTGCGATTAGCTTTTGTGCGGTTTAGGAGTCATTATGAACCTTAAAGATGGGTTCAGTACATTCACAGTTCGTACTAGAGCTGCACCTTTAGACCACAATCATAAGGAATTGCATAATAGCAAGTCAAAATCAAGAAGTTTTGGTTAGCACATACATTCCCCACAGCGTGTCACCTTCACCTTGTAGACCGGCGATCTCATCTCCTTCTCCCTCTGGAGTGGGCCAGCTGTTTGACTGTGGAGCTCTGTAGACTTTCGATGTTCTAGTTTTAGGTTGCTGTGCTCCACCTGAAGGTCAGAAAGCTGCTTCTTTATTTCTTCATTCTGATTCTAGCAGAAATAAAAAGATAAGTGCCAAACGGTGCCATCTCCATGCCCCCCTACCAGGAGAGAGGACAACGCAAGAGACCCCTGCAAAGTACAAGGCAATGGCACCAGCAAGTATATGGTCCGCGGATCACATCAGAAAACATACTAAACATTTTATATCAAAACTCATAAATGGGCACGGAAAACACCAGACCAACTGGCATCTATTCCTCCGACAAACTCCACATTTCCCTATGGCAACATTGAAAACTAAGATATACAAAGACCAGAGCCAGCCAATCCGGTGCAAGATTTTCAAACCACAACCTGCAGATGAACAGCACCCAAGACTAAATAAAGTGTGTACATTCATTACTCAATGTTGTAGGGCCCCGCATTCTTCTTGTATCATATAGTGGGGCCCACACCTAGCACCCTCTTTTTATGTTGTTTATGTCTCAGCATAAAGAGTTGTGATATAACATAAACAAGTACAGTGATAATACACACCAGTGAGTTCACAGTACAGGGATAATAACACAGCGATGTCACAGTACAGGGATATACACACAGTGATGGCACAGTACAGGGATAATACACACAGTGATGTCCCAGTACAGGGATAATACACATAGTGATTGTCACAGTACAGGGATAATACACACAGCGATGTCACAGTACAGGGACAATACACACAGTGATGTTACAGTACAAAGATAATACACCCAGTAGTGTTACAGTACAAAGATAATACAACCCAGTGACGTCACGTACAGGGATATTACACACAGTGACGTCAAAGTACAGGGATAACACACTGTGATGTCACAGTAGGATAATACACACAGTGATTCACAGTGCAGGATAATACACACAGTATGTCACAGTAACAGGATATTACACACAGTGATGTCACAGTACAGGGATACTGCAGACATTGATATCACAGTACAGGGATATACACACAGTGATGTCATGGTACAGGATAATAAACACAGTGATGTCACAGTACAGGGATATACACCACCGTGATGTCACAGTACAGGGATAATAAAACAGTGCTGTCATGGTACGGGATAATAAACACTAGTGATGTTCACAGTACAGTGTAAGTAAATGCTGCAGTGAAGTGTTAATAGATACACTCAGTTCTGTATTGAAACTTAGTCATACTTAAAGTAAATGTTTGCCATGCTACCATAATCACTCACTGCTCCCCCTTTTTGGAGTTGATTTGGGCCTTTAGCTGATGGACCACATAGCAGCTGCTATGAAGGCTTCCATGTTAGTTACGCCTATGATTTCCAAGAGTGGAACAGAGTTGTTTTTTTTTTTGTTTTTTTTTAAATTGTAAAAAAGTTCCAGATTTTATATATTTGAGGATACAAGTTTTAACTTTCAATACCCCCGAAGAAGGAGAGGAAATACATTTAACAATTTTCTCAGAGAAAAATCACAGTCTTTTCCCAAGCAAGAAAAAAAGATTAGCAAAAGAAATTACAATCACATGGAGAAAAAGTCCAAATAAAGTCCAAAGACTTTTGAAAGAGCGCAGTATTCTCTCCATAAAAATTACATTCCACAAACCCACAAGTCTGGCTTAGATTGTTCGGAAAACGAGTCTTTAGAAGGAGCTGAATAGAGATGTGTCCATTACTGAGCACAATAGAACGGCAACATCACAAAGCTACCAATAAATATATCATTATGTGCCGGGCATGGCAGGAAAGCCAAGGTCTGCCTGTAATAACCTTCTATTTATGCTGCAGCAATGCTCCATTATGGGCCTAGGCCGTACCCACTGCCTTTCAATCCTGTAGTGTACGGAAAATTACAAAGTACCAAGTAGTTACAAGGACATGAAAAGAAAAATTGCTACAGTTTAATAGAATTGAAAAGTAATAGAAAGATCAATTAGAGGCATTGGAGAGAGCTGCCTTTTTATTTCAGATTAAAGACGACTAGTCCGTGTAGTTTCTGCGTAGACTGGGGGATACAAGACTAGGGGTTGACGACCAAAAACATCCGAAAGGGACAAGAAAAGGCCAAATATATTTTACACTTGTTTTACCATTGTGCACAGGTTAAGAGGTCAAAGAGAACCGGTCACCTGGTTTTACACCACTAAACTACTACCCCCCTCCGTTAGGGGATGACATGTCCTGTATAGAAATCCCTGTTATGTGCAATGTCACCACTTTACCTATAAAATCCAAAGATGGGGGCTTCTGAAGTGTCCATCCCACTGTAAAATGCAATGAGAAGTGCCATATTTACCTATGAGGGAGAACTTTTTCTATATTATTCTTTTATTTAGGATGAAATGCATACAAATAACAGGGATGCAGGTCCATAGTAGAGAACAGATCAGAGGGAAAAATAAAAAAAAATAAAAATCTGATATCCAGTAACATTCATTACAGAGATTGTGTGGTTAAGGGACGAAGCTATGAGGAAAATTTTTATAGGTAAAAGGGTGAGATTTCAGGTAGGTGGGGTTTGAAATTTCCTTTCTAGAATTCCCTCTTCTAAAGGGTACTAGTACCACGTAAGCCGACCGAGTATAAACCGAAGTACCCAATTTTAACACAAAAAATGAGAATGACTCCAGTATAAGCCTAGGACGGCAAATGCATTGGTCACAGCCTACACCCAGTATATAGCCAGCCAGGATCCCCCAGTATATAGCCAGCAGTCCATGCCCCCTAGTATGTAGCTAGCCAGCATATGCTCCCAATATATAGCCAGCAGCCCCCCCCCCCTTGTATAAATCCAGTGCCTGCCCTCCTGTATATAGCCAACAGTCCCCTAGTCTATAGCCAGTGCCTCCCCCCATGTATATAGCCAGGAAAAATAATAGAAAAGTATATAGCCAGGAAAAATAATAGAAAAAAAGTCCAGCAATGTGCGGTTCCAAAGAGGAAATATAAAAACATAATTTTATTGGAATCATGTTAAAAACATCACGATGCCATGGCAGGAATAAAGAAACATCTGACGCGTTTCAAATCAAATAATATTCTTAGTCATAGATACACATTAGTTTGGCACAGTTCGATATACCCAGTAATACCAGAAGCATAGGATGACATAGGGACACACCTCCATAAGGACGTCAGGACATACCTACCCAGAGATCACGTGATAATGAGAAAGAAAACTATTGAGTGATTACAACAAAGATAATTAACGGAACATGAAAATTATGAAAGATGAAGTAAACATGAAGAGAAACGCATATTTATATATAAAATATATATTTATTAACTTACCATTTGTAGTAAATGTATTTTATGTATTTTTTAATGTTCAGTTAATTATCTTTGTTGTAATCACTCAGTAGTTTTCTTTCTCATTATCACGCAATCTCAGGGTAGGTATGTCCTAACGTCCTTACGGAGGTGTATCCCTGTGTCATCCTATGCTTCCGGTACTACCGGGTATATCTAACCATGTGCCAAACTATTATGTATCTATGACTAAGAATCTTATTTGATTCAAAAGCCAAACTATTATGTATCTATGACTAAGAATCTTATTTGATTCAAAACGCGTCAGATGTTTCTTTATTCCGGCCATGGCATTGTGATGTTTTTAACATGATTCCAATAAAATTATGTTTTTATATTTCCACTTTGGAACCGCACATTGCTGGACTTCTTTCTATTTTTTTTTCCATGGACTGACTAACCTGGACATACTCCATTTTAGGTGAGCTGTCTTTTTTTCTTTTTTCTATTTTTGAGAAGCCCTCTATGCCCAGCCTATAAAAAAAAAAACAAAAAAAAAAAAAAAACACACACATGAAAAAGCCTCTGTACTCACCTTTCTGATGCCCCCTGCAGGTCCTCTTCTGTAGTTCCGTCTCCAGGCCCCTGTGCGCTGCCGTCGCATATACCATGATGTCAGCCGCTTGCTGACATTGTGTGCGTTGATGACGGCGTAAACACTATGATGACGGTAAAGGCTGGCGTCATGGTGTGTGCGACGCAGCATGTAGGGACCCGACCACAGAGCTTCAGAAGAGGAACGAACGCAGGAGGGGCGAGTTTTCCACGAAGGGGAAGGTAAAAGATTGGTGAATTTTATAGAGCGCAGTAAAGCGCCAGTAGGGTGTTGTCATGCACATTTTTTGTGACTGAATAACTCGTCTTATACTTGAGTATATAGGGGTACCGCCGGGTACGGTGATGGGTAAAATCGTTGTGATCGAGTTGTGCCCGTTAGTGGTGTGAGTCAAATGTTTGAAAGGGAGTAGGCCGCCCAAGGGCGCTGTGGAATGGAGCAGTAGAGGACGAGGGGCTGGAAACGCTCCGTAGAAAAGCCAGTAGACGCGCCGTTGGGCTGAGATAAACAATGCAGTCACAATAGTAACAGTCGGTTTATATTTAAGAGGGCACGTCCGTCCAATCAAGGGGATTCCCCTCCAAGGTCTATGCGGTTTTGGTTGAATAAACACACTTAACTTGAAGGGAACTTCAGGATTGATAAAGGAGCTCGAAACATGGAAAACCTGTGAAGCGTAAAGGAGGCAGAGTCAAGGCAAATGGACTGAGAGGGATTGATGTGTGCCAATAGCCTACCATTACGGGTAGAATGGCTATCCTGAGGACAGGATATAAATATGAATGTCCTGGAACACCCCTTTAATGAGTGCACATTTTGTTGATGTAAAATGTAAAATTAAGTTTTACTTTGATGTCAACCATACATATTATTATGTTATTGATCAGTATGGAGGATGTAGCCGGCCCACCGCAGGAGGTATAAAGAATGAATTTGAAAGCTAAGCAACATTAGACTTAAATAATCCACAATTTGCATAAACATTCATTTCGGACAATATTTATCATGTTCAATTAAACCAATTAATAAGACACGGATCCTACGACAAAATATGGAACGGCATTTGTATTGCTGGTGTAAAATGTGCCGAATGTTTACATTATCAGATCTACTTGGTAAGTTTCAATATCAAGTAGGCAGGGAACCTTCCGGCTGCAGATAGAGGAGGCCCTATTAGTTCTCATGGCAACAGTCTGATAGAAGAGGATGGATTGAATGACAGGAGCAGTGATTGGGTTTCGGATGACATCATCGTAGACAGTCAATTCCTTACAGTCTTTAGATTGCACTTCACAGACACCCATAAAACCATAAGAAAATCTGGAAGAACTTTTTAAGAAGTTGCTGATCTGAAATCATGTCTTCTTATCAGGTTCATAAGGTAAATAATACAAATATAGGGGACTTAAGGGGGTTGTCCGACTCTTTAAAAAAAAAAAAAAAAAAGTTTCAAAAAAAGAAATTTGTACCAACCTCACAAATGCTATTCACAGAATTGTTTTTACTTTGCAGCTGCTCCTTCTCTGCCAAATTTCCACTTAAGCAATATGCCAATGAGACTGAAGTGCTTTGAGAGGTGTTAGTAGAGCACCTCAGAACTCCACCTCCATAGCAATAATAATGCCCCCTGCTATACTTCCACCACCAAGCACCTTCTCTCATCCTTCCCTCTTCAGCTATGTCACTACTGTGTCCAGTGAGAAGTGGAGCCAGAGCCCTGAGGGTGCATGCTTGAAACCACACCAAAGAACGCAGCCTCATAGCTTATTCTGAATTTAATTTTGCATGAAAGCAGAAGCTGGCAAAAAAAAAAAATCAAATCATAGGGCGGGGGGTAGTGTGTGGGCATAATCTAGAGACATAGCAGGTAGATAAATGAAGCATTTGGGTGAAGCATTTGCTTTAACTCAACATGATCTATAGCGATGTTTGAACTTTAAACTGAAGGGTAGAAATTCCATCCAGCTTTGTTTTGGCGCTCTAAAACACTAGAACAGTGTAAATCCAACATGCAAGTGTTGATAGATAGGATATAGCTATCGCTATCCAGGGAATAGAAACTAACTTGGGGGGGGGGGGGGGCATACTATTAGTGACCATCCACAAATATGGTGGGTTCCCCTTATATAACAGTTGGTCACTTCATTCACTCTAATACAGTCTGGCAGAAATGGCCAACCACTGTTCTTGAGGAATAGGGACACTATTATGGATCTGACGATGTGAAAAGTATCGTCCTTTATCTGAATAGATTATTTAACTATAGCCCCTTCTGATTTATCTAGATTATTGAACTATAGCCCCTTCTGATTTGTCTAGCATTGGTGGCCAACTTGGTCCAAGGTTTTATCTATCCCACTATACTTGATTCATCTGGATGGTCCATTTCACTCCCGGACTAGGACCCTGTGCTCTCTGTACCCCAACGCTAATTACAAGCTGGTTTAAGGTAAACCTCCACCTATACGGGTTCAAGGATTGATATCCCTTTGGTTGTTTACCACCCTTTTTCATAAAACACTACTCTATGGGAATATATATTATGAATTGGTCAGCCAAATCAAAAGGCTGGTGTCGACCATTGACCAATTATCATATCAGGGACCCATTTTGTTCTGTTGGCAGGAAAGTCTTGCATAAAACATAATGGTTGGCAATGATGTATCAGGGGATTAAAGGGTTAGATAACTACCTAGAAACTTACATATGGATTTTTTTATCTATACGTTGAGAAGTCTGAACCAGCCAAATCCACGGTCCATGGATTTTTAATTAGGGTTGGATGAAGCTTTAAATTAATTAAAAACTTCATTAATAAAGGATGTGGAAGGTGCAGCGTTCTGCAGAAACCTATAGTAGAGATAAGCACTAGCATTAGTTTGTCTACACACAGCAGAAGTCCATATGGGGAAATCGTATTTTGCTCCCTTTCCCTACCTTATACTTCCAATTCAGGAAAGTAAAGGAGAACCATTTAACAAATTAGGAACATGGTACTCTTCCTTAAAACAGTACTAACAAAATCTACAAATTGTTTTGGATAAACTTAATATCAAGCATGACATTATATATACAATTCTAATATTTTTAGGATTAGTATCAAGTTTGTTTCCCAAATGCTGCTCATTTACAGAGTCAAAATGGTGAATTAGTACTCACCGGTAATTCGGTTTCCATCTAGTCCTCCATGACGGCCCACTTGGAGGATGCCCCTTGACCTCTGTAGGGACAGGAAGCAGAGAGGTTAAAAGCCTCCCCCCCGCATCCTCCCGCCAGTGTCTACCAAATAACTACACCGGTGGAAGGTAACGAAAAAAATTTTTTATTTGTATGTTAAATATTCACATACATCTTATGGTACAGCAAAACCATAGGGAGGGAAATATATAGGCCGTCATGGAGGACTAGATGGAAACCGAATTACCGGTGAGTACTAATTCACCATTTCCAAAACGTCCTCCATGACGGCCCACTTGGAGATCTACCAGATTAGTAGAAACTCTAGGGTGGGATAACTGCCTGTAGAACCTTCCTTCCGAAGGAGAGGTCCTGCGAACTTGGTAAATCCAGACGATAGTGTTTAATGAATGTAGATGTTGACGCCCAGGTGGCCGCTTTGCAGATCTGCTCAAGTGATGCGCCTCTTCTTTCGGCCCAGGAGGCTGACATAGCCCTGGTGGAATGAGCCTTTAGATTAGAAGGAACTTCCTTCCCTTGTAAGGTATAGCATGTGGAAATGGCCGACTTAAGCCATCTTGCTATTGAGATCTTGGAAGCTTTTCTCCCCTTATTTTTCCCCTGGAATTGAATAAATAAGTTATGATCAATGCGCCAGGGTTCTGTAGCCTGCAGATAAGCTAGTACAACCCTTCTTACGTCTAGAAGATGCCATGAGGCTTCGTCATTCGAAGAAGGATTTTCGTAGAAGGACGGGAGGGTAATCTCCTGGTTCCGGTGGAAATCTGATACCACTTTGGGAACGAACCCGGGGTCTAGAGTAAGAACAATACAGTCAGGAAGAATGCGCATATATGGTTCCCTGATGGAAATAGCCTGGAGCTCCCCCAACCTCTTGGCTGTGGTAACAGCAATCAGTAGAGTAGTTTTTAGCGTTAAATTTTTAATGTTAGAACTCTCCAGAGGTTCGAAAGGAGGTCTGGAAAGAGCGTCTAACACTAGGGTGAGATCCCACGTAGGGGTCCTCCTGAGAACCTGAGGTCTGATTCTGGAGGAGGCCGAGATAAAACGCTTGACCCACCTGTGGTCCGCTAAGGGGAAATCGAAAAAGGCTCCCAGGGCCGAGACCTGCACCTTCAAGGTGCTAGTGGATAGGCCCAATTCCAGGCCCTTCTGAAGAAAGTCCAGGATCTGGAAAATATTTGGGTTGAGTTGAGATGGAGGATTATCCCCACAGAAAGACACAAATTTCTTCCAAATTTTGTGATATATGTTAAAAGTAACTTTTTTCCTACTTGCCTTGAGTGTGGTTACCACCGCTCTGGAGAGGCCCTGTGATCTTAAAAAAATCGGACTCAGGATCCACGCCGCCAATTGTAGCTTCTCCGGGTCTGGATGGAAGATAGGACCCTGACGTAGAAGATCCTTCCTTGGAGGCAATATCACTGGTTGTTGGATGGCCAGGGATGTCAGCAAAGGGTACCAGCCCTTTTTTGGCCAGTTCGGGCAGATGAGTATTACCCTTGCCTGGTCCATAAGGATCTTCCTGAGGACCCTTGCGACCAAGGGAATAGGGGGAAAGGCGTAGGAGAGAGGTTCGGTCCAAGGATGACTGAAGGCGTCTAGTCGATCCTTCGGCTCCCTTGCCTCCAGAGAGAAGTATAGATGACACATTGAATTCTCCCTTGTGGCGAATAAGTCGACTTGCGGAGTGCCCCGACAACCCCTTTAAGCTTGAATAAGACCTTTCATTACCTCCACCAACTACAACACTTTACATCCTTTAATAGGTTTCAGGGGGTTCCGGTAATTTCCTGAACTTTGGCCCCGGACTGCAATGATCAACATAAGAGTTATTAAAAGTGTCTGCAATAAAGCTTTATTGGTTTCCCTTGTTCCTATGATAATCCATAATTATGAAAATGCTATTATCACAGGGTCAAAAAAAAAGTATTTGTCTGGAGTTACACTGTCAAAATATCAATTCCAACTTACATACACATATATTCAACTTAAGAACAAACCTACAGATCTTTTGTTAAAATAACAATTAAAAATATTAACCATTTTAAAAATAAAAATTCTGATCAAGTAGTGCATTTGATCTGAAACACAGCACACACCAACATTTTCAGCCTTCATCAAATTATGTAATTTAATAATAGGTAAATCACATTGTCATTTATGGTTTGATTAGCTCCATTCCAGTATGTATTGTATTATAGTTTATTCATGAATTTTTTCATGTACATTTAAAAACGCTTAAAAATATTTTTCAGTGGACTCCTATTTCTTTGGCATTTCTCTCTTTGATACAGATCTTGCTTGACGAAGGTCGAGATGACCAAAACATTGCCCTATTTTTTATCTGTTTTGCATTCATTCACTAATGTGAATGACCTATTATGGTGAAGGTTAATATTTGTATCACGATTCTACCGATGAAGGAAAAAAATGATATATATAGGCAATAGTTCTAGCGTTCCTGTGGCAGCAGCTGGTTGGCTTCTTTGGTAGATATACTACTGATTTATGGAAACAGTTATTGACCGATATCTCGGAAATGTTGACTTTATGATATAACCAATGTGATACAAGTGGACTAATGTGGTCACTAGTTCTTACCTTGAGAATCTTGTGTTGTGAACTAAGAGCCCCATAACGATTCATAGAATCTTGCTGAAAGAAGCAGAACACAGAGTTAAAACCAGGCACAATACATATCTCATCAATAAATAAATCTGGTGCCGATACAGATTATTGGGGGTCTGACCAGCAGTCCCTCTGTGACCTCTGTGATAGTGACAGAGTTACCGTCAAGTCTTTTAACTTCTATACCGCTGCCTGGTCTGTATTCCATGCATTTCAAATGAACTACATGAGGACTCTCTGTGCCCAGTTCTCCCAATCACTAGAGGTCACATCAGGGAGACTCCACACAAAATGTAAACTCCAGTAATCTACTATTGTGATACTTTCTTGTAACATCCCCATTAAGTGGGTGCCAAATTGTTCCAAAGGGATGAAAAGATATAAAAGACAGAATGGGAGCCATGGCTTTGGAAAGGACCTCAGAGTTTTTTTTCCAGAATTTTCATTTAACGTTTCCAATACTGCACTCATCTAACATACAAGCACCAAATGTTCACCAAATGAGGATGTGGGCATTTTGCACATCAAGAACTCAAGCAATTTATTTATAAAGGAAGCCATTTAACCTAAAAAGGTCTACTGCCGCCTTAAATTCCTATGAATTCCTTGGAACAATCTTCAAAGTTATTTTAATTTTCAGACCATCAGCATCCAGATTTGTAACCCGCAGTGAGATAAACACATCCTACACCTCAAGGTTCTGGCATCCTGCACATGTGGAAAACCTAGACACATGCTGGTATTGTCTACACCACCATGGACCACTTACCTTCTCTTTGTTCAGGGCCTCCTGGGCCTCCAGTTTATAGACTAAATAATCTGTACAGAGGAAACAAACAAAACAGGAACAGTCAGATTGAATTTCAGCAAAAACAAGACCTACAAGTGTATAGAAAGAGATTACAAGAGACTGGACTCCCACGCCTTGTCACTTCTGCTACTCACTTAAGATTACAGATATAATAATTTACAGGAAACTTCTACAAAGATAAACACTTATTGTTTTCAAAAAGAAAAAAAGGTCAAACTGTTTCCTGTCTTCAACTATAAATTTATTTAGAGGTTATATACAAGATGTCTACCTTTACCAAATAAGCAATTTAAATTTTTTATACTTGTATTCAAAAAGCCAAAACTTTTCCAAAATGACACTTGGTAAAAATTCAGGTCACTCGTCTGCCTATGGAGGGAGGAGGGGTGAAGAGCTCCCAACGCTACCACCTCCTCCTCTCAGCCCTGTGCTCACCGATACAGCAATTTAGTCAGCAACTTATTGCTCCCTGCTCTGCCACAGTTTTCAATCGTATTGGCAACTTGAGGACACAAATACAGTAGAAAGAAGGAGGGGAAATGAACATCATCATTGCAGCTTCCCTTCAGGGTGCCTTTGAACAGGAAGAATTGTAGGGCAGGATCTACAGTCATAATCCAACACTGTGCTCACCTCCTTGTTCCTCATGAAGGCACAGAAATGTTGCTTTAAAATAGCGCTGAACGAAGCATATCCTGGGCTACCCAGGACTGCAGGAGTAAGCCTTGAGTCACTCAAACTATCTAGCATACTCTTTACTGGGGTGACAGCCTGGGTGCCCAGAGAAAGGGATCTGAGTGCCACCCCTCGCACTCATGTCATAGGTTTGACCCCAAATCCCTATAACATCCTGATGGGGAAAGGGTGCAGTGATCGTTTTCAGTTGCCAGTCTCTTGCATCACCATGTCTAAGATGTAATATGTAATGAGATTCCAAGTTTTTCAATTTCCCTCAGGAACTACCAAAACAACCTTTCTATACTTCCTAGAACACAATAGAATCTAAGAAGATTTTAACCGGGGGGAGGGGGTAAAAATTAAAATAAATAAAAAGAGATTATATACAAGAACAGGGCAAGACCAAAACAACAGCTACAATCCAAACGAAAAAGCAACAACATGCAAGTAATACTTTGCGAACAAACCATGATAGAACAAGAAAGGGAAGAAAAAAAAAGAAATCAAACATACAAATCATGCCAAGGTTCTGAAGGTTATACAAGAGACATAAAAACAGGAGCTAGGTACAACAAAAACTCAATAACCAGCATAAAACTGTGCCAAGTGGTTATCAGACTCAGTTGGTGTTTGTATGAAACAACCAGCTGAGAGGGATCGGCTGGTGATGGGAGGATACTATGAAATGAAGAAGGAAGTCACAAAAAATAAGCATAGGGATCACATGACTAGGTCCTCCAAAATCAGGCAGTTTATTACACATTAAAAAGAAGGCTGAGAGCGAGTTATGGATTGGTGGCAAAGATGCAATAACATTTGGATCAGGTTTAGCTCTATAGCTTTGTGAATGCAGGTCTAAAATAGAAATTGTAACTTGAGGTTTATTAAAAGTGAAATAGTGGAAAGTATACGGAAAATTAATAAATAGAAAAAGTATCAACATTTTGTGTATAAAAGTGCAATGTCTGAACCTCCCAAATTCCAAAATCTATAGATGTCAATGTAGGCCTTGCTGGAATTTCCTACTCATCTCAACCTAATACTGTGTCAGCAAAGAAGTAGTCCTATAGTTAGGAATGGATAAAGCAATTTTACTTTATTTTCCCCAAGCGGCATCACAGGATTATAGATGTTCCCTAAATACAAAGGCCAGCTTTGATATTTAAATGTAAGATGACTTGGTTGATTTTGCGCATCTGAGCTATAAACTACAGAAAAGGAATAGAACATGAGGACACCAGAAGGAAAGAGCTTCAGCATCAAACACAGAGAGGAAGACACTTTAAGGAAAGCAAAGGGCATACTGGAGACGATCTGTCAAAGGTAGGGGGGGGGGGGGGGGGGACGCTGCATTATTTGGGTACCACAATATCTGGAATATCTACTATAGACTTATTTTAGTAGATGCAAGTACATAACATACGGATACTAATAAATCAAATTTTTAATAATTATACAGAAAGTTATTTATTTTTTAAACTTAAAAAAAAAATTTTACTCCAAAACTTAGCTAGTGTATAGGAGACAAAGGGTATTTTCCCATGGAGTTTTTGTAAGTTGACAAATTTACTTTTCAAACTTTGAAAAAAATACACAAGTTTTATACTTAAGCTTTTTGCAATGACCACTTTTTTAAGTCCTTTTGGCATCATCAAGTCTCCTATTGCTATTCCAACGGCAGAAAGAAATCTGAATTGATTCCATCACAGCAGTTTCTTAAAGCGCCATAGTAAATTTTCATATATCTCAGCATTATCTGTCCAAAATGAAGAGAATGTGATCATGAGAGTAGATATAAGATACATAAAAGCAGCAGAGGCCCAGCAGCTTCATGTTAGACATCAGCATAGGACATTATAGAACGCGCTTGTAACAGGATAGATGTGTGGAAGATTCGCCTGGAGAGAAGCTGCTTATATGATCGTGAACAAAGGGTCACGCATGGGGAGTAGGTTTTGCTTGCCAGAGGATAAAACGAAACCTGCTGTTTTACAGATGGTAAAAACAATAGGCACCGTACTGACCTTCTTTTGTCTTCTTGTGCTCACTCTTCTCCTTCTGTAACGAACGTTCAAGCCTTGACCGATGCTCGTACACAACTTGGGATCAAGAAGAAAATATTTGTTATATTCTGAGAACTTTATGCTGCCCATATGCAAGACACAATATGACATTAGCAATGTAATAGCAATAACATTTTTGCTACATTTTCTATGACCATAAAAACATTTGTAGCCTGTCCAAAGTCTTCTGGCACTGCCCTCCGTGTACCAAGGGGTTGGGGGGGGTTGTAAGGTCGTTGCGGGTTATGATAAGGATAGGTATCCCTTACTTTTTTTAATGTTAAATTAGACCAAAAATACATGTCTAAAATTACAAAACTTCACAGGCAGCTCTGAAAAAGTTAAATCATGACGTGCACAGCCACAGATCATGTGATAATAGTTCTATCTAGCCTTGTCTGACGGGTAAATGCACTGTGCAAATCAAGACCATATGACGACAATTTCGAGAATGATAAATTACTGTCTTTCAAAATAACAGGGAGTTGAGAGCTGAAAGCCTGTTCCGTAAGAACAAAGTGAAGCACCAAAGTGAGGCTCTATTCACATCCTGTGGTTACGGGAGTGGAAGTTTTAGACCATTATTTTTTTTTTTCACTTTGTTCTGAAGACCCAGGCGGATGCTGAAATGGGATTACAGATTTATGCCAAAAAACGATCTATAAAAACACTTCACTTATGACCACAGGTGACCAATGCAAGTACATGGCAGAGACATATTGATCACACTTCCTATGCAGCAATAGACTGTTCTTCAACTATTGTTCAAATATGTATCTTCACTTTTATTATTATGCAATTTAGTGTAAAGAATTTAAAAAAAATGCTGGTATAAAGGACTTAAAAGGCATTCAGTATAACCAGTAGTGGTCTAGAATATAGGTGGTTTGGGAAGTAGCCCGGTCCAGGGGACCCAAACCACCCATCAAAATTTATACTCAGCAGGAACTTTATCCATGAAATCCTCATACCGTAAGGCGCACAAAAAATCCTTTGATTTTCTCAGAAATTAAAGGTGCGTCTTATAGTCCAGTGCGCCTTATATATGAACCTTACTTACAGACAACAGCTGCCTTGAACTGTGCACAGGTCTGCCACCTGCTGGTCATTCATCCTTATAATCAGGTGTGCCTTATAGTCCGGTGCGCCTTATATATAAACCTAGAAATTTTAACAGGCATTTATTGATGGTGCGCCTTATACTCTTATAGTCCGAAAAATACATTTGTTGAAGGTCTTCCAAAGGTCCTGAAACCGCAGATTGAAAGTCGGCAGAAGCAAAGCATTGTCTATCACCCAAGAAGCTGGTGCTAGTACCATATGTAGGAGGTGATTCCAGACTTGTAGGGGCCATAATATTCATACAGAAGCAAAGCATTGTCTATTCCCCAAGAAGCTTCTAGTGCGATATGTAGTAAGTGAATTCCAGACTTGAAGGGGCAATAAAATTCTTACAGCCTAGGGCCCATAGCAGGTTTAATTCGCCCCTGTGTATGGCACCTAAGGTGTAAGGGGGAACGGGACCATCACATTCCTCATATGTAAGAAGGTCACCTCTGAGGCTTGCAGGCGCTTCCAGTGGTCCTGGGGCATATAAGTATATGGAAAAGTGCGTGTACACTTTTTATGGCTCCTCTCTTTACAGCAAATATTAAAGGGGTATTCTCGTTTGGGCATTCACATTCAAATTTCATTAATCTGCTATATATATATATATATATATATATATATACACATTTCTTCAATTAGAGGTTATTGTGTGAAGATAATTTATCATAAATATAGTCTTATGGTTCCGTAGAAACAAGAATGTGTCCTTGGATACAACCACCACTGCTGGAGGGATTGCACAGGGAAACAAAAGGTTTTTGTATATGAAATGTCTGGGAGTTACTGCAGGTCCCACAGCCGTCCAGTGATAATGATTGCTGAATCCATGTGGTCAGGCAGGACTCCATAGTGCATGTATGACCAGAGCTGACAGAGTGTGGGGTGGTCGTATCAGAGGAAGCTATCACATTTCTAAGGAACAACATTGCTACATTTATGAGAAATTATCTTCACACAGGAACATTTTTTTTAATAATATCCAATTGAAGAAAGATGGGAAAACCCCTTTAAGAGAATAAGAATTCTAAAAATAAAAAGTTGAACTTCACTTTCAATGATGGTCTCTCTGTGCTACAGATTTATCACACCACCTGAGTCATGGAATCTCTTCAAAGTTCAATCCCTGATTGATCGTCACGTAGTTCTCACATTTAGAGCACTGCCTTTATCGGCAAAGTACAGCTGGTACATCACCACATAGGACTCAGTGTAACATGTATCTGCTGAATAGATAATGTATTATCTAGGCACCCAACACTCCTGTATCTAGACACACTAATTCTGTATTGTGCTCCTTAAAAAAAAGGCCACACAATGGCATCTAGGAGAAGCATGAGGACATTGTTCAAGGTATTATGGGCTCATGTTGCATTACTGGCAACTTTAATGCATGAGTGTCATCTCAATGTGATAACTTATTGTTCTGTTATCATGGTGAACTGCACGGCACACAGCAACCCCTCCTTTACCACCACATCAATAATCAAAACCACAGAGCAACAGCAGACCACATAAGCTTGTTTTGCATGGAACTGGAGTGACCAACAGATCGGAGGGAGTTCAGTTTGCAGTGAGAATGCCTTAAACGAGTGTCAAAGTACCGTAGTTGATTAGAGAAGTAGAATTTTTTCTTTACAATTTTCCTCTTTTTATTTACACTCACAGACAGTTCTGTCACTTCCTGCTCCGAGAGGGGGCAAAGAGCTGCTTCATTCACATTTTGGACAAACAACTATACATATGGAAAATATAAATAACCACTGTAATCCATTTCATAGAAATGGGGTTACAAAATGAGGATTATGGATAAAATATTTTTTGTGGGTTTTTTTGCTTAAAAGACACAAGCTTCACCGCTCTCCTCATCCACTAGAACGCAAGCCTCATTACACCACCATCTGAAAATAAAATCCTCACCTCGGGTCTATAAACACAAAAATATGTTTTGCTTCCAAAGCTTAAAGGTTGTAATAAAAAAAAAAAATAAATAAAAAAAAAAAAAAAAAAAAAAAAAGTCATATCTTTGCCTCTGGAAGGAAACTATAACATTGCACAACCTGATCTATTGCACATATTCATGAAATATAGGAGAGAATTTATACGGCTCATTTGTGGAGAGCTAACCATGATCAGCTTCAAGACCAAAGTAAATGATGGATGGCTGTTAACACTTTCATGTCTAGTCAACATTCCACATAATAATGGAACTTTCCAAACTGGATAAACCTCCAACATTCGGACAGTATTTATTTTACTCATGTTGTGGTGGTAAAATGTCTATGATTGTTAACCAGTTGAAATTTAAGTGAAATTTAAAGGAATTAATACACTGGGGGTGGAGCTTGACATGAAATCAAATACTCAATAGAATACCTGCATCATGCTCAAGCACTTAACAAGTAATTTCTCTACATTTCCCATATTCGCCTCAACACTAATGCAATTGTATTGGTATATATGGTCAAACTCTAAAAATCAGTCAAAATACCTAGCTATTATACAGGCAGTCCCCGGGTTACATACAAGATAGGGTCTGTAGGTTTGTTCTTAAGTTGAGTTTGTATGTAAGTCGGAACTGTATAGTTTATCATTGTAATCCCAGACAGAACTTTTTTGGTCTCTGTGACAATTGCATTTTAAAAATGTTGGGTTGTCATAAGAAACAATATTAACACTAAAGCTTAATTGCAGACACCTGTGATAACTGTTACAGCTGATCATTGCTGCCTGGGACTAAAGTACAATAAATTACCAATATCAAGAGGTCTGTTTGTAACTAGGGGTCGTATGCAAGTCGAGTGTTCTTAAGTAGGAGACCGCCTGTACTAGGAACAGGAACCAAACATAGCTTGAGAAAGCTGTAGCTACACTGATGAAGAAACATATCTTGTTTAATCCCTGAACCGAGTAGTTTCTCTCAAAAATACAAATTATAACATTCAGGACCTTGAGAAAGCGGAGTGCCCTGGCTGCTGTACATAAACACATTACTTCCACATACACAGGAGCTTGCTGAACTGTCCAGACAGGACTAATCAACCTGAGCTGGATGACTCATACACAGCAGCAGGAGAGATGGTGCAGCAATTGCTTACTTCTGTCCATCAGGGACAACACAGTGATGACATATTCTTGGCTTATGCTGGTCAGGACAAGGCTGAAGTATTGCATAATTAGGGTGAGGAGAAGCGCTGATGAAGAAATAGGTGCAAGGGTGCCTCATCATAATTTTATAATTGTTTTTAGCAAAACAATTTGCAAGCAAGATATGTTTCTGCATCAGTGTAGCTACAGCATGCTCAAGGTATGTTTGGTTCATAATGAATAAAAGCAAATGGTAGAGTTTGTTTAATCGTTAAAAACTACATGTAGTCAGTGAGGATATATCCAAATAAAATCAGAATTTAGTATATTGGTTGTTGCTGTGCAATGGAAATTCCAGCTGAGGGTTTTCTGGAAAATAAATTTTTGTGCCCAGAATTGACAACTCGTGGATTGGAGTTGGGGAGGAAAAATTTAAAAAAAAATTTGAAGTCAAAATGAAAAGATGCAATATTTGAGCCCAGACAAACTCAAAGTAAAAAGAAGAAATAAAAAAAAACGCTTGACTCCAAAATATGTCACAAAGATGTCCAATGAACCTGACAGATACCATCACCTGCCCACGAAGAATTAACCTATTTGGCCCCATAATTTCCTCAAATGGATATTGAGCAAAGCCCAGACAAATATTGAACCTCAACCCATTTGTCAGACAGATATTCAGAGCAAATCTTGTGGTTTCATCTTATACGTATAAAATCAAAAACCTCCTTTAAGAAGGGTGCACACATGGTTGTTGTACACACAACAAGTAAGCCATCAGTAGAAGATTGATGGGGTCCCAAACTATTTTTCCTTTTCCTTGTGCACCAAAAGAAAAAAGTGGTGCACTCTGCGCCAGATTCCTAAAGAACGTGCGCCAGAAATCCTGAATCTGCCGCCATCTGCACCCTACACAGGCAAACTGCATTTAGTGCACTTGGCACTGTTCTTAGTAAATGTGCCCCATCATTCTTAAAGGTATATCAAGCAATCTTTCTTCTGTATACAATATAACAATGACTGCGTGCGCATCAGACAAGGTAGTAGCGCTGCCCTCACTGGATTATATTCAGAAAGATTTTTCGTTGAATGACACCTAGATGTTAGTTGCCAATGTCCTGACAAATAAGGATGAATGTTTGAGCATTTCCCAAGTTAAGTGGGTGGTAACAATGATGAGGACGTCTCCATTTGGGTAGGCTGCCTAGATTCAGCTAACATTACTGACTGGCTGGTAATAGAGTTCTTATGCAGTCATGTAAACTATTTACTGAAAATATTCTTGTTAAAGAAGCAGATTTGTGATCAGTATGGTAGGTAATAAAAATGTACAGCGGGTTGGTCCACAGCTCAGAGGCAATTAGCTCTTTTATCATCTCATCTTCCCTCTAGCTCCCCCACAGAAAAAAAAAAAGGATTTCAGGGCATCTACTTTAAAGGGAACCTACCACCACAAATCTACCTTAAAAGGGCTATCCTCACGTCCCATTGATCCACCTACCACCCAATCTACCTTTATAGGTAGATTTGTGGTGGTAGGTGCCCTTTAATGGATGAAACCTCAAGTCCTCCAGATGTACACTCACCGGCCACTTTATTAGGTACACCTGTCCACATGCTCGTTAAACTTAATTTCTAATCAGCCAATCACATGGCGGCAACTCAGTGCATTTAGGCATGTAGACATGGTCAAGACAATCTCCTGCAGTTCAAACCGAGCATCAGTATGGGGAAGAAAGGCGATTTGAGTGCCTTTGAACGTGGCATATTGTTGGTGCCAGAAGGGCTGGTCTGAGTATTTCAGAAACTGCTGATCTACTGGGATTTTCACGCACAACCATCTCTAGGGTTTACAGAGAATGGTCCAAAAAAGAAAAAACATCCAGTGAGCGGCAGTTCTGTGGGCGGAAATGCCTTGTTGATGCCAGAGGAGAATGGGCAGACTGGTTCGAGCTGATAGAAAGGCAACAGTGACTCAAATCGCCACCCGTTATAACCGAGGTAGGCAGAAGAGCATCTCTGAACGCAGAGTACGTCCAACTTTGAGGCAGATGAGCTACAGCAGCAGAAGACCACACCGGGTGCCACTCCTTTCAGCTAAGGACTATGTATAATCCACTGATCACATGTGTGTATGACTATGTATAATCTACTGATCACGTGTGTGTATGACTATATATAATACACTGATCACATGTGTGTATGACTATTGTGTATGACTATATATAATACACTGATCACATGTGTGTATGACTATGTATAATCCACCGATCACATGTGTGTATGACTATGTATAATACACTGATCACATGTGTGCTCCTCACATGTATATCCAGTCCCCCCATGTATCCTAACATCTATCCTGAACCTCCTCACAGTTCATCTCCAGTCCACCCAAGGATCTCCCTACATTCTACTGATACCTCCTCTACATGTTCATCTCCAGTCCACCCCACGTACCTCCCTACATCTCTCCTGATACCTCCTCAACATGTCCATCCCTTCCAAGGGGGGGTCCACCCCATGTACCTCCATTACATCTATCCTGGATACCTCATCCAGGTTCATCTCCAGTCCACCCCATGTATCTCCCTACATCTCTCCTATACCTCCTCCACATGTCATCTCCAGTCACCCCACGTACCTCCCTACATCTCTATGATACCTCAGCACATGTCATCTCCATAGTCCACCCATGTACCTCCATACAATCTCTCCTGATACCTCCTCACATGTATCTACCAGTCCACCCCAGTACTCCATACATCTCTCCTGATACCTCCTCACATGTCATCTCCAGGCCACCCCATGTACCTCCCTACATCTCTCCTGATACCTCCTCACATGTCATCTCCAGGCCACCCCATGTACCTCCCTACATCTCTCTGATACCTCCTCACAGTCAGCTCAAGCACCCAAGTACCTCCATACATCTCTCCTGATACCTTCCCCCACACGTCATCTCCAGGCCACCCCATGTACCTACCTACATCTCTACTGATTTACATCGCACATCGTCATCTCCCGTCCACCCTCATGTACTCCCTACATCCCTCCCGGATGAGCTCATCACATGTCATCTCCAGGGCCACCCCATGTAATTCTCCCTACATCTCTCCTGATACATCTCACATGTCATCTCAAGGCCACCCCATGTACCTACATACATCTATCCTGATACTCGCGACATGTCATATCCAGGCCACCCCATTAACCTCCCTACATCTTCCTGATACCTCCCCACACGTCATCTCCAGGCCACCAATTGGACCCCCTACATCTATCTGAATTACCTCCTCAACATGTCACGCAGTCCACCCCATGTACCTCCTACACTCTCCTGATACCTACGCACATGTAATCTAAGGGCAACCCATGTACTCCCAAAATCTCTTCCTGATACCCCCCACATTCATCTCAGCCACCCCTGTCCTCGATACATCTATCTGATACCTCCTCACACGTCATCTCCAGTCCACCCCTGTATCCTCCCTACATATCTCTGATACCTCCTCACATGTAATATCCAGGCCACCCACTACCCCCGACATCTCCGGATACTCATCAAATGTCTCTCCAGGCACCCAATGTACCTCCCTAACTCTACTGATACCTCTCACATGTCATCTCCAGTCCACCCATGTACTCCATTACATATCCCTGATTACCTCCTCAAATGTCATCTCCAGGCCACCCCATGTACCTCCAACATCTCTACTGATACCTATCACATGTCATCTCCAGTCCACCCCATGTACCTCCCTAAATTTCTGATACCTCCTCACATTCATCATTCAAGGCCACCCAGGTACCTCCCATTACCATCTCGCCGGATACATTCCTCACATGTCATCTCCAGGCCACCCATGTACCCCCAGAAATTCTCTCCGGATACCTCCCACAGTCATCTCCAGTCCACCCCATGTATCATCCCTACTCTTCTGATACCTCCTACATGTAATTCCAGTCCACCACATGTATCTCCTAATCTATTCTGATACCTACTCACATGTTCATCTCCAGGCCACCCCATGTACCTCCCATACATCTCTCCTGATACCTCCTCACACGTCATCTCCAGGTCAACCCCACAATACCTCAATACATCTCTCCTGAGACCTCCTCACATGTAAGTCTCCAGGCCACCCCCATGTACTCCATACATCCCTCATGATACATCCTCACAGTCATCTCCAGTCCACCACCATGTACCTCCCATAATCTCTCATGATACCTCCTCACATGTCCATCTAGGCCACCCATGTAACTCCCATACATCTATCATGAATAACGTCATCACAGTATCTCCAGTCCACCCCATGTACCTCCCTACATCTCTCCAGAACCTCCTCACACAGTCATCTCCAGTCCACCCCATGTACCCCTTACATCTCTCCTGATACCTCCTCACATGTCATCTCCAGTCACCCCATGTACCTCCCTACATCTCTCCTGATACCTCCTCACATGTCATCTCCAGGCCACCCCATGTATCTCCCTACATCTCTCCTGATACCTCCTCACATGTCATCTCCAGGCCACCCCAGCCAAACCATGTATCGCCCTAAATCTCTCATGAACCTCCTCACAGGTCATCCCCAGGCCACCCCCTGTATCTCCTACATCTCTCGATACTCCTCACATGTCAATCCAGGCCCACCCCAGGTAACTCCCTACAATCTCTCGGATTACCTCCTCAAATGTCATCTCCAGGCCACCCCATGTATCTCCCTAAATCTTCGATACCTCCTCACATGTATCTCAGTCACCCCGTGTACCTTTCCATACATTCTCTTGATTACCTACATCCCATGTCATTCCAGGCCACCCCAGTACTCCCTACATCTTCTGATACTCCTCAAATGTCATAGCCAGGCCACCCATGTACCTCCCTACATCTCCTGATACTCCTCACATGTCATCTCCAGGCAAACCAATGTACCTCCACACTAAGTTCTCCTTTAATATCCACTGAATGGATGCTTGATGATGTCGCTCGTGCCTCTAGTCTTGATGTCACTGCACCGTAATCGACATGGCTTGCTGTGAAATATTAATCCTGGAAGTGCACATATGTAAGGAGGAAAGGGGATGATGGATATTAGCGCTCAGGAAGTGACACGTCTCAAAACAAAGCTGCCACTTGATTTCATTCACATTGTCACCTTTCCCTTTAATAGGGTCAAGTTGGTAAGTGACCCTGACAATTTGTACGGGGGCCGCGAGCGGCGGGTTGTCGCTGACTAGCAGCAGATTAATGCTTGCACCATTGTTGAATGAGAAGGAGTGTAGGGGGAGGAAAAAACCTCATCACACCCCGGAAGAGGGGCAGATGGAGCCTGGGCTGGGACACAGCCGTCCGCACGTCCCTTTGTCTCATTATCCGCCACGTGTCAATGTTTTTATAAATCACGCTCTTGCCCTTTAAGATTTATGTTACCTGGCCTCATTCTCGCAGAGGTTTTTGTCACTACCAGTTGATGATGGGAGTGTAGGTACCACGGCTAGACGATAGGTGCTGCGGAGATCCATCATCATAACTCCGACCTAAGGATCTGAAGATAAGTCTCAGAATAGAAGCTACTGTACATTATATGCCAATATGATGTTATAACCACTGGTCAAATGTGCTGTATGAATTGTATAATACCAACGGATAACATGTGTGTATGGATATGTATTAATCCACGATCACATGTGTGTATGACTATGTATAATACAGGATCACATGTGTGTTATGACTGTATAATCCATGATCACATTGTGTGTATGACTGTGTAGAAGCCATGTCACATGTGTGTATGGACTATTATAATACCCAATGATCACATGTAGTGTATGACTATGTAAATCCAATGATCACATGGGTATGGACTAGATACAATACACTGATTTTTTTTTTCCACAATGTTGTATGACTATGTATAATCAACGATCACATGTTGTGTAGGACTATGTATAATACCACTGATCCACCATGTGTGATAACTAGTATAATACACTGATTCACATGTGTGTTATGGACTATGTATAATCCACTTGATCACATGTGTGTATGATGTGTAAATCACTGATCACATGTGTGTTATGAATGTTATAATCCACTGATCACTGTGGGTATGACTGGATAATCCATGATCACATTGGTATGACTATGTATAATCCACTGATCACATGTGTGTATGACTTGTTAATACACTGGTCAATGTGTGGTATGAATATGTATAATCAGTGTATATACCATAGTCAAAACAAATGTTATCAGTGTATTATACATAGGTCATACACACAATGTGATCAGTTTGGATAACGCAGTCTACAACCACCCCCCAAAAACAGGAACAGGGATTATACAGTCATATATGCGCATAAATGTACAGTAGCTTAATTCTGAGACTTATCTGCAGGTCTTAGGCCTGGTTATGATGATGGATTCTCCTGCCAGCACCTATCGTCTTATACATAGATAATCCACTGATCACATGTGGGTGGCGATATATAATCCACTCATCACATGTGTGTATGACTAGATATAATCCACTGATCTGATCCACATCATGTGTATGACTCGTATAATACACTTATCACGTGTGTGTAGACTATTGTCTAATCCACTGATCACATGTGTGTAGGACTATAGAAATACCATGATCACATGTGGGATGACTATATAATCCACTGATCACATGTGTGTATGACTATATATAAGCCAATGATCACATGGTGTAGAGATGTATAATCACTGAGACATGTGTGTAAGACCTATTATAATCCACTGATCACATGTGTGTAGACTAGTATACTCCACGATACATGGTGTATGACTTGTAAATACTACTGATCCGTGTGTGTATGACTATGTATAATCCACTGATCACATGTGGTATGTATAATAATCCCACTGCTCAATGTGGTGTATGACTACTATTATAATCACTGACCACATGGACATGACTATGTATAATACACTGATACAACATGTGGTATGCTATATATAATCCCACTATCACCATGTGTGTATGACTATATATAATCCACGGATAACATGTGTGGATGACTATATGACTATATATAATCCACTCATCACATGTGTGTATTACTATTGTAATAATCCACTGATCACATGTGTTGTATGACTATGTAAAACACTGATCACATGTGTGTATGACTATGTATAATCTACTGATCCCGTGTGTTGTATTGACTATATATAATACATGATCACATGTGGGTGTGTATGACTGAGTATAATCTACTGATCACGTGGTGTGTATGACTAATATAGATACCACTGACACATGTGGGATGACTATAGATTAATCCACTGATCACATGTGTGTATGACTATATATAATCCACTGATCACATTGTGTATGGACATAATAATCCACTCACCACATGGTGTATTACTATGTATAATCCATGATCACATGTGTGTAGGACTATGTAAATCCACTGATCACATGTTGTGTATGGGACTATGTTAAGCTATGATAACGTGGGTGTATGACTTATATATAATACACTGATCCATGGTGGATGACTGGTATAATCCACCGATCACATGTGTGTATGACGATGTACTACTACACTGAACATGTGGTAGGGGACTATGTTTAATAATACATGACACATGTGTGTATGAATATGTATAATCCACGATCAATGTGTATATGACATGTAGAATACACTGAATCACAGGTGTGTATGGACTATATATAATCCAATGATGTTCACATGTGTGTATGAGTATGTATAATCTAGTCTTCACATTCTCTCCAGGGCGTCTAAAGGTATATTCCCCTGTGATATTATATGGGGGCAGGGGAGACGTAATATTTCTGGAGTATATGGTGCAGTGTGCGCTGCGGGCTGCTGCGGGGTCGGCAGGTGTCAGGTCACTGCGAGGTCATATTCAGGTAATTGGGTTTTATATCATAACACCCCCCCCCCCCCCCCCCCCCCCCCCCCCCCCCCCCCTCCCCCCCCCCCCCCCCCCCCCCCCCCCCTATGAGACACTTGAGAACCGTTTACTCCGAGGAGATGAGAGGAGACGACCCACCTAGGGGGCCGCGCCGATAACATTACACACATGTTCAGACCAGGTGACATGTAATACTCTATCCAGACGGTGACCCCTCACCTGAGACCTGCATGGCGGGAGGGGGCGCTGTACACGGAGGAGGGACCCTCATATCAGCACCATCCAAAATCCATGTGGCCCCAGGGGAAATGGCCGACAGTCCCCACTGTAAAGAAAGAGAACCTCCACCTTCGCTTCATAATTAACCCGACACCGTCTTCTCCGTATAAACTACACCTGCACTCACGAATCTTCAACAATTACCCCTACACCCAAACATCTCAGGCATATTACCCCTACAGCAAAAAGCTTTCCCCCCCACAACTTGTGACTACCCCTCTGTACCCACATCCCCCCGGTGATACCCCACATTACTCCTATAACCAATCTCCTGCAATAGTTAACCCTACACCCTGCATTTTTCCTGCGCAATTATTACCCCTGCACCCGCATTCCCATGTGATTACCTCTACACCCCACCTGTCCCGCATAATTACCATTACACCCCGCATCTCCCTTGTAATTACCCAAGCACCCCACCTCTCCCGCATAATTACCCCTACACCCAACATTTTCTGCATAATTACCCTTACACCCGCATCCTCTCCTTGTCAGTACCCCACATTAATACCCTAACACCACCAAATTCCATTCATCCCTGCCTAATTACCCCAACAGCGGGAAAAAATCCACTATGACGCCCCTACATCGCACATCTCCCTCGTGAAATTACCTCTACACCCCACCTCTCCGACCTTATTATCCACTACACGCATATCCCCCGTAATTACCCACATAAGTACCGCTACACCCACATTCTTTCTTGATTAACTTAGAACCTACATGTACATGAAAAAAGTGGGGTTTCCTATTTTGGAGGGCAGGGCTCTAGGAACGGAGGTTTGCAGGTGACGTGCGTCGCTTGAGCAGTGACAATCAGATAATAAGTCGGGTTAGTTGGAGACGATTGTTGTGTTTTGAATGATGTACAGTTACAAATCAAGAGAAACTAAAATTTAGAGTAGCGATGACCCACCGCAAGCGAGACCAAGCGATTGACACCGCACAACAGAGCCATTTGTCGCTCATAATCGCAGTCATTCAGCCACGGAAATATCTGCAGCTCCTCGGAAACATTCGATTAGTAAAGTCACATTAATAACAATTTGTGTATTGTCCAGGTATAGGGGCCCCCCCTTCCTCCTCAGGCCCACCTGGTTCGTATATTGAAGTGACACAGTTTAGTGTATTTTCTGGAGGAAGTCGCAAAAGTTTCACACCACAGATAACTAATAATCCATCTTGCAGCCTTTCTAGTGAATGGGGTGCAAACTTACATAACTTGGAGACCTAAGACCAGGTCCGACGAAACTGCGTGATTTTTGCTATAGTCTCCGATGTTTTCTGGAGAGGACGATAGTATATGCAGGAGGGGGAAGCTGGACCTCTGGTGAAGCTCTCTGGATGTATATATTCCCAGACTGCAAATGATCAGCTGTAAGGTGTCTGTATGAAGCCTTATCATAATCCTTGGTCCAATTACCCAAAAAATTTTGAAACTCCAATTGCACTGGGGCAAAAGAAAAAAAAATTGTCAGAACTTCCATTATAAACAAACAGTTTCGACTTACATACAAATTCCAACTTAAGAACAAAACCTACAGACCTATTTGTATGTAACCCGGCGGACTGCCTGTAGCCAATGTTATAATACATGCCCCATGGAAAACTCAGGAATCCTTGAATGTTTTATAAAAACCAGGATGACTTATTCTTCGCTGATCACCATCCTTGTCACAATCAAGAAGAAGGGTTTCTCAGGGACAATTATGTAGGAAGGGGGACCTCTCGTCTCTTTTAAAACACGGTTATGGCACATGTAAATATGGTTCCACACCCAGGGATGGCAACTCCAATACACCAAGGACCAAATGACCTCACCTGGGGGTCTCACGCCAGAGGGAATCTATATAGGTTCACATTTGCTGTCTATTGGGGTCTACTTCGAGATGGATGTCTATCAGGATAACGCTTCATTTACACCAACCATTCTAAGAACTAATCTTCTCACATAGACTAATGTATTTTTTACTGACAACTCTTAAACAAAATTTCACTTGGGAGATGTTCTTGTGACAACCTCCAGTCAAGACGAGTTCTTGTCCCTCATGAGGACATCCAGGATCGGGTGCCTTCCGATTTTTAATTCAATAACCCGTCTGCATTCATTTCCGATGCGGTTAAAAAAACGGCCACTCCCGACTACGGCTCGGCCCAAAGAGACCAATCGGAAGGCGGGACATATTAATGGCTGATGCAGCGGCAACGGTATTTTTTCTTCTTGTGGTTTTTTTTCTTCTTTTTTTTTTTTTTTTTTTTCTTTTTTTTGCCACATGAGTGATTGAGTTAACGGCTTTTCTTTCTTTTTCCAACGCCCTTCTCCTCGGTTTATCTCCAGGTCATCTCACGTTCTGAGGATGTAGCCACCCTAGAGGAAGAATCATGCTCTCCTTTTGTGAACTGACAGAGCTGGACAATATGTTCCTTCATAGACGCAGAGACTATCAAACTCCTTGAAGCTCAGGTCAATACACATGGCCAGGGAATCATAAGAGTGTTACTTCAGGATGGTTCTGAGGCAAAGGTATAACCTGGATGGTATAATGGCCCATGGTCATGTCATGTATTATCCTACAGAGCTGCACTCACTATTCTACGTCACACACCGGGATGGAAGAGCAGCTCGTCCAGGTGTGGTGGACTAAGATAAGACTGATCTTAGTATAGTCCTCCTCCAATGCGTTGCCCGCCTATCTTGTTGTATATCCAGTCTGCTCTAAGGACTCATTATAGAGGTATAACAGGGATATTGGTGTGTAATAAAGCGGGGGATGGGGAGCTCGGCTGCCGGGTTCTTGGTGCGGTACGGACCGTACTAAGTGGAATTTAGCGGTTGTGGAAGCTGATCTGTATTAATGATAGGTTGGGAATCAGTCCTGTGTGAGGCGGTAAGCCATTCTCAAGGCCGCTCTTGTGTTGGGGAGCGGCACCATGTGAATGGCTCAGTTCTTCTCCTGTAATCGAGCTCTTCCTCTGCGGTCCACCAATGTACCCAGCCGGATACAACATTCCAGCACTGGCGGCCAACACCTACAAGGTGAAGGCCTAATGGTTCTCTTGGATGGTAAATATACTAGTATTAGGGGAAATGCACATACGAGGGGGGGTGCAGAACATGTAGTATTAATAGTAATAGTCAGACGATTAGCCGCACCACTCCTCCGCATGGCCGCCTGTCCAGACATAACACCCAAATATGTGTTTCAATGTTTTTAACTTATCCATAACAGAAGAATAAAACATTATTTTTAAGGTTGGTACCGTTATACAGCTACAACATACATGGTACAGATACAGCTGTACAACATACATGGTACAGTATTACAAGCTACAACGACGTGAGTACAGGAACAGGTGACAGTGCACAGGTGTAGTACAGTATACAGGTGCAGTTTACATGTGACAGTATATTGGTGTGGTACAGTTTACAGGTGACAGTATACAGGTGAGGTACAGTATACAGTT
Source organism: Engystomops pustulosus (assembly GCA_019512145.1). NCBI lineage: Eukaryota > Metazoa > Chordata > Amphibia > Anura > Leptodactylidae > Engystomops > Engystomops pustulosus. The sequence goes on along the minus strand of CM033646.1, from coordinate 133,903,771 downwards.
GACAGTATACAAGTCTGGTATAGTATCCAGATGACGGTATACATGTGTGGTATAGTATACAGGTGACAGCATCTATACAGATGCAGCACAGAGGTAACAGTATACAGGTGCAGTTTACAGATTACAGTATACAGGTGTGGTACAGTATCCAGGTGACAGTTTACATGTGGTATACAGATGTGTATTAGTATCTAGGGAAGTATACAGGTGGTACAGTACACAGGTGACAGTATACCAGTTTGGTTACCAGTAACCGGTGACAGTTATGCAGGTGTGGTACAGTTTCTATGTCACCAATAGTTAGGTGGAGGGGGAAATACAGGTGTAGTACAGTATACAGGCACTGTTGGTACAGTACACAGTGACAGTATACAGGTGTAGTAAGTATACAGGTGACAGTATACAGGTGCTTGTGCTGCAGTATACAGGTGACAGTATACATGTGTGTTACAGTAACACAGGGACAGTCTACAGGTGGCTGCAGTATCCCAGTGACAGTATACAGGTGTCTGTGATGTGATTACAGTATACAGGTGTGTGCGCCCAGTATACAAGGTGACAGTATACAGGGTTGGTACGTACACGGTGACGTATACAGGTTGTGGGTACAGTTATCAGTGACAGTATACAGGTGTGCTTGCAGTATTACCAAGGGGTGACAGTATACAGGTGTGTGCATGGCTGCAGTATAAGGGACAGTATACAGGTTGATGGTACAGGCACAGGTGACAGTAGTAGACAGTGGGTTACAGTAACAGTGACCGTATACAGGTGTGCTGCAGTATTACAGGTGACAGTATACAGGGGTGGTACAGTAAACAGGGGACAGTATACAGGGCCAGATCTCAATCCAATAGAGCATCTTTGGGATGTGGTGGAACGGGAAATTCGCATCATGGATGTGCAGCCAACAAATCTGCGGCAACTGTGTGATGCCATCATGTCAATATGGACCAAAATCTCTGAGGAATGCTTCCAGCACCTTGTTGAATCTATGCCACGAAGAATTGAGGCAGTTCTGAAGGCAAAAGAGGGTCCAACCCGTTACTAGCATGGTGTACCTAATAAAGTGTCCGGTGAGTGTATATTAGGGTTACGGGATACTATGTTATATGCTCTCCTAATAAATTTATGTAATCTGAAACACAACACCTATAATCACCTTTTAAGAACTTTTCCACCTTCTGTGTGGTCCTTTCTGCCATTCACCATGAACAGAGTTGGCTGTGGCAGATTCTTTATAGAATACAGTGCAAAAAAGAAAAAAAAAAAAACACACACACCCCCCTTTAAACATAAAGGTCTCTATAAAACCTGTTAGAGGCAGATCTGTCTTGTACTATTAATAATTTGTTGATTTTATTCAGGATGCCGGCATCTACAAGTTTCCTGCAGGTTACCTCAGTGTCCCTGTAGATTTGCCAGGCAACTCTATGAAAAAGAAAAACCCTCTTATATGTGAATTGATTTGTTTAGGCCCTGGAGCCGTAGCAGATCAGTTATACTGGTTAGAGCAGGCCCTGGATTCCTACCTTTTTACATTCATGGCAGCAGATGAACATTGAGAGACATGCATACAGATCAGATGGGCTCGATGGATAGCAAGAAACCATTACATACTAAACTTTCAACAAAATGTTATTAATGGAAAGTGCAGATGATAATGATATGATAATGCTACACTGTTACATATTTTAATAAATCATTGCAGCATTGCGCTTTTGTTTTTGAGTTACAGTTTTTCACTTTTTCAGTTTACAGACCTGTATAGAGCTTCATTTCTTATAGCTTAACTATAAAATAAACCTCAACTTACCGGTAATTACAAACCTAAAGAACCCATTGTTTATGTAACTACCCGTACTACAATACCAATGCATAGCAGTCTATGGGCTTTTTACTGCAGCTCCTGCACAATGAGAGGCCGAAAAGTAGAGACTCCCAACAGTCATGGCAATGGCTACCCCCGCTGACATCATTTTGAGGCAAGGGGTCTGGTTCCGGTTTTATCTTTTCCCCTACCTTTCTTCATTTAAGCAATAAATCAGCATTCTGTACTGTCCTCCAATGACAACTTAGGATAAAAGGAACCTGACAAAGTGTCTAATGCCTTAAAGGGAGGTTGTCACAAGGGACCTAATTTTCACTAAAAGGCAGGTTACAGAAGCCAATTACACCTACATTGCAAATATGCTTTTCTGCCCTTTTAAAGCATTTGCATTACGATATAATTGTGTGTTATAACTTGCCTTGCACCCTGACAGAATCCTTTGTGTAGTCCCATGGGTTGGGCTTTGGTTTGGATGTATTTCAAAAAAACATGTGACTTATATGTGCTGCAGATTCCTCAGCTCTTGGCCCCCACCTTGTGCTCCTGTACAGCTCCTCCCTTCTGCTTCTTCACAGAGGTCAGTCTGGTGTGCTGACATCAGTGCGAGAGGGATGAGCTGTACAGGAGCACAAGGTGGGGGCCAAAACCTGAGCAGTCTGCAGCACTGACAAGTCATGTTTTTTTTTTTAAATGGATCCAAACCAAAGCCCAACCCCTCGGACTACACATGATTCTTTTAGGGTGTAAAGTAAGTTATAGCACACAATTATATTGTAATGCAAAGGCTTAGGGAAAGCAGAAAGGCATATGTGCAAAGCAGCTGTAATGGGCTTTTGCAAGTTTTTGACAGTTTCCCTTTAACTCTTTACAGACAGTCCCTGGATAGTCTAATAGTCTATCTCTAATATCCTAAGAGAGAAGAATAATCAAGGGAAATATTCTATCGGTATGGAAAGAGTTAATCATGGGCTTTCTTATCTGTCTGAAGTGGATGGACCTCATGTTTTCATATACATTGCTCACTGCAGGAGAAAGAAGATGAAAAGGGCAGAGAGAAGATGCTTTACTTAATGATTCATATTACAAAGTGAACTACTATCAGCGGATCTATTCATTTCTGAAAAATTACTCTTTAAGTTTAAGTCACAAATCAAGCAAAAACTGAACGGATATAGTGCCTAATCAGCCAAAATCTAATATGGAGGAACTTATATCAGAGACAGCAGATTGGGTTTTGGCCTCCCTAGAGCATGAGCAGTGCCACAAGCATTGGTCAATCATATTTGTAGGGTCAAGTTTAAAGAGATTGATGATACAGAAAACATGGTCCGCAAAGAGCTCCAATTTCAACTATGTGTCGAATCTGGTTCTGTAGTCCTCCTTTTGAAAGTTATGGAGGTGGAAGAATTGTCAATAATGCACCAAGATAACTAGATCCATCTAACAATACTTCATTCAGGATACTTGTGCCAATTTCAAAGTGTGGCTCACAGTGTAAGCAGTCTGCCCGCATGGATTGTATCCGATAAGATCTCCTGCCAGCTGTCTCTTACAAATGGAACTGAGAGATCCGGTGTACGATTACCACCTGCCAAAACATTCACATGCCGTAACTACCAAGAGCTGCGTGGCAATTATCACAATGTCTACTATTCCCGGTCATCCCAATGTGAGGAGCAGCACCAGAATCAGGCAGCAAAACACCCTACAGAGCTCTACAAAACTGTCTCGTGCATAGGCAATCTCTGTAATTGTAGCTACATACTTACATATTTTTTACTTTCCTAATTAAACCAACTTTTAAACCCATCCTGTGCGTCGAAGCCTGTATTTATAACTTCTGAGCCCTGCATTTAGCAGCACGGCCTATAATCTCAATTTTAAGGATGTTGGCATTTCAGAGTAAATAACAAAGTACATTCCCAATTTAAATACAGGCGGTCCCCTACTTAAGGACACCCGACTTACAGACAACCCATAGTTACAGACAGACCCCTCTGACCCCTGGTGAAGCTTTCTGAATGCTTTACTATAGTCCCAGACTGCACTGATCAGCTGTAAGGTGTCTGTAATGAAGCTTAATTGATAATCCTTGGTCCCATTACAGCAAAAAATGTTTAAACTCCAATTGTCACTGGGGCCAAATTTTTTTTTGTCTGGGTCTACAATTATAAAATATACAGTTTCGACTTACATACAAATTCAACTTAAGAACAAACCTAAAGAACCTATCTTGTACGTAACCTGGGGACTGCCTGTATAGTGGCCCCATGTGTTGGTTAAGTAAGATAAATCAAGCAAGGACAGAGGAAGTAGGAAAGATGCAAATATGTCCAAACCAATACATCAATTAAATAATATATGCATATATATAAAAAAAAAATCATTTAAAGGAAATCTACCATCAAAATCCAGCATGATAAACCAGGGACACTTACTCATAGACCCAGGCACCATGACTATGATAATCTTGTTACATTTGTTATCCATGGCCTCCTTCTTTCTAACATCAACTTTTAAAATTATGCCAGAAAGGGGGGGGGGGGGGGGGGGGGGGGGTTTACCAGAGCCCCTTCGTGCAGGAGCTTCACGGGCTGCTAAATGGTCTCCCCTTCAACACTCCCCCCAGTCTTCTGCCTGCTAGATCTATGAGCAAGTGTCCCTGGTTTATCATGCTCGATTTTGATGATTAAAAAAAAAAAAAAAAACACATCTTTAAAGGAAATATAAAAAATTCTATACAAGCCTATAACTCCAAGAAAGAAAGTTGGATTTCATGTACTGGAAGGTGATTCGGGGTATAATCTGAATGACATATTTGGAGTTAGGATATTTGGTGTCCAACTTATAAGGATTTTTGCCTTCCTCTGGACCAACACTAAAGGAAGAAAGAAAGCTTGGTCTTGATGAACTTACTCTATTTCCTTTTCTACTTAAACTATATATTTGTTTAGAATTTAACCATTTAAGGTTTGGCTTATGGGTAGCCCTATAAACATTCAATTCGGCCAAGAAACTAGGAGAACCCATAAATGTTCATCAAACTTTGCAAGCCAGGGCAGAGGTAACAAACAAATAAAAAGCACATTTACCCTCCTTTGATTTCCAATTCAAGGCTCACGGTGGCCGATGATAGGGAATCAGAGGTTTCAAATGAACCCAGTGATGTCTTGTTTCAGGTCACCAGGGCCCACTGATGAACAAAGGCAGCCTGCAATGAGCAAACATACTCTGCAGGTTTCAAATAGCGAAATGGGGCAGCAACCGAAATTTCTGCAATTTTTTTTGTTGCACGCAAATAAAGCCCTATGCATCAAATAAAAGGGCTTAACAGAAGCTACAAATTAATCCAAGAAGCAATCATATATTAAAAAAAAAAAAAAAAAAAAAAAAAAAAAAAAAAACGTCAAAGGCCCACACTAAATGAAAAAGCAGAAATTTATAGCACATGGACGCCCATCCAATTACACAGAGGCGACAGAAGACATGCCAACAAGACACCGGCTAGAAGAGCCAAGATAGGAAAGGTCATGTCCTCCTCCCTCAGGCGCTGACAATCTGCCGAATATGTGACCCACAACTTGGCGGCACAGGCAGAGAACAGAAACTGGGACACATATTTACATACATTGTAAGTGACACTGTAACAGCGTAGGCAGGACCTTACAAGGTTCCATGAACACATGCTCCTTCCAAGAACCTCTAAAAGATGGACACAAACTTCAGATTTACTAGCTACTTGACTGTGGAGAAGCTTGCTATAAGAAGTTAAGATCATATAAAAAGTATCTGCCCCATACATACATGTATATACAGGATTTCATGATCTTCTACATTATTAAAAAAAAAAAAAAAAAATAGTTGAAGATTGCAGCAGCTGAACTTTTACAGGTTCCCAACTACAACTATGTTTAATATGTTCAACCATCAGGATGAAGGATTGTAAACCAAGCACACGGACATACTGGTGTGTGCCCACTCTGGCAGGATCAGCTCTTTTAGCTTCTTATGTGCCTGTTTTTTTGTTTTTTGTTTTTTTTTTAGGCCTTACAATTATGCAAATGAGCCTGAGGTGCTCTGGACTTAATTAACAATTATAGAACCTGGAGCATAACAGGCTCATTTACATAATTTATTAAGCCTTTTTGGATAAAAACAAGGGGTTAAGAAGCTAATAGAAGAGCAGGTTCTGGGAGAGGGGGCAAAGACCAGCATACAAGTCTGCTTGGATTACAATACTTGATCCCACTGGTAGATTTCCTTTAAAGAGGACCTGTCACCATAATTTGACCCCCCTGAATAACAATGCCTGCTGATAAAGGGTTACAAGTCCTCCCCATATCACCTAAAATTAGCTACCAGTAGAGCACGGTACCTTAAGTACAGATGTTTTTTCTGATATGCAAATTAGGTTTTCCGACTCATGTCTGGAGTTTGTGACTCTTCTCTCCCTCAGGCTGGCAGCGAATAACCCCCATTATTCTGACTAACAGCACTTTGTCTCTTCAAATCACTTCTTTGCCTCCTTGTACTTAGGGACCGCCTGCTCATATTCAACTACAGACATATAAAGCTCTATCTATGTATAGATGAGAAATATTGTGTAAATTTTTTTACATGACGCAATCAGTGACATAATTGCAGGTCCTTTAGCCTTCGAAGAATAGCAAACTGTACACCATATATGTGATTACATGAAATCACAGCAGCCTCCAAGGAGGATGGAGAGGAGTAGAAGTCCATGGAGGCTGCTGTGACTTCATGTGGTCAGATACATGCATGGGGTACAGTTTGCTAAAGAACCCGAGATGATGTCACTCTGGTCACATGACATGAACTGTGACCAGTGAGGAGGCATGAGGAGGATAAGATGGGAGGGGCCGGCCAAGCAGGACATGCCCCCCTCTGATGCCTGGTAATATAAAATAAGAGGTGATTTATGTGGATGTAAGTGAAACAATTTTTAGCTTAATCGTAGCAACCCAAAGAATAAAGTAGACATGTCATTTGGGGCACACAGAGAAAGCTGTAAAATCCAAGCCCACAAGAAAACGTCGCAAATGTGTTTTTTCACCATTTTCACTGCATTTGGAATTTTTTTCCCGCTTCCCAGTACGCAACATGGAATATTAAATACCATCATTACGAAGTGCAATTTGTTACGCAGAAAATAAGCCATAACAGAGCTCTTTATGTGGAAAAATAAAAAAGTTATAGATTTTTGAAGGTGGGGAGTGAAAAATGGAAGTGAAAAAACTAAAAAAGGCCAAGTCGTTAAGGGGTTAAAGGTCTACTTACACTAAAATAATGTGTCATCATAGATGCCCTTTGACTTCAGCAAATCCAAAATCCTGATTCCCCCTCCCCACTGGAGTAGTTGCCAACTGTAGTCATATAAATGCTAAAACTTCACACTTATGGACATTTCAAGTCCCTTAAAGCAAGAGCTCCTCTTATAGTTCTGGAGATGCCCTCTATGATATCCATATCCCCTAAAGTGGCATGTAATAATGGATTGCTTTAGCTAGACAATTCAACCTAAAATATTTAACAAAAAGTACCATCCTATCAAATTCTACCTGCACAACGTTTCTCATGACTTCTATTATTAAAACTCTATATGCTTGGATGGCGGAAATGTAGAGTTATAAAAGTTATAATTACCCTGCGGTGCTCAGGCTACGTCACCTGAGCACCTTAGAGTGCATACATTAAAATACAATGCACTCTACTTGTTGTGCCAGCGGTCCGGGAGGGGTGGAGCACTACATAAATTAAAATACAAGGCTTGGGTGACATAGCCCGAGCACTGCAGTGTGATTATCATACCTTTTATAACACTATACACAATTTATAATGAGAGAAGTCTTATTAGGACACATCTATCATTATTAAGCGGATGGTAGATGTCCTTTAAAGCAAAGCAAAAAAAACGAAAAGATTCACTGCACTAAACCAAGTTGCTGTGATAACCATAGAGATTTTTTCCAAAATAAATTATGCCAATATTTGGAAGACTAACTTTCTATCAAATATCAATTCCTTGAATGGCAACTCAAGATATCATTAAATTAGAAGATAAAAGTTTCATATTTGGAGCATTGTCCCAGCATTACAACTCTCCCATTCCACAAAAGTCATAATACTTCTTTGATTCCCAGGTCATGATCATCCCCACTTAAAAAGGAATCAAACAAATTGTAGAACTTTGTATTCCCAGATCAGTCCCTTACATTTCTCAATATTTCCCTTACTGAAACATTCATGTCCATGACTGATCCTGGCTACATAGGAGCTTCTGTTTATTGGCCAGCAATGAGGATATAACCTTGTCTGGAGCCCCTGGCGATGTACAATATTAGGTGTACAACATTGGATGCATTTTACACGAATGTGCCTGGGGTTTGCTGTTCGGTGCAGCAATCAGTATTCCTTCCATGTTCTAAGAAGTGGCAGCATCTTTCATGTCTCTTCGTATGGCATAGAAATATACTGGATAGTACAGCAATTCTAAAACCTGACGGCAGCCTATAATCAGGGACTTTCTAAGCGTATGGCCATGAACAAATTTCATGAACTCACATATGTATAAAGGAACTAATCGACTGATGACTGTACATTTAACAATGTGTATTGACTGCATGGTTTCTGGGATTTGTTCAGTTCTCTATCAGCAAGACACTGGCTTTTGGGGCCCAAATGAAACAAAAAGTTTCTAATGATGGGCTCGTACCATCTAAGTGGCTTATTTTGTGTCCATATTTTACCCTCAGCAGTCACACGCAAAATGAATGGGATGTCATCACTTGCAGTATGATGGACCAAATCTACAGGAGACAAAAGTGTTGAACATCATTGGACTGGGGTTCAACGGGCCCACAAGATTAAATAATTCTAGGGGTCTACCCTCTATCAAGGAAATGGGTTCCAAATTGCGTCCTGCTTTACCTCTCCCAGGAATAAGTTACAGACTAAGCCAGGAATGGTTCTCCTGTGGGCCAGTCTATGACTTGTGCTAACTTTGTTTTCTTTCCCCCCCCCCCCCCCGTTTAAACAAAAGCCGCCCCTCAGGGTGAATGTCAGAAAATCCTTTAAAATATTGTGTTATTAACTTCTAGCAGGAAAATCAGACAATCTCCCAGCAAAAGTTCTATGCTCCAGTCACCGTGACCTCTCTCCAAGGATGCTGGCAAGGAACAGAAGAGCAGGTGGATCTGAGCCATGCAGTTTTTAAATAAATATAATTCTAGGAGCTTCCTTCATTCCAAGGACAAAAGAGAGCAGAGATCAGCAGATGTGTAAAGGAAGTAACTCACAGATTCTGTAAAGCAGAGGTGTAACTACAAATATGTCCAAGCCAAGACAAATAACTCTTTTAAGTCTTTAAGGAGCAAATCTGATGTGACATTTTGAGATGGCATCCACACATAGCCAAACAATTGTAGCAACAACCTTTTTATAATATATATATACACTCACCGGCCACTTTATTAGGTACACCATGCTAGTAATGGGTTGGACCCCCTTTTGCCTTCAGAACTGCCTCAATTCTTCGTGGCATAGATTCAACAAGGTGCTGGAAGCATTCCTCAGAGATTTTGGTCCATATTGACATGGATTGGCATCACACAGTTGCCGCAGATTGTCGGCTGCACTCCATGAGACGAACTCTCCCGTTCCACCACACCCAAAGAGAGCTCTATTGGATTGGATCTGGTGACTGAGGAGCCATTTGAGTACAGTGAACTATTGGGGCAGATTATCAAGCGTCTGAAAAAGTCAGAAATATTTCCAGTGCCCATGGCAACCAATCACAGCTCAGCTTTCATTTCACCAGTGCTCATGAATATTTTAAAGGGGAGCTGTGATTGGTGTGCCAGGCAACTGGAATATTCTGACTTCAGACTGCTGATAAATTGTCATGTCATGTTCAAGAAACCAGTCGAGATGATTCCAGCTTATGACATGGCGCATTATCCTGCTGAAAGAGCCATCAAATGTTGGGTACATTGTGGTATAAAGGGATGGACATGGTCAGCAACAATACTCAGGTAGGCTGTGGCGTTTGCAACGATGCTCAATTGGTACCAAGGGGCCCAAAGAGTGCCAAGAAATATTCCCCACAACCATGACACCACCACCACCAGCTGAACCGTTGATACACAGGCCGGATGGATCCATGCTTTCATGTGTTGTTGACGCCAAATTCTGACCGTACCATCCGAATGTCGCAGCAGAAAGAATCGAGACTCATCAGACCAGGCAACGTTTTTCAATCTCTACTGTCCAATTTCGAGAGCTTGTGCAAAACTGTAGCCTCAGTTTCCTGTTCTTTAGCTGAAAGGAGTGGCACCCGGTGTGGTCTTTGTGTGTAGCCCATCTGCCTCTAAGTTCGACGTACTGTGTGTTCAGAAGATACTCTTCTGCCTACTTGGTTGTAATGGGCGGCGGATTTGAGTCACTGTTGCCTTTCTATCAGTCGAACCAGTTGCCCATTCTCCTCTGACCTCTGGCATTAACCAAGGCTTTCCGCCCACAGAACTGCCGCTCACTGGATGTTTTTTCTTTTTTGGACCATTCTCTGTAAACCCTAGAGATGGTTGTGCGTGAAAATCCCAGTAGATCAGCAGTTTCTGAAATACTCAGACCAGCCCTTCTGGCACCAACAACCATGCCACGTTCAATGGCACTCAAATCACCTTTCTTCCCCATACTGATGCTTGGTTTGAACTGCAGGAGATTGTCTTGACCATGTCTACATGCCTAAATGCACGGAGTTGCCGCCATGTGATTGGCTGATTAGAAATTAAGTGTTAACGAGCAGTTGGACAGGTGTACCTAATAAAGTGGCCGGTTAGTGTATATATATATATATATTCCTATATTTCTGGCTCTTGTGTCATAATTTAGCAAGATTTGGACAATCTTTATTACCTAACAATACATCAAAGACCAACAAAGCTTTTAGAAGGATTCTGACGATTTTGTTGCATTTGGAAGAGCATCAAAACCCAAGGTGTTCATACCATCTAGAGACTGTACTAAATACCAAGAAGTTAGACCAATTTACACCAGCTACAATATAAGTACAGATTAATATAAAAATAATAGTGTTAGTGGAGTGGTAGTGCTGTCTCCGACTTTACATTGCCTCTACATACTGTATACCAGTTAACATAGGAAACCCTACCAGACGGCCAGGTAGCACCACAATGAGACAACAATTGTACAATATTCCCTGACATGCTTATCCTTTATAATACAGTTGCCATTATGGCTGCATTACCAAGATGACAAGATAAGGTCATAAAATAACTCTATTATCAAGCCCAGATGCCCGAGTCAACCGAGGAGAATGGCTTATCAACAACAAAGACAGAGCAAGGTGTGGCAATACAACCTATTCTCGGGAGCGCACAGTTTTTTTGGGGTACAGTTCTTATACTGTATGTTAGACATCTGGGAACATCAGTAACTCATAAATGCAAACTACTAGAGAGGCTCGTAGAGGCCACTGCTACACCGGCCTACAGCTCTGGGCGTTACATTAAAATTGATACATTGTGTAAAAAAAAAAAAAAAAACATTGATATATTGTGAAAAAATCGCTAAAGTTCTCAAGTAAAACCAGTACAACAGCATACAAATAACCACCCAAGGGGAACGTAACACCTTGACATAACGACTCCCCATCCTTTTCATAACTCCTATTTCCCTTTCTCGTTTGTCAACAAATGTATTCTCCCCAAAAGGGATAAGTCTTATGTTCTTAGCACTCAACCGCAACAAGGTCACCTCTCATTCCAGAGGCCCCATGGAAACCACATGAGCCATTTTTATATTCAATACTTTGTAGATTATACCAATTTTTTCCTCCTACTTTCCATGGATTTTTGTTTGATTTCTTTAGAAGTATGTAGCCGTGTATATTGCAGTAAATACAAAACCAAGAAAAACCTAGTGCTATTTCCAAGGCGTCACGTGCTGCCAGATTTAATTAGATACATTTTCAAGGCAGAATTAGAGATTTGCCACTAAACAACAAGTGGAACTTTCCATTATGATTAACTAACAGGTTGTTGAAATGTGTCATGTGCTGCAACATGAGGATCAATAAACCAGAAATACAAAAGGAAATGCTTTAATTTCACAAAGCTTTAAAAGAACAAAAACACAACACAACGTATACACAATTGAACCCTTTACAAACTTTATGGGGTGCAGCGGGCAAACAGTTGCACCAAGGACCAGAGGATCATCTCATTCATGCAAGGAAAAGTAGTTGAGTTGGATTCAAGTCATGAGCCTTGAATTTAGGGACTGTAAGTCATCATGGTCACCTATAATTGTCTAAAGAAGTTAGTAAGTAAGAGGCATCCAACAGTCTCTGAACGTCACAAACTGAACATGGACAATCACACAACATTAACCGAAAAGCCCTCAGATTCTACAATATCCTGTGACTGGCAGGGATAAATCATGGAAAGACGGAATTAAAGCAGCCTAGTCCTTAGTAGTCCATATCACCTAAAACAGATGTTCTCATAATATTAATTAATTGAACTGGACTTTAAGTGAAATATCCCTTAAACTCTAGCATTAATTCTTTGAAATTATCTCATCTTAGCTGATCTCAGATTGGTTTTCCAAGAGCAACTGGAACAGTTTTACCTCAGACATTTCTGATAAATCTCTGTATCTCTATCCATATTACCTCACGCATAAGTTGTCTTATACTCCATGTCTATAGTAATCACAGCTCAGAGCTCATATGAATGACCTGTGGCAGAATAGCAACCAATCACAGCTCAGCTTCTAACTGCCACAGCAGCAGCAGACAATGGCTCCTGTATATGGTAGTTAATAAGTGGATTTTGGAAAGCACGGAGTGAAAATTTCAGCTCAAAACCTGGATTATGACGTTCCCCGAGTCACAGAGAGCGGATGTGCAAAATTTGGCGACTGTAAATGCGATTTTGTAGATTCCTATAGCGGACATACACACACACTGAGCTTTATATAGTTGATATATGTATATGTACTGTACATAAAAAAAAAACTGAGGTCCCAAGGGCATTGGTAGATGCAGAACGACAATTAGCCCTTTAAGTAAGCAAAATATCAGTTTTTGGTTCATACAATAAGAAATTCAGAGCCTTTAGCTGCTAAAAAAAGATATATATTGCAGTGGTAAATACCCAAGTTATAGCGCTAAATAAACAGTATAAAATATAAATATATACATACACACACTTTGTAAACAAAGGCTTCCATGTCTAAACAATAAGTAGTAAACTTTTTTTAAGGCCAAAAAAAAAAATACTGCAGGTCAAAAAGCATTTCCGATAGTCAGCATATGAATTGTTGGAACATGTTGCTTTATTTGTAGAGCTGGGAGTCTTCCATGTCCTTAAAGCAAATGTAAATCCTGGTGTACTATGAAGCTGAACAAACAGTACTAGTAGACAATACCCTGCTCTAATCTCCGCTACAGCTTTTGTAACTGTTCTTTCATATCCCCAAGTCCATAGCAACCTGGCAGTCACTCAACTGTGCAGCGCTGACCTGTGTGGGTGAGAGCAGAACACAAACACCCCACACGTGCCCAATGATCCCATTGCCTTCCCTACTGATTACTTGAACTGTGCAAAAGAAGTAGGCAAGATAAGAACAAAGACAGTGCTGGTAGGCATCCACAAAAATACAATGAGATATACTGCCGGAACGTACAACTCTATTGGATATGCACCTCTAGGTTAAAGAAGAAGATCTGTGTATCACATCTGGGACATCAAATTCTGCATTGTGCCATTGCTTTGTTCTTTCCTCTTGGATATATATAAATAAAGTGACCTGGTCAATAAGGGGCGACCCCTTACCACTCTTGTCACACCCCATGATTTGGCAATGATGGGGTGCAAACACCACAAACAAGGAGTAAACATTAGAAAGTAAACCAATTGAATTCTGAATAATAATCAAAAAAGTTAATTTACTTACAAAAAAACCTAAAAGGCAATTCTCAAAATGTCCTGCTAATGCATTTTGGGTGTTGTAAACCTTTGCACAGATAATGGACAACGCATTGCTTTAATGCTTTTTCTTTTTTAAAGGGGTATTCCAGGAATCAGAATAATTCATATACAAATGGGTACTCAAAATATAAGCAAATATGTAATTAGTTGTTATTTAAAATTTTGCTTCCCTTAGCAGAAAATGCTGGTGACATACAATATATACCCCAAACACAATATGTCCTCTGGCTCATTTCACGAGAATTCCCCCCTGCGCTTCAATTAAACACCCAAACATAAGGTGAACTCAAGGTTAATAAGTTTAAAAATCTTATAAATTTTTTTATTTCATATCGATTAAAACAAATACAAACATTAACTTCAACAGGTTAAAAAATGGTCCCAAATTGATGGGGGAGACCTCAGCAATTCATCTCAGATGTATTCGTTGTGCTTTTGAACATTGTACTAGGCAATAAAGTGCATTTTACTAGGCAATAAAGTGCATTTTCTAACTGCAATCAATGGTATGAGGGTTATTACCTTGCTATGGCTGTTTGTCTGCCCCGCGCCCCGACGCGCGTTTCGCTCGCTGCTTCCTCAGGAGGCGTGTGACATACAATGTAATGAAGAATAAAAATGCTACTGGCCCTTTAATCAGTCCGTTAATTTCCTCCGCGCAGTCCGTTGCAGAGCGGACACAGGACAGAAGATGGCCGCTGGTCACATGTCAACATCACATGTCCTGCACCTGTCTGGGCAGGTCATGTGATCACCACTACGTTTGGCTGTTGTCGGTTGGTTGCAGTGCATCCAGTATGGCCAGTGTTTTGTTGATGGCAGTTACACATCATTACTATGGTAGCAGAGCAAGAAAGTCTGTTGTATCATCACCAGGAGCAGAGGACAAGAGGGAGGAGTTACTCAGAACTTAAGGATCATGGGACTTGTAGTTTCCAGTGGCGGCCAACTTAGTGATAACTTCACCTACTTTAGAGAGGCCATAACATTTGTAAATCATAGAATTTAACTATTTAAGCTCCGTTTTGTGACAAATGACATTGAGTATTGTTATATTCATTTATTTATATCATCATGGGTTTTTGTGTCAGATCTTCATATTCCCGGAATACCCCTTTAACTTCCTTTCAACTATGAAAGTCAAGTAATCAGCCAGACATTCCTGACCACCGCAGATGGTGGTCATGTGATCTCTATCGGTCCATGAACAATTGCCGTGCAACATGTTGGCCAATGTCCAACAATACAGCACAAGCAGGGCAAAACGCACATAGCGGAACCGGGGTGTATACACATAGCTTAGTCACTTAATAGCCTTCATCTAGTTATCTCTATTACTACTACATTATGTTATATAGGCTTCCATTTAACATCAACTCCCGTAGACGTTCATGCTTGGACGGGTCTCTTCCATCATGCATCCATTAGTTGTAATGAAAAAATAATGCAGTTGTTTGCTATAATAATGGAAATAGTAGCGCAAAGAGATGCCTTTTGGTAGGGCCTGTGATGTTAAAGGTCATCTGGGACCCTAAACCACCCAGAAATCACCAAGGACTTGCGGCTTAGTGCCCCAAAAAGCTCTATAAGGGCCCAATCTGCTGGGTATACTTGTGTGCCCGTTTTTGTTTAAAACACAGCCCCCATAGAGGGCAATTTAAGACACTTAATTACTGATGCACAAGAATCTGGAAGCGTTTTATACACTAGCAACATTATTTTTCTCCATAATTTAAGAGAAGAACCAAAATTGTCATCAGTGCTCCTGGACAAAGGATAGCCCTTTTTGTATTCAAAAGTTTTTTTATTGGTTTGTTAAACGGTGATACCATTTTATTGGGAATATATGGGTCCGAGAGAGCATTTTGAGCTTGGTGTGAACTTCCCCCAAATTGATGGACTCTATTGGTTTATTAACTATACATGAAGGTCTATTTGTAACTCGACCAAGACTTGTCCACATTCTGCTTTACATATTTTTTTTATACAGATCCTTGAGAGAAATCCTATTTCCTCAAGCTGTTCCATCGATCTATTAAATTATGTTGATGACTCCCATCTATAACAATTAATGAGCCATGAATTCAAGTCAATAAATCCTCTGAATAAACGTCTTTCCCGCAGATTCTCTGCATATTTTCATGAAGAAATTCCAACAAACACTTTACCCATAGCAACCCGATATGCGCTTTCTTTTGTTACATTGTACTGTCAAAACAATATCTTGTATCCAAATGCTCGATACAATGTTTCTGTTCTTTATGGATAAATAATAAAAAGTTAGTTGTATTTTTTTCCTCACATTTCCAGGAGGATTTCCGGCAACACCATTTCTGGTCATTCTAGTCTAAGAGTTGTCATCTCTACAGTCTTGATCTGTATTTTGTAGGTTACTCTCAGCTATGGGGAAGAGACCCATTTACTGCAATTCACTAATTCCTCTCCCTTCTGCTTGAAGGAAATCTACCATCAAACTCCATAATGATAAACCAAGGAGACTTACTCATAGACCCAGTCACCGTTACTGTGGTTATCTGTGGAACCTGATACTCATAGACCCAGTCACCGTTACTGTGGTTATCTGTGGAACCTGATGAAAGACTGTATGCAAATGAGCCTGAGGGGCTCCAAGCTCCAATAACACCAATGGAGCCCGGAGCTCCTCTGGCTCATTTGCAGCTCCAATAACACCAATGGAGCCCGGAGCTCCTCTGGCTCATTTGCATACAGTCCTTTATCCTTGTGGTAATGTCCTTTAAAGAGCTTCACTGTCCATTTTACTTTCCTAAGTGGTAATGTCCTTTAAAGAGCTTCACTGTCCATTTTACTTTCCTAATCTGCTTATGATTAGTAAATTTCTTAAGAATTCTGTCTTGCTAGCAGGAGGACAAAAGCTCAATGAGGTGACAGATTACATAGAGCAGTGATGGCAAACCTTTTACACACCGAGTGCCCAAACTACAACCAAAACCAACATATTTTTTTGCAAGGTGCCAATGCGAGAATTTAAGCAGTAACTTATTACTCCCTGCTCTTTCAGAGGTTTAAATTGTATAGGCACCTGAGGACACCAATACAGTAGAAAGAAGAAGAAGTTTGGATTATCATTGTAGCTTCCTACTAGAGTCCTGGGCTGCCTGGGACTACAAGAGGTCTTGAGTCCTGTCTGGTGAACCCTGCCCTGGGGTGATGGCAAGGGTGCCCATATAGAGGGCTCTGAGTGCCACAGGTTCGCCACCACTGAGGCTTTAAAGGAAATCTATCAGCAAAATCAAGCATGATACACTAGAGACTTTACCTAGATCTAAACACGATGATTGTGGTATATCCTCCTTTCTTCTAAAATGAACTTTTACAATTTTGATAATTATGATCCTGGTTCTTCTGTGATCTGGCTTTACAGACTGTTACACTGTCTTACCCTACCCCAGGAACAGGAAGTGCTCACTGTACAACTGCTGAGGAAGCAGGAGGGAGGGTGAGACAGCATAATTGTCCATAAAGCAAAATCACAGAGGGGCTAGGGTAGCCTATCAGGTTCCACAGATAACCACAGTAACGGTGACTGGGTCTATGAGTAAATCCTCTACCGAAGAATAATAATAATAATAATAATAATAATAATAATGAAATGGCTCTGCTGACTCTGGCCCAGTCTGAAATTGAAACTACCAAAACCAGAATATGTCAACATTCAAGACACATCTGCCATACATTATCCTACTTTGTTCTCTTCTATGTGGATAATATTTGTCAAATATGGAGGACTGAAGGACAGAGAACTACACGGAAAGAATTAAAGGGAACCTGTCATCACAAATTGACCTAATTAACCATTACCAGTATGTTGTGAAGCAGATTAACACTTTCCAGATCATGTTTCTTTCATGGCTCAGTGTGGGGACATCATTCAGAAAATCAACTTTGAAGTGAGATGTAAATTGGTTGTTTGAAGTCATGGAGGCGGAGAGCTCAGCATTGAAGTAAAGCTCTCCTCACGTCACCTCAAAATGAAGGAGATCTGGTTAGTGATGTGTCTGGGTGCAGGACCGTTAAATGCAGCAAAGTTGGCATTTTTAAGTGAGGAGAGCTTGACTTCAGTGTTAGATTCTCTGCCTCCTTGACTTTATACAACCAAATTACATGTCACTTCAAAGATGCCACCTCCCTGGGCCATGAAATAGACATGATCTAGAAGCTGTTCAGCTGCGTGATGACATACTGGTAGTGGTTTATTAGGCCAATCCCTCCTGACAGGTTCCCTTTGATACTAAAGCCCATAACAAAGTTTCAAAACCAAGAAGTCTACAATCTCCTGGATACAAGTTTTCAAAATATGTAACATGTATCCAAGTTACCCCAAATACTCAGAACTTTTCCAAAGCATTAATGCGATAAACATTAAAGGTCCATTCTTAAATCAATGGTCCCCCCAATACATACCTTGACTGTAAGCCTTATAAGGGGATTTGGACACTATATAGAAGGCTTCCTTGCACAACACTAGCCCCCAGCCCACAAATACAGCTTTATACTCAAAATACACATAACCATACATTTCCACACAAGAAGTGATTACATTTAAAGGGGACCTGGCGATGATGGTTTAAATGGCTCTATATTAGTTTATGAAAATTATTTTGCATAATAATGTTCCAAATAATATATATATATATACACACGACTACAATCCCTATTTGTCAAATATTTGCCTTGAATAAACTCTTCTTGGCATTTGCAGTGTTCAGCTTCCCTTTGCCACCCTGTAAGAAGTCCAGCGCTATAAACAAATGCATGTGTAAAATAAGAACATGCCAAGTCTCCTGTCTGCCAGACCACTCCTAGGAACTCTCACCCCTTCCTGGGAACTTTGAAACTCCAGTTCCCTGGCAGGAGGGAGAGAAGGAAGGGGGGTGGCATATGGCTGCATAGTTTATCTCCTCTCCCAGCATGGGATGTAGATTGCTGGATAATTAAATTAAGAGCTCTGGCGGCCCATCACCCCCACCTCCCCTGCCAGTGGATGCCCAGCAGTGCTTACCTTGCAGCTGGGCAGACAGGGTTTCTTGCTGCTGCCTGGATTTCACAGCCTGAGCCTCTGATGCCCTGCTTTTATTCAGCATGTAGTTGTATAAGTAGACCCCACTGCCCAGCCCCACCAGTGCCAGCAGACAGAAGCCCGTGTGGAGGAGACTCTTCTGCCTCCTGCTGCACACTCCAGTGCCCATGATCCAATACCAGAGGTCCTGATAGATTTACTCTGGCATGGGCACCCAATGCAAGGCAATAGCCCTTTCCTTCTTCTAGCAATATATATGGCTCTTGTTCAAGTCACCAGCAGCAGGTCCCATAGCATCCTGATGCTTGTATAACATCCGCAGAGTGCCAGCAGGTGCCAAGCTTGTGCCAGCTCCCCTAAATCCACAGCAGTCACATGCAGCAGAGCCCCCTTCTCCTGCCAGGGCTGGCAACTTTACAGGGCACTAGACAGCTGCAGGGATCCCATATCTCCTGTGCTATGCCCAGTCTATGCCCACAGATCAGCAGCCAGCTCCGGGCACCAGACGATCTCACAATCCCAGGATCTTGATCTCTTGCAAACTTGCAACATTTTCAAAGAGGAAGCAGCACTCCCTGTCCTGAGTGACAGGGGCTCCGACCAATAGCACCGGCACTAAAGCCTCTGCTTCTCCAGGGAAGGAGGGGCTGCACTTCTTAAAGGTCTATGCCTGAGCTTTACTAGGATGGTAACCCTTTCCTCGCTACAGTCACTCTATGCCAGTGATGGCAAACCTTTGAGAGCCTGAGTGCCCAAACTTCAAGCAAAAGCCGCTTATTTGTTGCAAAGTGCCAGCACAGCCATTTAGGCAGCAATTTGTTTCTCCTCGCTCATTGACAACTTTCAATCGTTCAGCCTCCTAAAGACACCAACGCAGTTGAAAGGAGGAGGGCAAATTCGCCCATCATTGTAGGAAGGTTCTGCAGGCAGATTCTTTGAGTCCTGTCTGGTGAACTTCATTCTGGGGTGATGGCCTGGGTGCCCACAAAGAGGGCTCCGAGTGCCGCCTCTGGCACCAGTGCCATAGGTTCGCCACCACTGCTCTATGCCATGCACCTGTCATTGCCTGCAGAGGCACCAAGCAAGATCCCCTGTCACTACACAGGCAAAACCCACGGATTTCTGATGTAATATAGGAAATATTTAGGAAATATTAGAAGTTTCAAAAATATTTACAAATTCCTGAAAAAATTTAGCTGAATAGTGAATGTATGTTTCAATGTTTATTGGACTCTTTGCTTTTGATGTTTCATTAAATTGCTACAAATTTGAACAAATAGAAAATGACATGAAACATGAACACGTGATACATTATATGTCCCCCCTTCCCCGAGCTTAATAAATACCTTGCAATAGGGGCATAAGATATGGTGTGTAGTTCACCGTGGAAAATTTTTTGACCTGCCCCTATTGTGCCCACAATGTATATTATTTGCCCCCACATAATATAATGACCCCCATAGTGCCCCCTAGATAATTTAAAGGAAATCTACCATTTGCTTTCATGCATTATGAACCAAACATACATTGAGAATGCTGTAGCTACACTGATGCATAAATATATCTTGTTTAACCCCTGAACCAAGTGGTTTTGCTGAAAAAACATTACAAAATTATGATAACGAGGCTTTGTCACTCCTGTGGCTGCCCGGCCCTTCTTATCTTACCCTAATTATACACTGCTCCAGCCTTTTCCTGCCCAGCATAAGCTGAGAAGTCATCTCTGTAATGTCCCTGACAGGAAGAAGTAATCAATTGCTGCACCATTTCCCAGCTGCTGTGTATTAGTCATTCAGCTCAGGTTGATTAGTCCAGTCTTGACAGTTCAGGAAGCTCTGTGTAATGTGTTTATGTAGGCGGCAAGGGCACCCAGCTTTCTCAAGGTCCTGAATTTTATAATCGTGTAAGAGTGTAGCTACAGCATTCTATGTTTGGTCCACAATGCATAAAAACACATGGTAGATTTCCTTTAATATCCCCATCCTATGCCTCTCACACAATGTATCATGCCTACTTTTCTGTATACCCTCCTTAGACTGCCTTTGTCTAGCTCCACTTTATGTAGCTTCTTGATTTATTCTGTATTTAAAATGTTCCCAAATTATAACGTCCCCATTTTTGCAGCCCTATGTTTATAATGCTGTTATTTGTGTCCTTCCCTTCCCCTCTTCTTTATGCTTTAAAAAAAACAATAAAATCAGATACTTAATATTCATAATTCCCCCACAGCAGCCCACTCCTCTTCTTCCCCGCCACTGCTATACATAGCTTTGGAGGCTCTCAGCAGAGACTCAATGGTGATGAGGGGAGCCAACAGCTTCCTGCACCATTCCAGCCAACTCTATCTCCTTCCTTCTTATCTTTGGCCAAGCCAGGTGAAGGGACAGGCGGAGAGTCTGGGACAGTCCTGCTCCATATGGGATGGTTGGGATGTATGCCAATAATAACAAATATTTTACTCGAAATTTCTGTTTTTCTGCACCAGCTTTTTGGTGCATCAGGGCAGTGGCTTCAAGCACTACTGCACCTCTTCATTTTCTATGCCAAGAACCAAATAGAACCCCCCTTTTTCACAAAGGTTGGCATTCCCTATAGAACAGAGGCAATGCAGAAAATGGGTGCAATCGTGAACAAGCACCGCAGGGGACATTTATTATAGTTCTGGAAATGCATGTCTAGTTTTGGGGATTTATTTTTAGGTTTTGAGTTTGCCTGATTTATCTTAGTGGTTGATAGATGAGGCATGTGAGTCTGTTTTTCTTTTAAACTATTGTCTGAAAAGTCGCTGCTATGACTGCTTTGGACTGGAGTTTATTTGCGCAAAAATAGCAACTTTTAACAGTGATTCCTCAAAAATTGGCAACTTTTCACTGTGATTGCACTCAAGTGAAAAAAAAAACATCATGACAAACTTTGTAAAACAGCAAAAAAAGTTGCAAAAAAGCTAAAAAGTAAAAAAAAAGACAGAAAAAAACCTAACTATCAGATCTCACATGCACCTAATGTGTGCTGTACTAGTGGTCACACATGCTCAGTAGCTCAGTCGCTTGGATCCTCTTTTACAAGATCAGGAAGATAATCCCTACTATTTGTGGAGGCCTTCAGGCATGAGAAGAGTCTAGCTGCATTAGAAACTCATAAGCACTAAAGTTTCTAATTGACAAATGATTATGTTTTGCATGCTGTCACAGAGAAATTTTTCGGAAATATGTGATCATAGCACAACCTCTTTGATAATACAAATGATCATGTTCAAAGAACAAAACAAAGTATCTTTCAAAATGTAATTCCAACAGATGGTTATGCGGGACAGATGTTATCAATCCAGAAATGCAGACTGGTAATAAATCTTGGCACATGGAGGGACTGTTGCATCATACATCATTCTCATCATTATGGAAATATTAAACCATTGTCAAATCTTAACCAGTGGGTCACAACAAGCCACTTTGCTTTGACCCCTCATGTCCATGGTCATCACTCTCTAGATATTCAAATTACTTGTTACCATTGGCAGATGTGCATGCATACTGTACATGGTGTGCAAGAAAGACCTGTCCAAGTGGTCTGGGGTCTGTATTGATTCCTGGGGGTCTTTATTCCAAAGTTATATGACCTATGTGGGGCTCTCCTCTCAAACTGTATTCGTTTATGGAGTGGTCTATATTTTTTGGTTGAAGGTCTTTACTATTTTAGGGAGTCTGGTCTGCAATATTTTTCAGATCCTATAGATTTCTGTACATACATTGCAAGCTAAATGTTCTTCATGCTGTCATATTCTCACCTGTACCGGATCCATTGAAAGGGAAGCAATCATGCATGCAAAAGACAGGACATTTCCCACAGTTTGCCGGAGTTGCAGCCGCCGGGCTCGGTCATGGTGCGGTGCCATACTGGGCATTGTAGACTTCTGTTGCCTGCGTGATCTAGCTGCAGTTTATGCGGCCAGATCACAGTCACAATTAAGGTTGTGTGAATGCCGCCTTAGACTAAGATGCACAGCCAAAGGAAGCCTGATACTTGTGGTTCTACATCAACAAGATAAAACTTTAAGAATCCATTAAAGCATTGGCTTTAGTAGTCTCAGATATATTGCTGAGGAACTTATTATAATTAAACAATCCTTTATTGATTTTTGTCCGAGGAGGTTGTTAATGTACCATGAAGACTTGACAAACTGCAGGAAGTCGAACTGGTCATTTACTATAACTGGTGCAGTGCAAGTCTGATATAACAGCTTCTTAACCTGACTAAAAATAATACATAGATACAGGCTGTAGATAATTCCGCCATTGCCCCCATTTAATGGTTGGAATACAAGGGGTGTGGTCTGGGGAGCCATTGTGGGTTCATAACCCCCCTACTTCATGTCTTACCCCATGTCTGTCTTAGTATT
The DNA here is from genome assembly GCA_019512145.1 of Engystomops pustulosus. Classification (NCBI taxonomy): domain Eukaryota; kingdom Metazoa; phylum Chordata; class Amphibia; order Anura; family Leptodactylidae; genus Engystomops; species Engystomops pustulosus. The sequence goes on along the minus strand of CM033646.1, from coordinate 133,880,450 downwards.
ATATCTGAAAAGGTCTAAATGATTAAAATACAAAAATACCTAAATAAAAAGAAATCTAAATGTTTGAACCCCACTTCAGCTTAAGGAACGTCAGTACTGAACAGAACAGAAATACTGATGAGTCCTATAATGTACTTACTCACCAACATGTTTTCCGTCCAATACTGTTTTTATTAAATCTTGGGACATGCCGATTTCACTAAAAAAGAGTTTATAAAATATGCTAATGGACCGGAGGCGCTCACTCTTACATCACCTGAGCGCCTCCTGGCTGTGTGGGCTATTAATATGTTCAGCCTCTCATTTTTCCTAACACAGGCGGGTCCCACCTTCTTGGCTACACAAGGAGTCTGACTGCTCAAGCGCAAGATTTCCAGACACCCGGCTGACGTCACAGGCAATCTGAGTGATCGGAAGGTGGGAAGAACGGGGGCGTGAATATATTATCAGCCCCCAGTGCCAGCAGGTGCTCAGTTGATGTAAGCTTGAGTGCCTCCGACTCATTAGCATATTTTATAAAAACTCTTTTTTAGCTAAATCTGCATGTCCCAAGATTTAATGAAAACAGTATCAGACAGAAAACATCTCAGTGAGTAAGTACATTATAGAATTCTACCATCAGTATTTCTGGTGGTAGATGTCACTTAAAGGAAACCTTTCATGGCTTTTGGCTATGACACTAAACCAGCCACAGATTCTTATGGACTGGTGGCTTAGTGTCCCAAACCACCCTGTATGATTTTTATGCATTCGGGGGATAAAAAAACCTTAATACTCATCCCATCTCTCGACACCACGACCTCATTGGACTCACATCTACGTAAGATAAAGTTTATTTATTGTTTTATTTCTCTCCTCCTACAGACTTCAAATAGGTTGACTTGGGACCCTAAACCACAGGTCTGTAAGGACTGTACAAAATGCACAGAGGATGGGAGTCCCTACACTATATAGAAATATAATGCAAGGGCGTCTGGTCTGCCACTGAACAGTCGCGCTGGCAATGTAATAATTCATAAATTTGCAAGCACATGTGTTATGGAGGCAGACAGGTCATCCTTGCATTATACACTCACCGGCCACTTTATTAGGTACACCATGCTAGTAACGGGTTGGACCCCCTTTTGCCTTCAGAACTGCCTCAATTCTTCGTGGCATAGATTCAACAAGGTGCTGGAAGCATTCCTCAGAGATTTTGGTCCATATTGACATGATGGCATCACACAGTTGCCGCAGATTTGTCGGCTGCACATCCATGATGCGAATCTCCCGTTCCACCACATCCCAAAGATGCTCTATTGGATTGAGATCTGGTGACTGTGGAGGCCATTTGAGTACAGTAAACTCATTGTCATGTTCAAGAAACCAGTCTGAGATGATTCCAGCTTTATGACATGGCGCATTATCCTGCTGAAAGTAGCCATTAGATGTTGGGTACATTGTGGTCATAAAGGGATGGACATGGTCAGCAACAATACTCAGGTAGGCTGTGGCGTTGCAACGATGCTCAATTGGTACCAAGGGGCCTAAAGAGTACCAAGAAAATATTCCCCACACCATGACACCACCACCACCAGCCTGATCCGTTGATGGAGGCAGGATGGATCCATGCTTTCATGTTGTTGACGCCAAATTCTGACCCTACCATCCGAATGTCGCAGCAGAAATCGAGACTCATCAGACCAGGCAACGTTTTTCCAATCTTCTACTGTCCAATTTCAAAGAGCTTGTGCAAATTGTAGCCTCAGTTTCCTGTTTTTAGCTGAAAGGAGTGGCACCCGGTGTGGTCTTCTGCTGCTGTAGCCCATCTGCCTCAAAGTTCGACGTACTGTGCGTTCAGAGATGCTCTTCTGCCTACCTTGGTTGTAACGGGTGGTGATTTGAGTCACTGTTGCCTTTCTATCAGCTCGAACCAGTCTGCCCATTCTCCTCTGACCTCTGGCATCAACAAGGCATTTCTTCCCACAGAACTGCCGCTCACTGGATGTTTTTTCTTTTTCGGACCATTCTCTGTAAACCCTAGAGATGGTTGTGCGTGAAAATCACAGTAGATCAGCAGTTTCTGAAATACTCAGACCAGCCCTTCTGGCAACAACAACCATGCCACGTTCAAAGGCACTCAAATCACTTTTCTTCCCCATACTGATGCTCGGTTTGAACTGCAGGAGATTGTCTTGACCATGTCTACATGCCTAAATGCACTGAGTTGCCGCCATGTGATTGGCTGATTAGAAATTAAGTGTTAACGAGCAGTTGGACAGGTGTACCTAATAAAGTGTCCGGTGAGTGTATATAAAACAGGGACTCCCATCCTCTGCACTGTGTGCAGCCCGTAGGATTGGAGAGACATACGGCCCATTTCCCTTCACTGTTAAATATTACCAGGAGTTTTGGGTCACATATCCCTTGGGCAGCAAGGCTCAGGTCTTCCATAATGACTGCATGGCTCCCTTTATCTACCTGAAGCCAGCAGGACACATGCTGTCACAGGAAGTCCCTGTCCTTCTGATGGAATGAGGCGGCTGTGAAGTCAAAGGGTCAGTCCTGCTGCCTCGGGGTAACATGACAAGAAATGGTCAACCTACCCCCTTCGAATCGTTGTGCTCAGATCCTGGACCACTAAGACATGGCCTCTCCATTATTTACAATGCCATACAAACTCCAGAGAACCAACCCCGTCCTGGATTCATCTCTCAGTGGGAACTTAACCGTCAAGTGACATTCATGCCAGAGCAGTGAATCTTCTCCCTAGCCCATAAGTCATCTATCAGTTCCCACTTCCAAGAGGGTTATTACAAACTGCTGTCAAGATGGTACCTTGTCCCATCACGGCTCCATTCTATGTTTCCGGAAGCCAACCCGACTTGTTGGAAATGTGGAACGGATGAGGGCACATTTCTCCACATCTTCTGGTCATGGCCAACGCTGACAACCCTACGATCGGCTATTAGGCAGATCGTTGACTACAATCTGCCTCTTGCTGCGGCTCTTTTCTTCCTTGCGAGATTTTCTTCCAAGTGTGCAAGCATTGGCTTCTTCATTTACTCGTAATGGCGGCACGTTCACGTGATACTGTTATACATTTATTTTATTTTCTTGTAAATTTCTCTGTTATGTCTTACTTACACTTGAAAATGTTATCATAAATAAAGAATTTTAAAAAAAGCAAAGAAATGGCCAACCCCTATAAAAAAGTGAAAATAAGAATACAGCATATGGCTGTATAAAGAATGTAATCAGGACTTTTTAGATAGTTTAGCTGGTTTGTAGTCTCTGGTGCAGTGGAGCCACTTTCTGCAATGAAGCCCCATGTAGCCACAGTTCTCCAGCCAATAGGATTATGTAAAGTACATCACGAGCTACATTGTACTGCTGGATAGACGGACCCTCTTCCCTACATACTTAGTGCCTGATTTCCCTGGTAAATCACAGTCTGCACTCTCTTCTATAGCTATGCAAATGTCAGTGCTAAATAATGAACCACCTGTGAGGGAAAGAGTGAGACCTTTCAGTCAAAAACTCTGCAAAATCACTGATGGAAGCAAAACTCTATAATCATGCAGCATGAAAACGCAGGACCGTAGGTCTGTGAAGGTCCCTGTGCCAACTACTCTAAAAGGACTAAAGTATTCCTCCCCAGATATTAAAGACACTGTTCAGTTTTAGTCATAAATTATAATAATATAATAAAAATATATACAATATCTTATCAAAGCCTCAGCTTTCTAGATTTCTGCTTGCTGTAATTGCTTGCTACCTTTAAATAGAAATCAGTCCCTGGTCATGTGATGTCACACAGGTGCACGGCTCATTATATCACAGAGAATAAACAGAGCCTTTTGTAATAACGAGCCATGCACCTGTGTGACATCACATGGCCAGGTATATAATGAGCCTTACACTTGAGTGACATCACATGGCCAGGTATATAAGGAGCCGTGCACCTCCGTGACATCAAATGTCCAGGGATGTAACGAGCCAAGCACCTGTGTGACATCAGATGGCCAGGTATATAACAAACCGTGCACCTGTGTGACATCACATGGCCAGGGATGTAACGAGCCGTGCACCTATGTGACATCACATGACCAGGGATATAGCGCGTTGTGCAGCTCTGTGACATCACATAACCAGGGATATAACGCGTTGTGCAGCTTTGTGACATCACATAACCAGGGATATAACGAGCCCTGCACTTGTGTGACATTACATGGCCAGGTATATAACGAGCCCTGCACCTGTGTGACATTACATGGCCAGGTATATAACGAGCTGTGCACCTATGTGACATCACATGACCAGGTATATAACAAGTCGTGCACCTGTGTGACCTCACATGGCCAGGGAAATAACAAGCTATGCACCTGTGTGACAACACATGACAAGGGATATAACGAGCTATGCACCTGTGTGACATCACATGGCAAGGGAGATAACGAACCGTGCACCTCATTTGGATAGAGATAAAATACATTTCTCTAAATTGACTACAAAGTTTAGGAGGGGGTTCTATACAATGCTGTTTATACATGGGGGCTGATTTGAGAGTTGTTGAACCCTCTTTAAAGAGCAGGATATTCTAAAGATCTGACAGAATTCCAGTGTGGTACTGTAATAAGATGCTACAGAAGTTTATGGAATATCTTCTTTCATAATCAATTGGAAGCGGTACAATAGCATACAGTACATAGAAGGTTACAAAGCGAGGTTGCAGAGTGCTGCATAAAATAGTGCTTAAATGTTGCAACAATTATACTGCTCCTTTGCTATTTAGATCAGAACAAAAACTGTGCTCCACCAGAAGTTTATTGGCATGGGTTTTTCATGGCCAAACAACTGCAGGTTAACCTAACGGTGCAGTGACATTTGGCGTTTGCAATGTGTATTTAAACACATCACAGAAATTAATGCCTTCTACATGTAATATTCTAATATATTCTGCTGTGAATCTGACCCTTTGGCTGACCTTTGACTATTCTTCTACTTCAAGATTGTGTTCCTCACCACCATCTTGGTCCCTACACTTATCCAGCTTCTTCCTGTGGTTTAGTGCAGAGCCGATAAGTAATCAGGGACAGTTGTTGTGGGAAGCACAGGGTTAGCACTTGTTCCCCATCTTAACAGTCAGGGTGCAGTCACATGTGGGATTTGCGATGCGTTTTAAATGAAATAACCTCTTACCGTCGTGTGACACAATAGTATGTCACGCCTCGGCTGCAGGTGAATGGAGAGGGCTCAAAGGCTCAAAGGCTGAGCCCTCTCCATAGCTGGTAAGTCTTTGCTGCATAATGCAGCAAACACTTACCTGTAACACCCGCCATCGATGGGTGCCGCCATCTTGGTGAATATAGTTGCTCCCCGTGACGTCATCGTTTTAAAATGCATGCGTTTTTACATGTTACCAACCGTGGGGTTGGTTTGAAAATGTTTTTCTTCATTTATGGAAGTGTAAACAGCTGTTAAAATGTTAACACAGCTGTTTACACTTCCAGTAAATGGGATAGTTGTCCAGTTTGTGGTACATAAACACTTTTTGGAAGTCTATTGACTTTTAACAGTTACTGAAAGCTATTTGAGATTGCAATAGCTCAGCCCTAATGTATAAGCCTGTCTTGCAGTTCTTATCTCCCGGGGAACCATTAACGAATGGTACAAGACGTCCACATAAAACAGCACAAAAGACCTGGAACTATACTATATAATTATGAAATCATATGAGAATACTAATAAAGCAAGTCCATCTTAAAATGTATCCCCCAAGGAATATGTTTCTGATCTAAGTTGTGATGTATTGTGTTTTATTTATGCCCCTGCCTCCCGCCAGGCCTCATCCTGTCAATATGTATGTAGATGAAGTAAAGGATTCTGTGATCATTGAATGGTTCTCATGGACGGTTCTACATAAAATTTAAAGAGGACCTGACTGCTCAGATCATTGGATCCTCTAAGGCTTTATGTGCATGGCTGTATTATAACTGGTTCTTATAGTCACAAGAGGGCTCTGCTCTCCTTTCATATACCTACAGTTCCATGTGGAATGATATGTCTATGAAAATGCTGTGGGTAATGCATTGGAGAACTGTATGGTGACCTTCGGTGTTGTGTAAAAAGGGCTTCTCAAAGGTGAAGATCTTCGGGCCCTAAAGATAACAATGGGTCTATGTGACCTGCCATTCCAATAATACAGGGTACACAGGACCCTATCCACAGGACAGATGCTAACTTCATCCAATCCAAATACAAAGCCACCTGTGTCCATGTTTTGTTTCTGGCACCCAATACTGATTATCTAGATAATTCTCAGTGACCCCAGTAGCTGCAGAGCACACTCTTGCCCAGCAGTTACAATAGAATGTAAGATTTAATGTGGTGTAAGCCAAGGACCCGATAGCTAGTAATGGCTCAATCAATATTCACAAACAAAGGTCACAAGCAAACATTTATTCACAAGTCCAAAGGTTAGTTTTTCTTAATTGAGACATAGTTTGCACACTATGAATGTGTAGGTGGTCTGATGAGCTACAATCTAAAATTAAAGGGGTGCTGCAGGATTTAAAAAAATTGACCAAGATCATATAATAAATTACTGTGCTACAACCCCCACCGGTTCCTGGCCTTTCTTCAGTGGCTGTAGAGAGCCGAGTCTCAGAATACCGGGTGGCTGGATTACGCGGCCTTGGGCACTCTATGCTAACTGTTCTGGGCATTGGGACCGGAGGACGGGCCTACAGCCTGGCAGATCTCCAACAAGTGGTGTGTGCAAGAAAAGTGGAGGAGAGGCCGGTGGAATAGGTTTCTCCCTGGGGCAACCCCTGAGGTGTATATAGGGGTCCCTGGGTGATGGAGGATGAGAAGCCCGTGATAGTGAAGCAGCCGGATCCAGGGATCACACGTAGGTACGTTGTGCAGATTAACTCACAGTTCTTTATTGGAACTTCAACATCAGGCAAAGGCCTAACATCAGCTGCAGGTTCTGCAGGCTGGAAATCTGGTAGGAGATAGTTGGTAATAACTTCAGGCTGGGCTGGTAGATGGAGCCGAGTCCAGTGGACCTCTGGTCTAGCCTCCTGACTGGCTACAGGTGTCAGGCAGTAGGCCTGAGACACCTCTGTTTCCTAGTAGCGCGCCCCACTGGCTTCTGCAGCACGGACAGGTGCTGCACTCTCCTCTTCTGGAATATCCTGACTCTGACCATAAGACCATGTGCTCCCGCCCACTAGGGGTTTTTATACTGCCCTTATAGTGAAGTGACAGCACTCTCCAATCAGCTTCCTTTACAATACAACACAGCATGTTAGTGGTTATAGACAATAGATATGTTAACTGTTGCCCTCCCAGGCAGTGGTCCCAGGTACAACAATACAGCATTCCACTTTCAGAAACCTCCATTATGTCTCCCCCCAACTCCCCCTCACATTATGTTCTACCCCCATGTAACTGATGTGCTGGTACCGCCCTCTCTCCCCCAGATACTGGATGATAAACTCTGATTGGTTGTCTCAACTGTTACTAGAACAGTTTTGCTCTCAGACACTTCTGATACACCTCCCCTAGTAGTAGTTTATAAGTTACCATTACTGTGGTAACAGAGAAGCACAGTAATGTCTTGTGCACACATGAAACTAACCCAGGGCCGAATTATAGGGGGGGGGGGCCCGGGGCGCGCCCTGAGGCCCCCACTACTTTGCCCTTAAAGGGGCCCCCACCAAATATGGATGATTTGAGCGGTCACATGACAGCTCGATTCGCCCACTGTGTTTTTGGATCCGGGCTGACCAGGCCATAACTCGTGGACATGGGGCATGCCCTGACTTAAGCCATTTGACTATCAGTGGTTAACTAAGATGGCGGCGGCATCTTGGTACACCTCCGAGGATAACCCTGAGGAAAGAAGACGAGGATGGTGCGCATTGGGAGAATGGAGGAAGGTGAAGTACAATTTTATTATTTTACCTTGGACTTTTTATAGTTATTATGGGAGGGGGGGGGGTTATATAGGTAGTTATTATCGGAGGTGTTGTATATATAGTTAAAAAATTATTTATTTATTTATGTATAGCATTATTATTTTCGTACCAGTGGTTCATAATCTCAGAATGCCACTTTAAGGACCGCCATGTTGGATATTATCTCTCCCCATGATGTCATGTGTGTGCAGTGACAACCTCTCTCTTAGCTGGAAAAACGATACAATACAGGCTTTGGATCTGTGTACCTGTAATCACTATAATACCACCGTGGCTATTAAATTCATAGTCAATACCCAGGTGCACTCCATTCTACTGCATCCATCCTATGTACAGCAGAAATGATCAGTGGCATACAACCTCTGCATAAGCTAGGCATGATCCATCAGGAACTCAAAAGGCAAAACATTCTTATTGACCACCAGGGCCACAAAGGATTCTGCTATTTTAAATTGGTGGTGGAGAACATCCCAAAATTTTTGGACTTGCCAGGACCTTCTTCTATGTGCCCCCCCTGAAATTCTGAAAGGTGACCCTCCTTTCCCTTCAAGGATGTACATCTGCTCTCCCTCCAGCCCACATCAGCTCTGTTCATCTCATTTATTTATCACTGTTATGTCTGTTGTCTGGATTTTCCATATGGCATTAGTGGCTGTGTGTGCGTTATTAGAGAGGACATGCTGTGGACCCGGAGGCTCATGAGATGCTTGAGATCAACACTGCATCCATTCCTGTCACAAGTGTACTCCCTGCATTGCACCTTTGGCATCTGACCAAATATACTGCTCTCTGTTGAAGAGATCCTGAGCATCATTTATAGTTTATACGGTTGAAAAAAGACACTTGTCCATCAAGTTCAACCAAGGAAGATTTAGAGAAAGGTGTTGGGGTTTCCTTTAAATACCTACAGCAGAGCAGAAACTAGCCAGGGTTCTCTCATTACTGGGAAAAGATCTGGGGGGGGGGGGGGTACTTAAAGAGAACCTGTGATCACACTAACCCTCCAATCCCAATATCAGTACCTCCTTCTGTAATATATACATCCCCTGGAGGTGTTTTTAGCATATTTCTAGGTTTCAACATGAATGAAAAATCATCTTTTATTCTTTTGTAGGATGCAGTCAGACAGTCAGGATAGGGCCTAACTTGCTGATTGGTGGGGGTCCCAGGTACCTCAGTCGGACCCCTCGTCGCTCCAGGAGAGTAATAGGGCTGGAGCAGATTTATCAGGACCTCTGCGCTACGACAGTGAAATAATCACAAATGCTAGCACTTGCGATTAATTGCCACCTTCACACCAGTGGGGCGTGAAGGGGGGGGGGGCAGCTGGCCGAGCAGACAGACTTTACTGTCTGACACCCAATGTCTGTAAAAGCCATTCTGTACCACTAGTTCTGGCTTTCAAAGTACACAAAGCCGGGAAAACCCCAGCCAGGACCTGGTGGGAATATCCCAGCTGCCCGTGATGGTGGGACAGAGGTGAAAAACCGGGACTGTTCTGCCAAATCCGGGACAGTTGGGAGCTATGCTACAGCATAATGTCTGGATATCAGTCCAATAATGGTTACATTAAGAGACGACTGAAACGTTTTCTCTCCTACTTCTTTTACTTCAGTTACCACTTTATTCTGCCAAATCATTTAGGCATGTTGACTCAACTAAATAAAAACATAAATGTACCCTAAACTTGACAAATCCCATTTATCCCTGTGTTCTCAGAGCCATATATAAGAAGCAGCTGACAGCCGTCTTCATTACAAATCTTCCCACATCCTACTTGTCTGACAGGGTTAACCTAAACAAATGGAGGCTGCAGCTTTCTAGCTTGTCATTATCTAGCCTGATGAATATGTTGTGCCGGAGATATGAGGAGCAGGAGCAGCTGTCATATTTAGATTCAGTTATGAATCAAAGGGAAAGAAGGAAAACTCCCACTGTCAGGCACATGAAGCCGCACTCTGCTATTGTGAGAACCCATGCGATCAATAATTTATTTTCATTATGGACAATACATTTTAAGTCTACTTTAAACTACCTGCTATGCCAGGACTTCAGAACTACTGTAAAGACTTCCATACAAGAACACAGGAGGAAATGCTACAATAACAATAGGCAGTAGATAAATTGATAGATATGCAGACATACGGTAAGTTGTAGATAGATAGAAATAAATAAATATAACATAGGACCAGGGCCTGATTCTGGGAGGGCACCAAGGACTCCAGCCTTGGGGCTCATACCAGTCAACAGGAGGAGGGAGCCCCTACCATCCCCTACCATCTTTATGACATCGATACTGCTGAGTGCTATACTCAATACTTACTCCTGGTCTCAGACATGCATGTATTGGAGCGGAGATTTTCAGGTGAGTAGCCTCAGGGAGCAGGAATTAACTCCCCCACACCCAGTTGTGATCCAACCCTGTGTAGGGCATAAATAAATAGAACTGAATAAATAGAATAGGCTGAGGTTAGTGTTGAATAAAGTGGTCTTTTTAATCCATAGCAAGTAGCGAAGTTTCAGCTCTATCTCAGTCTTTTTACTGGCTTACACTAAGCCCTGACCTAGTATCCTTTGTTAACCATTCCATTAAAAAAATCCAGGTCATCGGTGTAGTCCATGGCTTTCACAGATCACCATGACTAACCAGGGCCAGGGGCACCATCAGGGGAGGTTTAGTGTGACTGTGTTTAGGGGGCCCCAAGGAGAAGTGGCCCCAAGGAGAAGTGTCTCTTTCCAGGTGCAGGGAACTTACTGTTTACACAGGGGTAGAGGATCATTCTGTGGTGGGCCCACAAAATTTGCCAGTGAGGGGCCTCGAACTTCCAAGTGGCAGTCCTGATCAATTTAAATGCCGGGCACAACCTTCACCTAGAGTAAACGACATTCAGCTATTCATTTGCATTTACTGCCAGCCAGGTTGAATGTCCGTAAGCAAAAAAACACAGCAGCATCTGACAGATTGACAGAAACATAAAAGAAAAGTAATGGCAATGATGAAGCTGATGTTCGTTCTTCACAACTCTGCAGTGACAACTGAGAGGAAGAGAGTGTGCACAGCAACAGCTTATCGGAGGCTACGCCCTGCCATGTTCCCAAATGCTGAAATAGAAGATCCTCTGAGCTAGGTCCAGTAATACAATGGATTAGTAAATAGGTTTCAGAACATTTAGGAGAACTTCTAGAACTTGTGTGTTTCTACATAACCCATATTAACATTGTGGGCTCATGTTCTACTTATAGCACATCAAGTGGAGGATTAAGTGTCCTATAAGCCTTGGTCTGTTCACACAACTAGGACCCTAATCTCCACCGCCCAATGACACCACTGCAGCCCATACTGAGCACCCCCATTAATGAAGTGTCCACAGTAGAGTTCCCCATTACAGAAATGTCCATAACAGATCCCCCTTACAGAAATATCCACAGCAGAGCCCCCCTTTACAAAACTCTTAACAGCAGAGACCCCTTTAATAAAATCTCTACAGTAGAGCCCCCCATTGATGAAATGGCCACTACAGAGCCCCCTTTACAGAAATTTTCACAGCAGAGCCCACCTTCAATGAATTGTCTCCGTAAAGTCCCCTTTTAATGAAATATCTACTGCAGGGCCCCATTTAAAGAAATGTCCACAGCAGAGCCCCTCTTTAATGAAATGGCCACTGCATAGCCCCCTTTAATAAAATGGCCACTGCATAGCCCTCCTTTAAAGAAATGCCCACAGCAGAGCCCACCTTTAATGAAATGTCCACACCAGACATTTAATGAAATGGCCACTGAAGGGTCCCCCTTTAAAGAAATGCTCATGGCAGAGCCTTTAATGAAATTGCCATTAAAGAGCCCAACTTTAATCAAATGGCCACTGCAAAGCCCCCTTTAATGAAATGTCAACAGGAGATGCCCCTCTTTAATGACATCGCCACAGCTGAGCCCAGTTTTAAGAAATGTCCACAGTACAGCCCCCCTTTAATGAAATGTCTACTGCAGAGACCCCTGTAAAGAAATTCCCACAGCAGAGCTACCCTTTAATGAAATGTCCACAACAGATGCCACCTTTAATGAAATCACCACAGCAGAGCCCTCTTTAATGATATGGCCACTGAAGAGCCCCCCTTAAATCACACGGCCACAGCAGAGTTAGGTATCGCCACATCCCAAAATGCCTATCTATCAAAATATAAAAATATTTTCTACTGTGTGGGGCACTGTGACTATTTGCTAGTGTGTGTGGGCACTATGACTATTTGCTAGTGTGTGGGCACTGTGTGCATTTGCTAGTGTGTGTGGGGACTGTAACTATTTGCCAGTGTGTGTGGGCACTGTAATTATTTACTAGTGTGTGTGGGCACTGTGTATTTGCTAGTGTGTGTGGGCACTGTAATTATTTACTAGTGTGTGTGGGCACTGTAACTATTTGCTAGTGTGTGTGGGCACTGTAACTATTTGCTAGTGTGTGTGGGCACTGTGACTATTTGCTAATGTGTGGGGGCACTGTGACTATTTGCTAGTGTGTTTGGGCACTTTGTATTTGCTACTGTAGGAACACATACTGGCTATGCCAGTATCTCTGCTTATTTAACAAGAAGTTCAGTTTTGTGGTTTTTCCTCAAATGGCTTATTGTAATGGTTTTGCTCTATAAAGTAACTGTAGAATCTCGAGTTAAAACATTTATACAGTAATAAAATGACATTTAGCATCCACAAGGCTTATGTAGCCCCTGGTGAAAATGAGTTTGACACCCCTGCTATGCAGTAAGTAGTATATATTTCTTGCCTACTTAATTAATATTACTGGTCTTAACACAAGGGACACAGAATGTGTTTGGTTATAATTTACTTAAGGAGGGGAAGAAATTACTTGTTCTTACATGAAAACATCTGATCTAAACAAATGCGTTTAAGCAACTCAAAGCACGAACCTTGACAGTCTTGTAGCTACACCTGTCACCTGGTACTCTGGACTAGTTGCTCTTTGGATTGTTTGGTGTTAAAATTCCTGTGATGGGACTGGATGCCAAAAGCAATAATTCAATAGTAAGGTATGTGTGTACATGAGGATAACACTGTTTGTCAGCCTTAAAGGGGTATTCCGGGAATATGAACGTCTGATACAAAAACCCATGATGCTAAAAATAAATGAATATAACAAAACTCAAATAGTTACAAAATGGAGCTTAAATAGTTTGATTTTATGATTCAGAAAATTTTATGGCCTCTCTAAAGTAGGCAGGATTATCACCAAGATGGCCGCCTCAAGTCCCTTGATGCTTTAGTTCTCAGTAACTCCTCCTCTGTCTTATTTTCTGTCCCCAGTGATGATGTTACAGACTGTCCTGTTACATTACCATAGTAATGATGTGTAGCTGCCATCACTGCACATCACCAAAACACTGGAACCAACCAGCTACAGCCAAACATATTGAAGATCACATGCCCTGCCCAGGCAGGTGCAGGACATGTGATGTGGACATGTGACCAGCGGCCATCTTCTGTCCTGTGTCTTCTCCAAGCGGAGGAAATTAACGGACTGATTAAAGGGCCAGTAGCATTTTAATTCTTCATTACAGTCTATGTCACCATCATTTTTCTGCTAAGGGGAGCACATTTTAAATAACAACTAATTTCATATTAGCTTATATTTTACTGACTCGTATATGAATTTTGCTGATTCCTGGAATACCCCTTTAAAATATGCATACATTAATAACTATAGTCAGGGCCACCATCAGGGGGGGTTTAGTGTGACCATGTTCAGGGGGACCGAGGAGGAGAAGGGGCCCCAAATCACTGTGCACACAGAGCTGGATTATCACTCTGTGCGGGACCCACAAAATGTACCAGTTAGGGGTCCCAAACTTCCTAGTGGCTGTTCTGACTATATATTATATTATATTTTATCCTGGTAGTTCTCTAGTCTTTAGAAATTGATGTCAATAATTTTGTCTCTAGAGTGTCAGGATAACCAGATGGCCCACATTTATCAAAAACATTGCAAACTTCACTATGTGCAGTTTTCCAGGGAAATGTGCAGGGTGCAATTTGTTAATTATGCAAAATTGTATAGCATTAACAATTGTGGCGCAAGGTCCAACTTAACACTAACCTGCCCCTTTAGGTGCACATTTTTTCTGTCTTGTCAGACACAGTGCAGCTGGGACACAAAACTGGAACAGGCACTTTATAAGTACATGTACAAGCAGTTTGTACGTTCTTTCTAGTGTAAAGACAGACAGAAAACTGGCATGAACACTTTAATAAATCTGGGCCTCTATCTATTAAAATTTCAGGGTAGTTTCAGTATCCAACATGATAACTAAGCTCTCTCTACCACCAGGTGGGTTTTCCTGGATTGCCCCCTAATATAAAATATTATTATCCTATTGGGGCAGATTTACTTACATGCTCCTGTCACGATCCCCGAGGTGCGTTCTCCGAGGTCCGGCACGATTCTTCAAGATCGTGCGTCCATTTTCCTGCATCTGTCGCTTCTCCGCTGAGGTCCGCCGGAGTTCACCTTCTTCTTTGAGTGTATTGCCTTGCGACACAATTTGAATTGTAAATCCTCCGAATCAGTCAAGTTTTCCATCGGCCACGCCCCCGATTTGTGTCGCATGCAAGTCGTCGCGATTGCCCCAAAATCCGATCACGTGCGCCAAAAACCCCACATAAATGCGTTGCAAATCGGAATTAGTTGGGAAACCCGACGAAAATGCGCTGTGCGGACCCTTAGTAAATGTGTCCCATTATGTTTGGCACTTTGTTATCAATGACAGACCTAAATAATGGGGCACATTTACTTACCCGGTTCGGAGGATTTCCCGAAAGTGCATTGTCCGACAACAATGCCGCGATTCAATCAAGATCGTGGCCCGATTTCCTGAATGTGATGCTTCCCCGAGCAGGTCCGCCAAAGTTCCCCATCTTCCTCCCGGCATGTGTAAGTGCATGTCTTGCGATACAATTTTTAAGTTAAATCCTGCGGTTTGTCTGAATCCGTCGGATTGTCTGACGGCCTGGCCCCCAATTTGTGTCACATGAAAGCCGGCGCAATTGCGACAAAATACAATCGTGTGCGATACAATCGCCTGTTAAATACCTGTCCCAACGGCGCAATCCCCGAAATGTGGGAAAACCCAATGGAAATGCGGCCGTGGGACCCAATGGGTCAGATTTACTTACCCGGTCCATTCGTGATCCAGCGGCGCATTCTCTGCGCTGGATTTAGGTAGTTTCTCCGCCGTTCTCCAGGTGGCGCTGCTGCGCTGAAAAGCATCGGAACGCGCTGGAGTTCACCGAGCCGGCTGAGTGAAGGTAAGTGCAAGCTCTGCGACAGATTTTTTTTTTTTAAATGCAGCGTTTTTTCCGAATCTGTCGGGTTTTCGTTCGGCTACGTCCCCCGATTTCCATCGCGTGCATGCCAGCGCCGATGCACCACAATCCGATCGTGTGCGCCAAAATCCCGGGGCAATTCAGGGGAAATCGGCGCAAATCAGAAATATTCGGGTAACACGTCGGGAAAACGCGAATCGGGCCCTTAGTAAATGACCCCCCAATGTGTTTAACTGTTCTTCTTTACGAGACTTACACAGTAGATTATGTACTCCATAGAGATAGGTTCCTGTTGGCTTTTGGCAAATGAACCGCTATTATTGATCCCATAATCCACCACTCTGTGTCCTCACAACTTATCTGTTAGATGATCATCTTTTACATGATTAAGAATGTACATTATATTTTATTACGACAAATGGAATAACAATTTTTTCCCCACTGGCTTCTTTACCTTCGGTTACACAATGTTTATGGATACACCAGGCTTTTCGTAATAGAGCAGAACAGTTAATATTATACAGATTATCATACTAAAGTCCCCTACTCTGTCAGAAGAAAACATCCGGTTTTATGAGAGAGTTCCCTATGAATGACAAACCATTACTGGAATCGTATCAGTTGTGTAGTGAACAGCAGGGGAATGACAACACAGCTGGCTGAGCAATTTTCGTGAAGAGGGTCATATTACTTGTGCCCCATTTACAGGAAGGTTAACAGTGCTGAGTACCATTCAACAGCAATGTGACACCAGCAAAATGCTTTTTATTGTTTTTTTTCCAGGATACCTAGTAATATTACTGACATCTGCATCTCAACACATATTGTAAATGGATATTTTTGTAGATTTTTATGGAAGGAGTCCAACATCTACCCTGCTGGTCCACACAGGACAATATAATTTACCGTGCACCTGTTTACTTTCCCACTTGCTTGGCTGTGTAGGTGGCAAAATCCAAAGACAAAATAAGGTAAAATCAGGCAGAGATGTGGTGCAGGCGCTACTTAATATAGTTTTCGGCTACATCTGAAACACCCCATCTGGAGCCTCTTGCAGCACATGCCGCATGGGGTATAGTGTGTACCTAGGTTCTGACTGGCCCACCGGTGGAGCGGTCAGTCCACCGGTGGAACTCGACGCCTGATGCTATGTCATGGGCCTTTGTTCAGTTGGCTGTTGTAATGGTAATGGTTGCGGAAAGAAACAGCCGCTCCAGTATTTTTACTTTAACTGCTGCTTTTAATAGGTCAAATAAAGTAACCTTTTTGAGATTGTAATACCTTTTAATGGCTAACTGAAATATGGCTTTTGGGAGAACTTTGTTCTAAAGTGACACAGATTTTATTCACAATGAGAAGTGATGCAAAAAAGACAATAGCAGTAACATTACTTTAGCTAAAACATCCAATAGCATCTACCCCTTTAAGGCATAGTTATCATTGTCACTGAGTGCGACGCAAATGGGATATTTCCTCAGCGCATGTCTCACTCCTTGGATGCGTGGAAACAGGATGATTTCTATCTCAATTCCAGCTGCGGTGTGACAGAACGGGACAAGGACTAGTTAGAAGTGGAGGAGGCACATCTATGTAGTGATTCTATGGAAGCTGCATATAGGCTTAGAGATATTTTAACTGTGTTTCTTTACGCAGCTCTGGATAGTGAGTTTTAACTTTATCTTCTTTCTTACAGGATATTGTATTCTATTAGCAATATTTTAAAATAATTTTAATTCACTGTGAGCTGTCAGAAAGAAATGCTGAGCAGGGGGTTGTAAATAGTTTTGGTAGAATGGGCACAGGTTAAAGCACAATTCTATTGTGCCCCAGAGGGGGTATCACAGCTTGGTGATCCAGTTTATATATAATTAAGCTCTGATATGTATAAATTACACTCCATATTTATACTTTCTTACTATTTGAGGCAGTCCATCTTTCTATCACCTGATTTCTTAAGGGTTGGACTGGTTTGATCCTTTGTGTTAAGGAATATGTTTCTTACACCCCACTGAAGTAGCAGAAATACCAGATCTACTTGTAAGAGCAGAAGAATGGTCCTTGGAATGACAGACGTGAGTATGACTACTTATAGACACAAAACCCATCAGAGCATTTTTTATGCTTGGATTCTGATTATTTGCTTTACACATTGCTCCATGTTTCCTTTGCACCAGTTTTAATATATCTCCCCCATTTTGCTTCCCGACAATGTAGTAATTCAGCTGGATAAACAGGGATGACAGAGCAAAGGGTCCATAGGGCAGTGAATCAGACTCTAATCCTGTCGACAGCTTGTTGACTCTACTATGTCCTGAGGGTAACTTTTGCAGTATAATACGATTAGCGTGGCAGAAGAAAGGCTTCTTCTTTGTGTTGATGAATGTCCTTTCGGCTTCTATAAACCATAATGACATTCAACAGATAGACATCATGATACTGTAAAGTGCCACCTCTCCAGCAACTAAAAGAGACATTTGGTGGGAAATATCATTGCACCTGTTATAATATTGTATTATACTGTTACCCTGTAGTATACACCCTGCCCGACTGCACCAGAAATGTAATATTGAAACACCAGTGCTATGAACTGCAATAGCTATGCTACCAAACATGGTTCTACCCCAGGGGTGTAACTAGAAATAATCATAATAATTGAGCCCCAAAGCAGACCCTAGGCTATGGCCCCCACTCCAGTAACTGTACATTGTGGTTGCGAATATATTATTTAGTAGCACCTTCCATATATAATGTTCCTCTCTATTGTCCCCCCCACACTTTTAGTGCCCCAACTCTATGGCCTTCTCACCATATACCCACTCATTTGGTGTCTGATATAGTTACTGTAATTGACACCATGGACCATGTATGATCCTGATCACATATCACATCATGGTGTCTCTCCATTGATTGCTATCGATCGTCCATTTCTGAGTAATCATAGCCATAAGTTTCATCAATCAATATACTAACTGGGCTCTGTAATGTCAAGTACACGTCCCAAGGCCCCCTGCTCCCGCTGAAGACCGCCTACCTGACACGAGAAAGCCTAATTAGCATATTCTTCAGAAATGAGGGGTAGAGGAAAAAAAAAATACGGTCAAAATTAGTTGAACAACAGCTATTAAAAAGTGCAGAGCAGGCTATATCTTTCCATCCTGCTCCTTCCTGCTGAGAGATGTATACGCTCAGCAGGGACCAATGGGTGCAATGGGGGACAGATGCAAGGAATTGAATAGCTCCCACAACATCAGCTTAACACTTAGGGTGGTCCCCATTGTTGTCACTGACCATATAAGGACAGTGATATCACTGGGAAAACACCCTGAACATCATCAGCAGTCATTGATTGGATGCTGCCAATGTTCGCTCCTCCTCCTTCTGCTTTCACGGGGGAGGGGGAAGAACTGGATGATGCTTCCCACTATATTTGGTGGGATACACCCTAGCCCTCCATGCTAAGGGTACATCATAATCCAAAATATACAAAAACCATGGTGTGCATGGTGCACTTAGCCTTATATAACAGTAGATATGGGATCAGGAGCCTTAAGAGGCCCATAAGGTTTATTTTCCCCATATGAAGACACAGTTACTACATATATATATATATATTAGTCCCCGGTTTACATACAAGGTAGGTTCCCTGGGTTTGTACTTAAGTTGTATTTGTATGTAAGTCAGAACTGTATATTTTATAATATCAGCTCCATACAAATTGTTTTGCCCCAGTGACAATTGGAGTTTCAAAATTTTTTGCTGTAATGGGACCAAGGATGGTCAATAAACCTTCATTACAGACACTTTACAGCTGATCATTGCAGTCTGGGACTATAGTAACATCTAGAGAGCTTCACCAGAGGTCACAGTGACCAGAGAGGTCCGTCTGTAACTAGGGGTCTTCTGTAAGTCGAGTTTCCTTAAGGTGGGGACCGCCTGTATATATATGAGAGAGTTCATATAGTCTGTTAGTGTTAATTGATAAACACTTTAGAACACTTGTAGCTCCTTTTGTTTTTAAAGAGATTGGCCGACATTTACTAAGGGCCGTGTGCCAGTTTTTTTTTTTGTTAGACTTTGTACTTTCTTTTCAGTGCAAACTGCTTGCACAGATATTTAAGAAGTGCCGCAGGGATAGGGGTGAATGCCCTCTCCTCTCTGAGTCCTTTTCACTAATCAGATCATAGTGAGAAGTCAACATACAAACTTGTAGTATCACTAATACGCGAAAGAAAAAAACACTCATAGGACCTACTTGACACTGAGAAAAATAAGGCTCTAACAACTCATCTGACTGTAATTTTAACCTGAGTGTGCTGGAATTGTACCTTCACCCTCCATCCGCTGTACACTATCAACTTTCACTTTTTAAATTAGAAATTATTAAAAGTTATATTTTAGTGACAATTGGGAACACACGTCCAAACTGGACGATTTGCTTGTCTTATACAAAAACGTACCCTATGAACCCAGTCACAAAGTGGTCACAACTTCTAAACTCTATTTTTTGTATAAATCCGCACCACATTGCACACTGAAGGGGGCGTTCCGGTGGTCAGTTGGACTGTGCACCAGATTTAACATGCAAAGTCCGACAGAAATGTGTTGCATGCCCCATGTTACAGGTGCATCAAAAAAAAGTGGTGCACTCAGTTGGGGCAGTGCAGGGGGCTCCAGATTCATGAAGAATGTGCGCCAGAAATCCAGAATCTGGCGCCCTCTGCACACTACACAGGCAAACTGCACATAGTCCACACTGCATTGTTTTTAGTATCTAGGCAATTTCATAACCTTTTTCTTGCTTTTGTCTATTGGGATCAGAATCTTCATAAATTATAATTTTTTTCTGCCAATAATTAAGTTGACTTTTTAATTTATTATCACAGTATGACATTTCCACTTATTATTACCCTTCACCATATTTGAGCTGTTATATCGCTCTGGGCTTTAACAGATGTTTGTTACAATTAGGATAATTGTGTTTTGATACATTGCAGAATTATTATACGGCACTGAACTCATGTTTGAACTATGAATCACATCCAAACACAAATGAAAAAAAATACATTAAAAAAATTCAGTTCATAAGCTGTGCACAATGAAGGAATATATTATTCAGCTTCAGACCAGACTTTAATAAGCGCAGATCACATTTGTATTACTCATGAGTTGTGTTACATTTGCCTACATTAGCCATCTGTCTGCATTACCAGCACAATTTGCTATTTTTTATGTTCATTGAATAGGAAAACAGCATGGACTGGGCTTTTGAACTGTGAGTTGGTTGAACTATAATTAACATTGTCCTTGTTTTCAGTCCTTACCCAAAATTTTATAGATTTTTTTTTAAATTTAAATAAGAGTTACAGTAATCTGCATTATAATTTATGACCTCTAGTTGGTGATACTGAGTATTCTCATTGTACCATTGACTTTTGGTTGAACAGTGTGTAACTTGACAGATGTTCAAGGACAGTTTTTTTGTCCTTGCTAAAATATGGATGCAAAGAATAAAAAGAATCTGAAGTAGAAAGAATTAAAACTCAGCCCTCACTGCACCAAGGAGCCCTATCTTTATGCAAATCTGCAAGCTTTATGGGATGATTCAGCAATAAAAATGATACATTAGCAGGTGATATATGTTTATAAAAAGATTGCAACAACCTTAAAGATACATTTTCTAATGGAAAGCTATTATAAGCCTCCTGTGGGAAATTCTAAAGACTGATAGGGCAAAAGTAGGGTTATAAACTCATGTGTGCTCTGCTCCTATACGGATGTAACGTGATGTTGATGCAGCACATTACATGAACACATGTGTTTGTTAACCCATTTTTAATATATGGGTTAACATATGTGCAGCTCCTCCAACTCTCCTAGAGATCACATCTTCTAGAACACACTGAGTGACCAGAGACAGTGTCTGTGCACCACTAGTACAGACACACAGAACACCCAGGCTGGGGAATCTACTCCCGAGGATCACTCTCCATGACCACTCCAGTAATCCGGAATCCTCCGTTAATCCGGAATCTGTAACCAGATCGTTTGGCACATTGCCTGCAGTCCTTCGAATAAAGAATCATGAGTTATCTTTTCACAACGTTGCCTCCGTCTCTTCCCTGGATACGGCTGTAACACCAAGGGCGCCCCCATCCATTACCCAGGGACCTATCTTACAGACACTCAGGGGTTGTCCCAGGGAGAACCAGTACATTAGCCTCTCCCTCCATATTTCTTGCACACACCCCCTGCTGGAGACCTGCCAGGCTGTAGGACAGCCCTCCGGTCCCCATACAAAGCACCATGACCACAGCATGCCCAAGGCCGCACTAGCCAGCCACTCCGGTATTCTGGGCCCCGGCTGCCTCCAGACCCCAAGAAAAGGCTAGGCCCCAGTCGGGGAGTGATAGGAGCTGAAACAGCAATAAAACTGGGTAAAATTGTAAAGTGAGTGGTTAAAAATTATCTTTATTGTTTAAACATCACTAGGGATTTAATATTTGAGAACTTTCGTTCATGGGCAAACCCCTTTTATTAGATAATGAGGTGTGAATGATCTTTCTGTGCACATATAATATATTATTGTTCACTAGCCCTACAGCCAGCATTTCCCATGAGTCTGAGGTGGTGACTTCTCTGCTTTATAACCTTCAGGCAGACAACCGGTGCTTACCGAGGAGCAGATATTTATCGCTCCAGAGATGTAAGGAATGAGGGTCAGCACGTCTCTGGTAGAAAACAGAATCTGCTGATTCCAAAGTCACAAGTAATTAATCTTAGGGGACAAGATGTCTGTACTAGAAAGCAGGCGTGATAAATTCTCCTTCCAGATAATGATCGCCCTATGTTTCCAACAAACAAGTATTTTTATATATTCTGATATTCAGATCAACTTGCAAAACTACTGAACTGTAATAATTAGGTATCCTCATTGTGTATTTAGCCCTCAGCGTTCTCTTCCAGCACGGGCTAATGTCTTCTCCAGTGACTATACAATGTAATAGATACAGCAGTGGAGGTCACTGGTTATTATTCTCGGTATAGTGGAAACACCTTCTGTATAGAAGGGTATTTTAGTTCTAATGCAGAATGGTTCGATTATTAATATCTACTGTATGCCACTCTCTGCCAAAAAACATTAATCTTCTGATCCCCCACCGTCCATTTGGCACCAGGCTTCATAAGAAAGTATACAGACACACCCTGGGAAGTCATAATACCAGCTATGCCAACCCGCCATATTCATATTGGCTGTCTCTTAAAACTTACCAACAAGTCCACCTGTTGGGCTGCATTCACACGATCATTGTGGAGATGTATATCTGGTCATAAGTTACCGACATGCAGCGCTGTTTCCTATGGAGAGGGGAGGGGTGAGAAGCGCTGACTCCAGTGTGCTACAGTATGGTCACCCGGCTACGGCCAGGTAAGCATAGGTGTGTCTCAGTGTAGACTAAATGTACCTTGTAGCATGAATATATACTGGCCACCCTGACAAGTACTTTCCCCTTTCTTAAAATTTATAAGGTGCCCTCATTCCACCCATTTATGTGCCAACAAAGTATGATTCCCCTTTTTTGTGGCCCCCACATATTATAGCACCCCCTTTCCTTTGGCCACCACTTAACCCCTTCTGTAGCCCTCATTTATGCCTTGTTTTCTGTAGTCCAAGCACCATCTACCTTTCTTACTATAGAATTCACACCTTATGCCTTCTTTTCTGTAGTCTTCTCGCCCAATCTTGAGTCCCCCAATTGTTAGCTAACCTACCAAAGTTCAGCCTCACCCCAAAAGCCTCACTTTCTGAACATTCTACTTGAGAAAAAAAATCAGATTCTTACTTTTGGCTGGTCTCCGGAAGTAGTCCCCTCTTCTTTGAAGCTGGCAGGGATAAGGATGTCATTACATCATGTGACGTTTACAGCAGAGACTCAGTAAAGGAGATGTGGTGTTCCCAAAACACATGTGTCACGGGTGACCCCGTGATCCATGTCTCGCATCGTGGGGGCACCCGTGTCCCACTGTGCTGCCGCAGTCCCCACTCCCCCAGGTCCATACTCACCCCACCTGGCTCTGGACTCCACGTCGATCCCGTCCGGGTCCCACGCCGACTTCCTCCGAGGCCGCGCTCCTGCTTCCTGCCGAGGCCGCTAGCTCCTGATGCTAGGGTGCGCACGCCCGGCTCTTCAGGAATTTAAAGGGCCAGCGTCTTCCTTATTGGAGCTGGCATCCAGGCTCTGCTATATAGCCTGGCGACTCCCAGCATCCCCAGGGCCGGCGCTATGGGTAGGCAAAGGTGGCAATTGCCCAGGGCCCCCTGAAAGGGGAGAATCTCTTGTTTCAAATGAATCTTGAATTTTGTTTCTAGGTGCTCTGGATCCAGAGATATTCAGGTTTAAAGTGAGAATATCAGGTTCCATTTTTATATATAAAGATCACTCCCAACGGCAGTTCAACAGTTATTATCTCCATTTTCCTAAAACTTAGAAACACAATTTAGATTCATATAAAAGAGGAGACTCTCTTCTTTCATAGGAAAAAAGAAGTAAGGTTCTGTGTGTCACAGAGCCAGAGATCCAGCCCCTGAAATTACCCCCCCCCCCCCAATCCAGATTCTTAGCCATCAGGCTGCAGGGAGAATTTGCTGGCACACAGAGCTGTGACACCTTCACAGCTAATGGAGTAATCCTTTATTATGTTACCACATTTTGAGAAGGGATAATATCAACTAATATTCATGGTTTTAACCCTTCTCTATGCAGAACTATCTAAGAATACACTTTCTCTCTTATTCCCTTTTATTTTGTGATAGTTATTTTTGTTGGGAAAATTGACTGATATGATGAACATTCGATCCTCTTCGCCTAACGTGACTACACCGCGACCAGAACATGTCCATAAAGTTATATGTAACACTGTAACACTCACATGTTCTGGAATAAAGTTTTTATTTCCCACCATCCTCCATTACTTACACCCATGTTATGACGTTCTCACTCTCATTCTTATGAAGCGCGGAGGGTTCTGTTATTGTGCGGATAATACAATGGCGACATCTAAATGTGACTTATTATCTCATTAGCTCGGTTTATGGATATATAGTTATTATTTGGGTGACCATTGTGTAAGGAACATACAATGATACTGTATATCTGTGTGAATTTTCTGCAGTTCCCTTTTCTGCATATTTTGGTGAATATATTGGTGTGGGGTCTGTATCATCTCCTCACATCTTGCTGTTTTAGGAAAGTATATTTTCTTTATATAAGTATCTGGATTTGTACATATTTTAGAGGAAATTTTGAATGTTAATTGCCAAATGCATCGCCTGGTTGTCTGCTTTCAAAATTCTATAGGTTTTATGGCGCCTTTACTTTTTATTCTGTTTTATTATTATATTTTGCAGGTTGTGACTGTCTTAAAATTTGTAGCTGAAAAGCAGATATCTAGTTATTACAGTTTTAGTGATATTTTTGTGAACACATGTCCATCTATTACATTTAGGAGATGTGAAGGTAAATATTTTATGTTTGGATCAAATTTTTTGCCAAAGTCAAATTTCAAATATTTTTTTATAAAATGTTTCAGTTTAAATCAAAATTGCGCCTATGTCTATAAACTCTTTGATGCAATTTTGAAAATGGGTCAAGTGTCTGCTTTCAGAAAATATTGGTCCCTCTCCCCAATGGGCCTCACAGTCTAATCAACCTACCAGTTATTTTTTTGAGTGTGGGAGGAAACTGGAGGAAACCCACGCAGATACAGAGAGAACATACAAAATCTTTGCAGATGTTGACCAGTGCTGCAAGGCTGTAGTGCTAATCACTGAGCCACCATGCTGCCCATCAATCTCCTATAAAATTCTCCAAAATTACAGTTTGTTTTACCATACTAAAGGGAGCCTCTTGCTGACTATGACTGGTCATAAAATAGTTTTATTTTGGGGCCCCACTTTTAGTTTTGCCCAGGGCCCCACTTTGTCTAGAACCGGCCCTGAGCATCCCCTGCCGGATCTTCATGTCCTGTTACTGAAGAGAAAGCCTTCTGTTTTCCCGAGTGTTTCCAGATGCCTCCGTGTATTCTGTGATTCCCGTGTTCCGTGGTGTTCCGTGTTCTGTGGTGTTCCCGTGTTCCGTGGTGTTCCCGTGTTCCTGTGTCCTGTGGCGGTCCTGGTATCCTGTGGCGGTCCTGGTATCCTGTGGCAGTCCTGGTGTCCTGTGGTGGTGCTGATGTCCTGTGGTGGTCCTGGTATCCTGTGGTGGTCCTGGTATCCTGTGGCGATCCTGGTATCCTGTGGCGGTTCGGTAATCCAGTAGCCATCCGAGGTCCTGCCTTCCCGTGGTCCTGCCTTCCCGTGGTCCCCGTGTCCCTACCTTGACTGCCACCATGAGCCTAGTCGCACCCGCGGAGCAACCTGGTGACTCCCCGCCGCAGCAAGACCATCCCGCTTTGTGGTGGGCTGTGGCGAAGACCAGGAGTTCACTTAGACTCCGCTCCCGAGTTGGGGCTAGTATTGTTATCCCCCGGGGTGGTCCAGGGAGTCCACTGACTATTCCCCTGAGATTGCGACAACATGGAGGAGACGGAAGTGCCAGTTATTCATTAGTCACCATGACATCATTGGTCACCATTGGTTTTGTGGGATAAAATGTGATTGTGTCTTTATCAATGGAAAATTTGGATCTGTGCACTTTTTACATCTTCTACAAAAAAGAGCACACTCCCTGCTTATGGGGTTTAACAGGTTCATTTAAGGAGCGTGCACAAGGATGAAATAATAAATTAAGTGGCTCCCTC
Source organism: Engystomops pustulosus (assembly GCA_019512145.1). Classification (NCBI taxonomy): domain Eukaryota; kingdom Metazoa; phylum Chordata; class Amphibia; order Anura; family Leptodactylidae; genus Engystomops; species Engystomops pustulosus. The sequence goes on along the minus strand of CM033646.1, from coordinate 133,854,357 downwards.
CCATAGTAGTCTTGTTAAAATAAATCTACCAAAAAGTGGGGAAGTGCTTAGGGAACAGGGGAAGTTAAACAGTGTAACTGCCTATGAAGCCAGAGCACAGAGGTAATGCCCCTCCAGAGTCCTTCTGCCTCATTAGCATTATTTCAAAAGTTGATTTATATAGGAAGGAGTCCATGAATTACAAATATAAGAAGATTTCCACAGTTACAGTGCCTGGATCTATGAATAAGTGTCACTGGTTTATCATGATGGATTTTGATGGTAGATTTCCATTAAACTAATATTAAATGCTCATCACAGGTGAAGGAAGGCTGGTCTCAGCATATTCAGATAAAAGACTATGGTGATGAATGTTGCATTTGTTTGAATTCAAATAGATAGAAGATAGATAGTACATATCAGATGTAAATTTGCACCATGATCTACACCAGTTTTTGGAAAAAAAACGTACTTTAACTCATGACTTGCACAAAGTTGCAATATATTTTTTTATATATTTAGTATATATAATCAGGAATTCTCAGTGGTCAGGGGATTAGTCAAATAACAAGTCCTTTAAAAAGTCATATAGTTGCTAAGCATCCAATGCTCAGATTAACTGAGCTGCAAACTAATGTATCAGCAAAAATGATGCTTCTGAGTAGAATATGACAATTGTCATACTGAGTGACCTGTATATTGTAGCTCAGGCTCTGGAGAAAGAACCGCTTCATCATGACAGGTATGTGACTTTATCAGGGATAGCCATCTATCACAAGGGTTGTTCTTCTGAATGCAGAGGATTTATGGAATTATATGCAGTGCCTTAATAAAGACAGAATTCTCTTCTAATTAGATGGATACATAGATAGATAGATGGATTGATACTGTACTTCTTTTCATAGATGGCAGCCTCATAGATGGCTGCGATGATGCTCTCTGGATGTTGTAATCTTTGACCAAAGATGTAGCTTTATGTGTCTGGCCCCAAAACTTCAGGGGGGCAGATTTTCAGCAGCTATGGGAGGCCTTAATAGCGTAAACTGGGGCAATGTTTGCAAAAGTCCCCCTAGAAAATGGGATATTTTCACAAATATTCTAAAAAAGGCCTGCGAGAAACACATACCATATGGGAAAAGCATAAGAGAAACAAGAAAAAGCCAATGTGGTTCACTAGTATTGTAATGTGCGCAAAAAACGAGAAGGATAAGGTATTTAAGTAGCTAAAAGAAGAAGGTAGCGATGAGGCGTTACAGGATTATGGAGAGAAAACAAATTCTGTAAAATAACAGATAAAGGCAACAAAAATAGAGACTGAGAGAAATATTACCAAGGAAAGTAAAAATAATTCTAAATTATTTTTCAAGTATATAAATGATAAGAAACTAAAAACAGAGAGCGGTGGAATAACTTGGGGGCCATGGTAGAGGAAGATGAGGAAAGGGCCAATCTACTGAATGTCGCCTTCTCGACAGTTTTTACCCAGATAAATTCCATGAAAGACATGATTCCAGGAAAAGACACGATGAGGAATAATGTAAATTCTCTTTTAAATCTCAACAGATTAACCCAGGAAGAGGTGCGGCGCCCCCTCAACAACACTAGACAAATCACCAGGCCTAGATGGCCTACAACCCTGGGTACTGCATGGACTATGTACAGTGATAGACAGACCATTATTCATAATATTTGAAGATTTACTGAGGACTGGTTATGTTCCACAGGACTGGTGCATAGCAAATGTGGTTTTAATATACAAAAAAGGACCAAAAAGCGATCCTGGAAACTACAGACCTGTGAGTTTAAAATTATTTAACCGACATTTTAGGAGCAATGACAGGTCTTCTTGAAGGTGCCAAATAATTGCTATGAATTCCACCTTTTCAAATTGTAGTTTAGATTCATACTTACGAAATCTGTGCTTTCCTCTTAAATTCATCATTTCGAAAGATTTTTTTGGATACATTACCTGACACCACAGAACTGTAAGATGCCACTTTCTACTACTGACTTGGTTTGTTATTCTTTATTGGTGGCTTCTGGAATACTGGGCAATGGTTTGGTTCTTCTGACGGTGATCACCAATTCTTTGGAGAACAAGACAATGCCTGCTTCCGACCTAATATTATGCAACCTTACAGTAGTTCTCTTACTAATTTCCATCTTCAGGAACGTCTTGGTTATCACTTTCCAGAATGGAATGGATATATTATTTGCTCCCAGAATGGAATGGATATATTATTTGCTCCGATCTTGTGCAAAGTGTTCATGTTTGTCTGGACTCTGTTAAGGTCCATGAGTGTTTGGGGAACATTTTCAATGAGTGTTTTTCATTATATAAGTATCAAAAACCATTTTATTAAAATCAGAAGAAATGCCTTCTGGACCACCGTGAAGGTTCTGGCTGTAATGTGGGTATTTAACTGTGTGTATTTCATACCTGCACTATTGTATACAGACCGTATTGAAGCTAACGTGACCTTCTCAGTGCAGTTGATAAGCACCAGCCTCCGGCCTGTAGTTGGTTGTGTATGGGACTTCCCAACTTTCGAGGCTAACCTTTTCTATGTCACAGCATCATTAGTTATTCATGAAGTTATTCCGGTAATTCTTATGGTGGTCACTAACCTAAGTAGCCTATATACTCTTAGGCAGCACTCTAAAACTATATCAGCCCAGAAAACCATCAACCGTATGGCATCAGAGCGCAAAGCAGCCTTGGTAATTTCTACTCTGGTCATTCTCTTTGTTCTTTGCTGGGGATCCAATGTTGTGGCAACCAACTACTACAACTTTACCAGAGGCTCATCCTCCACAGAATTTCTTCTGACCATAGCCAACTTTGGAACCTACATCTTTATGGGCTTTAGTCCTCTGGTGTTACTTATTGGGCACAGCAAGCTGAGACGGAAACTGGCCCAGTTACTTTCCAAACCATGGAAACGTCAAGTTAATCCAGTAGGGTACTCATCCAATTATAGTTCCAATATTGCTGTTGTTACGTTCTGAGAACTATTTTGCCGAGTCCAGCAGATATCAATTATACAGTATATGGCTCTAGAACACCTACCAGCCATAGCCAGAATTTGTTCACATCACAGTACATGTGTGAATCCCTTTTTGGATAGTGTAACCATGTCTGGTAAAATAATGGGGACTATGATGTTAACCTGATGAACTCCATCATAGTAAATGGTTTCCATCTGGCACCTTTGGTGCCCATCACCACCCCAAATATGTGAATACAGCAATTACTTATGTTACAAAGAGCCCCCAATTTACAAACAACACCCTGTTATAATTTATATAGAACCTACAGGGTAATAATTACCGCTCATTTCCACCCAGGCATTAATGCTGAACAATCCCAATTATTGGCCCATATACACGTGTCAGCTACATCTATCTCTTAGCAATATTCATCACTTGTGATCCCAGAGATGACAATCCTAAAATTTTTATGATGTACTCCATTCCTATAGAATATGACAAAATGTGCCTCACTCCATTATACTGTAACCCCCTGCACCCCCAAATCTATTGACATTTAGCTTGATATTGGGGATTGTTGTTATAATTATTTATATTTGATGTACTGCCCTTATAGTGCCTTCCCGTTATCCTCCAAATTTGAATATTTATTGTGTGCTGTGGGCATTAATAAAAAAAATTTGACTTATCTTTCAGCACTTCTGCTTTTTATCATTTTAACTTTTCTTGTCTTCAGTCAGGCAGCTTGATGATGTGATTGTGCCACCTATGAGGGTCAGAGTGGCACATGCAGATGTAATAACTAGAGATGAGCGAGCACTAAAATGCTCGGGTACTCGTTATTCGAGACGAACTTTTCATATAGTGAAAGCTGTAAAAGTAAAGGTCGTAATTATGTTTTTTTTTTATCATTTTCACCACATTGGGAATTTTTTTTCTGCTTTTCAGTAAATTGTATGGTATGGAGTATTAAATGTTGCCTCTATAGTCCTACAGATAACCAGAACTCATGTGTCTCTGTAAACCGAAAAAATAAAAAATCATGGCATTTGGAAAGGTGGGAATGAAAAATGGAGGGAAATGCAAAAATGAAAATGGGGAAATATAATTTGATAAGAAATTTTTAATTGCTATCACAAAAAGATACCATCATTCCTGGTATTAACCTTCTGAATATGGACACGCATTATTCCCCCATAAGTCTGACCCTTCAATCACATGTAAAACATTTCAAAGAAAAATAAGAGGACAAAATTAGACTTAAAAAACAAACAAAATACTTACAAAAACACAACATTTTTGTAAGTAAACTGTGTTTTTTTTTCTCTCTGGTCTGGAGGATGGGAGAGGAAGGATGGGATGAGTTAAAATGAGATTAATGATGTATATGCAACTAAACATATTTATATGATGCAAAAAACCCACATAGGGAGACTAATAGATTACTACTAAGGAAGCAAAAATACTTTTACAATTAAAACTGCTTTTAAAAACTGCTTTTTAAAACTGCTTATTAAAACTGCTTTTCTGCTCAGATATAAAACCAGGTTTAGACATTTTTATGTCATATATAAGCTTTCCTTGCGCTTAAAGGGGTATTATCATCTGGGCATTCACATTCAGTTTCATTAATCTACCATATACATACATTTCTTCAATTGATGCTATTAATTTTTTTTTACCTGTGTGAAGATAATTTTCCATAAATGTAGCGATATGGTCACTTAGAAACAAGACTGTGTCCTTGGATACGACCACCTCGGCTGGAGGGATTGCGCAAAGAAACAAAGGGTTTTTGTATATGAAATGTCCGGGAGTTCCTACATGTCCTACAGCCGTCCTGTGGTAATGACCACTGAATTCAGGTGGTCAGACAGGACTCAATAGCGCATGTCTGGACACTGCTGCCAAAATGTGAGGTGGTCGTATCCGAGGAAGCCATCTCGTTTCTAAGGGACAACATGACTACATTTAGGAGAAATTATCGTCAATTTAGTCCGAAACGCGTAGATCATGTATTGGTGGTCACACTAGATATGGCTGCACACTTTTAATATGAAGAATAAAATGCTATGATTTTAGAAAGATTCTGCGAGTGCTGGAATATTTCCCCATCCTTCAACATGTTCCGGTCGGCCGACAGGACTGACTAATTCCTTGCACCGGGGGCTGCAGAGGAGAAGGTGATCTCCAACTAGCTGTCAGCAATATCGTGAGGGAGCGGATTTTTCCCTTTTGTCTTCTTTTTTCCATTTTTATAGGGTACAAAGGACCCCTGTTCTGGCCATCTGTGGGGTCCCATCACTGAGAACCCCATAGATCCACAGGTTAGCCCCTATTTTGTGGAAAGAGGCTAACTTCTTAGTCACTAGAAAATCCCCCTAATGATAAACGCTGTAAAATTCTGGTACGGAATTGCTGTGTGGAGCTGAGCCTTCTCCATACAGGGAAGGTGTTTGCTGTATTACACGGAAAATCACCCATCTTAATCCTTTTGCTCACCAGGACGTATAATTACTTCCTGGTGTTACTGGGGGTGTATGTATGGAGTTTAAGGGCTGAACTCTCTCCCTACACAGCAGATGGCAGCTGTACAATACTAATTAATGTGTAATAATATGTAATCTAATATCAATATGTAATAATCAATATGTAATCAAACTGTCAATGAAAAATGGGGTATGTTAAGTACTGACCCTACTTAACCCCAGCATGACAGATGGCCCTAAACGGCTTCAACCCTGACCGAAACCTCTCCCTATTGACACTGGTTCTATTCAAAGCCTTAGAGTCAAAGGGAGGATTCATGACATGAAATCTCAAAAAAAAGGTGGAGCATGTCCCAAGTTTCATGTTCATGTTCAAGTTTTGAGTCAAGTATGGGCAAATGAATAAAAATTATCACTAACGTTTGGATATATAGACCCAAATCTTGACAAGCCCGCTTATTACTACGGACCAAAAAAATCACAGCAATTCCACTAAACTGCAGACTGGCCATAGGCAGTGATATCACAAGTGTGGTAGATTGTCTGATGGCAGTGATTATTCTAGACTAAGTCTTGACTGAAGGCAGTGATTATTCTAGACTGAGGACTGACTGAAGACAATGATTATTCCAGACTGAGGTCTGACTGATGGCAGTGATTATTCTAAAATGAGGCCTGACTGATGGCAGTGATGATTCTAGACTGAGGCCTGACTGATTGAAGTGATTATTCTAGACTGAGGACTGACTGATGGCAGTGTTATTCTAGTTATTCTAGACTGAGGCCTGACTGATGGCAGTGATTATTCTAGACTGTCTAGGCTACTTTAACCCTAGATGGTTTGATCGTTCCTAGTATTTGGTGTTTTTACATAGGATTCATAATAATGGGGCAGATTTACTTACCAGGTCCAGCGGCGCGTTCTCCGATGCTGATTCGGGTTCTGCTGGGACCTTCACTAAGGTCGTGCGCCCGATGTCCACTAGGTGTCGCTGCTGCACTGAAGTCCGGCAGAATTCACCTTCTCCGTCTCGGTGTATGTGAGTGCTATTTTTGCGACACAAATTCCACAGTTTTTCTGAATCCGCAAGGTTTTCCGACGGCCACACCCCCCGATTTCCGTCATGTGAAATTCGGCGCTGATGCGCCACAATCCGATCGCAAGCACCAAAACCCCAGGGCAATTCTGCGCAAATCAGAAAAATTCGGGAAACCTGGCGTAAAAACGTGATTCGGACCCTTAGTAAATGTGCCCTAATATGCCAAAGGCACATTGTCAGACATCTGCAGAAACCATACAGCCTCCAGTCTTACAACGTGAGGCAACCGCTCGCCATTACAGGGAGCAACGATTTCAACAAAGATGGCGGCACCCATGTGCAACCGTCATTTAAATGCCGTCGGCGGATATCAAAGGGTCAATACTCGCTGTACATGTACGGTGCAGAGCGTTAACAGGTGAAACATGTTTGTCATTTTGCAATGTGTAAATAGCCATTAGGCCTTTACAGTTGAAAAGTAATTTAAAATGCTTCTCACAATTGCAGATGTGTTTAAACCTAAAAGCTTGAGGTCAGCAACTCATGTTTTATATTGCATACAGGCGTGGTGTTAATCAAATGCAGTGTGTGAATGTGGTCTCAGCCTGGGGTAGCACAAGCACTTGCATTGCTTGTGTGTTTTTAAGTGAGAACTACAGGCGGTCCCCTACTTAAGAACACTCGACCCCTAGTTACAAACGCACCTCTGGATATTGGTAATTTATTGTACTTTAGTCCTAGGCTACAATAAACAGCTGTAACAGTTATCACTAATGAAGCTTTAGTGTTAATACTGATTCTTATGACAACCCAACATTTTTAAAATCCAATTGTCACAGAGACCAAAAAAGTTCTGTCTGGGATTACAATGATAAAATATACAGTTCCGACTTACATACAAATTCAACTTAAGAACAAACCTACAGACCCTATCTTGTATCTAACCCGGGGACTGCCTGTAGCTTTCAGTAATAACCCACTACAGTAGCCTTGAGTAATATGTCCCCCCACAATAGCCTTCAGTAATACCCCCCCCCCACAGTAGCCTTCAGTAATACACCCCACTCACCGTAGCCTTCAGTAATACACCCCCCACACACACACATACACAGTAGCCTTCACTAAGACCCCCCCACAGTGGCTATTACTAATACTCCCCCCTCCCAGAGTAGACTTTAATACGTTTACCCCCAGTAGCTATTAGTGATAGTCCCACCCTCCCAGAGTAGCAACCTTTAGTAATGTGTCCTTTCTCCCTCAGAAGACTTTAATAAGATTGCCCCTAATAGCTATGCCGGGGTCACGTGCTGGGTCATAGACCTCAGCAGACCCGGCGCAGGTAGACGCGTCATTAAACGCGCATGCATCAGTTAGGGTGATGGAGACAGGGGGGATCTGGCCCAGGATCTCGATCCTGTTATCTGAGGGTGCAGAGGGTGGGCGAAACAAGGACCCGGCTACCAGCTGCCAGCATGCGGACCAGATGCAGAACAGTCCGTGCGCTGGAATATGGGAACCTCACATCAGAACTTTTGCCCCATATGCTGCTCCGAGTTGTCAGCTCAGCACACGGATCAGATACGGGCCTCTGTTGGACAATGGGCCCGGTTGCACCCTCTGCGACTGCGATCGTTACGCCCCTGTTTGTAGGTAATCACATGCATGTAGTTATGTACTTATTTCAGCAAATATATGCTGGTATGTATAAGTGCCCTATACTAGCCTTCAGTAATGCACCCCGCCCCACAGTAGCCTTCAGTAATACACCCCCCTCACAGTAGCCTTCAGTAATACACCCCCCTCACAGTAGCCTTCAGTAATACACCCCCCTCACAGTAGCCTTCAGTAATATACCCCCTCACAGTAGCCTTCAGTAATACACCCCCCACAGTAGCCTTCAGTAATATACACCCCCCACAGTAGCCTTCAGTAATACACCCCCCTCACAGTAGCCTTCAGTAATATACCCCCCTCACAGTATCCTTTAGTAATACACCCACCCACAGTAGCCTTCAGTAATGCACCCCGCCCCATAGTAGCCTTCAGTAATATACCCCCCACAGTAGCCTACAGTAATATACCCCCCACAGTAGCCTTCAGTAATACACCCCCCTCACAGTAAAGATTGAGGTCAGCAACTCATGTTTTTATTGCATACAGGCGTGGTGTTAATCAAATGCAGTGTGTGATGTGGTCTCAGCCTGGGTAGCACAAGCACTTGCATTGCTTGTGGTTTTTAAGTGAGAACTACAGGCGGTCCCCTACTTAAGAACACTCGACCCCTAGTTACAAACGCACCTCTGGTATTGGTAATTTATTGTACTTATCCTAGGCTACAATAAACAGCTGTAACAGTTATCACTAATGAAGCTTTAGTGTTAATACTGATTCTTAGACAACCCAACATTTTTAAAATCCAATTGTCACAGAGACCAAAAAAGTTCTGTCGGGATTACAATGATAAAATATACAGTTCGACTTACATACAAATTCAACTTAAGAACAAACCTACAGACCCTATCTTGTATCTAACCCGGGGACTGCCTGTAGCTTTCAGTAATAACCCACACAAGTAGCCTTGAGTACTATGTCCCCCCCAATAGCCTTCAGTAATACACCCCCCCTCACAATAGCCTTCAGTAAACACCCCCCTCACAGTAGCCTTCAGTAATAAACCCCCTACACAAGCCTTCAGTAATACACCCCCCTCACTGTAGCCTTCAGTAATACACCCCGCCCCCACAGTAGCCTTCAGTAATACACCCCCCTCACAGTAGCCTTCAGTAATACCCCCCCCCCACAGTAGCCTTCAGTATAATACACCCCCCTCACAGTAGCCTTCAGTAATACCCCCCCCACAGTAGCCTTCAGTATACACCCCACTCACCGTAGCCTTCAGTAATACACCCCCACACACACATACACAGTAGCCTTCACTAAGACCCCCCACAGTGGCTATTATACTACTCCCCCTCCCAGAGTAGACTTTAATACGTTTACCCCCAGTAGCTATTAGTGATAGTCCCACCCTCCAGAGTAGCAACCTTTAGTAATGTGTCCTTTCCCTAGAAGAATTAATAAGATTGCCCCTAATAGCTATGCCGGGGTCAGTGCTGGGTCATAGACCTCAGCAGACCCGGCGCAGGTAGAACGCGTCATTAAACGCGCATGCATCAGTTAGGGTGATGGAGACAGGGGGATCTGGCCCAGGACTCGATCCTGTTATCTGAGGGTGCAGAGGGGTGGGCGAAACAAGGACCCGGCTACCAGCTGCCAGCATGCGGACCAGATGCAGAACAGTCCGTGCCTGGAATATGGGAACCTCACCATCAGAACTTTTGCCCCATATGCTGCTCCGAGTTGTCAGCTCAGCACACGGATCAGATACGGGCCTCTCGTTGGACAATGGGCCCGGTTGCACCCTCTGCGACTGCGATCGTTACGCCCTGTTTGGAGGTAATCACAGCATGTAGTTATGTCCCCCCACCCCCCCCTACACCTATACGGCAATGTAATGGCATGATAAACCAATTCAATTATATATTTTTTATGCCACAAAGCAATAGACCCCGAACACAGGAAAACTCACCTCATCAAATAAAATCCAAAGACAAGGGGGCACGTCCGTCTGGAGAGAAACAAGGTTTAATCACCAGAGGCGACAGGGATTATTTACTATGAGAACTGTCAATCTGTGCAAGCTGCCTCAGGCGGTGATCAAACTAGGGACAGCCGAGAGCTCAGAAGGGTCTAGATGTCTTTTACACCTAAATAACATTGATGGTGTTATGTTTATAGAATTGTTTCCCATAAATCCCTTCCTCATCTAATCCTTTCTTGAACTTGATGGGACATGTGTCTTTTTTTCAAGCGTATAAACTATAATGTAGACACCTATTCTCTTACCACAGAATACATTTTTCTGAAAAGAAAATTTTCCTTTAGATTATTCCAAGCCTTAAAATAGTTTGTTGTTGGGTCTTCCTAGCCCATAATTTAATAAGACACAATGTGGAGCAGGAAATAAGGGTTTTTAACAATTCATTCAGACAGATAAATGAACTATTATCCAATATACCTATACCAAGCATACAAATTCTAGGAGCAGATGGACATTGTATGGAATAAATCCTCTTATGCCATACAGGATTTTACCTCATAATACTTGGATAATGGGCAATACCCATAAAATATGCATGTCACTGGGCCTATTCCTACCACATCTCCTTCATTTGTTCAACTTTATTCCAAATTTAGCTAATCTCTTGGTGAAAAGTATAGCCTATGTATATGAACATCTGTACCTTATTCTTCTAATTCACATTTGAACACGAAAAGTCGATGTCCCGACTTAATGTTGACACTCCTCTTAGTCACACAGAGTTTGGAAAATATTGGCACTACCCACATATCACCACTATTCAATAGCCAGTCCATCAATAGATGCCAGGAATATCGAATCAAATAATTACGGTGGTGCTCAACCTTTCCAGGAGCAGAGGTAGTAGAAATCAACAAATGAAGACACTAGAGGTGGCACTCACCATTGATTCTTCTTTAGGGAATTCGCCATAGGACAGGGAGGAAAGCCCGACACAAGCTGTGGCGGCGGGCCTTTTGCGCACTCCTTAATCTATCCATGCACGTGCCACTTCTTTTATCTTCATTTTGTTATTAATAGTTTTTATATGTGTTGTGAATTTGTAAATTACATTCGTTATTAAAAATCTAATACTTACTCTAATAATCATATGCATAGTTTAATAACCTATTAATACAAAATATATAGTTACCTCCACTAGATTGAAACATTCTTCTTGACAATCAATTGCAGTCAAAACAGCAGGAGTGGGTCCCTTTCACTCGCTTTACCTGTCCTTAAGCAGTTTCTGAGCATTGAGACTTGGAACCTTGCGGAACAAGGGAAAGTAATCAGTAACGGGTCGAGAGGAGCTCTCTATTGGTAATATTCGAGAAGAGCAATTGTTGGGTTGGGGTTGTCTTAATTTAATTATGTTAATCACAGTTACTCATTTTTTAAATTAAACTTTAAAAAAAAAATGATTCTCTCGTTTGGGTCTTGTGGCCACTATGGTCACATTGATGTAAACAAATTTCATTCCACCAGCATTAAGTTCTTTGACAAGAGAATAAACCAGGAAACCCCAAATTGAGACACAAACTAGCTAGCTGACGCTGTAAAATACAATATTGGCAGTGTCTGATGATTCCTAAAGTTTCTACGAGGTTTATTATGCGATATTGTGCACATCCGCTTTTTGCCTTTTTATTCCCTCAGTCTAAATAGCGAGTAGAAAGAGGCCTCATGGAACTTCTACCAACAATACATATAGACACATTTAGACCACCATTTTTAATAGGACTCACCACACTCACCGCATTCAGAGGGGTCCCAGTTAATGAGAGTATGTTCAAGGCCATTTCTTTGTTGTAGGATCAATTTTGGTGAAACCCCAAACCAGACATACTATGTGTCACTATACTCATAGCCAGTATTAGGGATTTCCATTACTGTCAAACTGAATGATTGTGTTAAAGATGGAGAAGTCCACTTTCTTTACCTCCTCCAGCAGCTGTCATTATAAATCATAAGAAACGTATTTAGTCTTTTAGCTATTGATATTAGGTGGCAATCTCAAGAAAATAAAATGGTAAATATGATACACTAATAATAGGATACCATACTTACTTCAGGCATAGATGTTAGACTCCGTTTGTTGCAGTTTAGGTAGTGCAGTTAAGAAGCTTAGTAATGCATAGGCAACTGCATAGATGCCGTGTATACACTGTGGCATGCAAAGGTGAGTGGGGTCCAAAATTATTGGGATTTTATCAGGTTCAAGAGCAATGCACTGAAAATCAGCATGCGTCTGTAAAATGATATCTCTATAAAGCTTATCAAATCCCAAAACGATGATGGAACTTGGAAAAAAGCCAATACTGTTGGCCCACACGTCAATGCCTGGCAAGGAAAGGATACTTTGTGATAGGACCCAGGATGGCACTTCGACCATACCCTTGTCATATTGCGCCAATGACCTCCTGAAGAGAGCAATGATTGATTGGGTCAATGATGCAAAACACAAGCACTACTTTCACATCAGTCTGTTCAATTCTGTCTTAGAATATCCTCAATGACTATGCTTGTTCTCAGGAGGAGGAGAGATATGGTGGAATAAGGCCTTCATAAGCAATGCAGATCCACTAGACATTCCTGAAAGAAGAGAACATGGCGAAGAGCGTTTCACCCATAATTGTCTTCACTGGCTACAGCAGCATCCAGTTCCATTGGAAGAATGTCATCAATTGTAACCATCCCGTCCACTTGCTTTTTATCACTAGGCACAGTTTGTAGAAGGCTGGATAAATACTTTTATCACTAAATATATCAGCCGTCACAGAATAATGATCTAAAAAATATACAAAAGAAATAAATAATTAACTGAATGTTGCCTCATAAACGACCCTCATCTATAGCCGCCACTAGATATAGTTATTACATGAACATTCCAGGGTAATGATTCATTTCTCTGTGGGGGTGTTGCTGTGGGATATTGGATTTTTGTTGATTTGTTACAACTACATCCTTTCCACCAGAGTTGCTCTTATATAGAAAACTAATTGTTTATTTTGGTAAACGCAAGTCAATATTAGGTCAATTAACCATATTTAAAGAAACTCAAAAGTCACCGGGATACTACTTAAGTTTATTCATTGAACATACTGAATGTTGTGACAAACCTAACAACATGTCTTGAGACTTCAATATATACTGTACATTTTCCAGTGACAAAAACTACTTATATTTTAAAACTTTTTAAATCTGGCTCACCATCATCAGAACCCTGCCATGCCAAAAAAAAGTGCAGCAACCATATTACTCTCAGCATAACACACATAAAAAAACACCTGAAATACTGACAATCCAGAAACAAATGCAACATTCAGCTCCAGTGACCTCCAAAATATCTTCTCCGAAGACCCCACAATATACCTCCTAAAAGCACCTAAATACTGCATTGAAAAAGCTTCAAAGAAAAAAAATCCCACAGCTCGTTGACCAGTATCAACCAGCTGGGTTTGATGTACAGAAAAATTAGAAGGCTAGCGCACTGTTTACAGAACAGATTCTACATAAATATGCCTCTCCTTGCATTACCCTGCCAGACTTGTGTATAGTGACCCGGTTACACTCATGAGTACGCTCCTCTGTGCCTGCCTTGTCCTATTGCTACATCCCGACCTGATCCTGTCTGATTCCTACCTGTCCTACGATTCTGCCTAAAGTCTCTGGACCTCACTTTGTCGCACCACAGACAAAGGCTCATCAGCAGTGGAATGACCTAGTGCCGCAGCAAGTCCAACCTGCTTTGCTCTAGTGAAAACCGAGAGTACCATAGATTCCGATCCCAGGTGTCGGATTACATCACGTCCGCGGTTGTCCATGGGTCCACTACCCTGAAGCTGAAAATTCTATGGACTCAGTCTTTTCTATGTCATTGGTGTTGAGCGAACCGAAAAAACACTAACAGACAATGGGCTGCAAAAAAATGCACTATTGTTCGATTATTTGGCAGCTAGAGAAAGCTATTGTTGTGTCCAGCCATCACCCAAGAACACCAATCCCACATTGTTCCTCTTTTGGCCCATTCCTCTCTAAACCTCTCAACCACTCCAATAAGAAGTATTACTTTGTGCCACATCCATACCTATCTCACAGTCACTGCTTACACTTACTTATGTTTAATGTTACTTACTTGTGGAATAAAGAAGGTGCTAAAAGAGCCTCATAGTGACAGTGGCCACCTCAGTGGATGAAGGGTCCAATCACAGCCAGACTCGAGTTTGTATGCTGTCATATTGCAGATCACTTCCACATCTTCTGTCCCATTCTAGCAAGAACAGCAGTACAGGGTTGTAGGATAAACAGGGGATTGAGACAGGTGTCATACACTTCATAGCCCAGAGGACTCCTGGAAGTAATGTGCGCTATTGTGATTTCTTCCCAAGCAAATTTCATTGCCAATGCACTGGAGAAAAACCTGTAGGATTCAAGCTGCAAAAAAAATGCTTTTGTGAAAAGGACATAAACATTGGGTTAGGATCACACCTAAATTTTTCAAGTCTTTCAAAGTTTAGGCTCTAAATGGTCTATTCAGCTGCTATACAGGATTTAATGCAGGATTTGAGAGACAAATTAATTCATGCACTATGAAACAAACATTACTTAGAATGCTGTAGCTACACTGATGCAGAAACTATCTGTTTAATCCCTGAGTAGAGTGGTTTTGCTGAAAAACAACATTATGACAATCAGGACCTGGAAAAGCTGGATTGCATGCTCTTACATTAAACGAGCTGTCTGCACTGTTCCAGACAGGACTAATGAACCTCGCTGGATCACTCATAACAGCAGTTGGGGGATGGTGCAGCGCTTGATTCCTTCTGCCTGTCAATGATTACATCATTCTCCTCAGCAGTGTGTAAGAAGAAAAGCGCTGAGCCAAGCAAAGCAGCAAAAGACACTCATAATCCTGAATTTTAATTGTTTTTCAGTTAACCACTAGCTCGGGATTAAACAAGATATGTTTCTGCATCAAGTGTAGCCACGCATTCTCAAGGTATGTTGGGTCAGATGCATCAAATCAAATGGTAGGTTTCCTTTAAACTTTGTCTGATCTATGTCTGTAGGAATTGTACAACTGCTCAATTAAAACAAATTGTTTTAAAAAGAAATCTTAACTATTATCAGAATCCTTAAAAGTGGTTTGCCACAAAGTTTATCGATGTGAGTACAATCTTCCTATAGGGTCACCCATATTTTACTTATACTGTAGAGGTAAACTTTGGCTTCTTTCTTTATGAGCTTTAGGTCATGACAAGTGATCTGATTAGTCCGTGTCATGCGGGCCTACCTGGAAGGTAAGAGTGCCAAGTAATATAATGTAAACACCACCCTGAACACCATTCCATGGCACGGTTACTGGGTTTTCTGATGTCATTGTTCAAACGGGTGCAGAGAGGAAAGATGCCAAGATTATTAGGGGAATGGGTGGACTAGAAAACAAGCACAGACTGAAAATTTGGGGTTATCATCTTAGAGAAAGAGACTAAGGGAAAACCTCTTCCAAATATACAAATACCTGAATGGCAGTACAAAGATCTTTTTAACCTAGGCCTGGACCAGGACAAGGGGGCATCCTCTACGCCTAGGGAGAGGCGATTCTTACATCACCATAGACAAAGGTTCTTACTGAAGAGACGTGGACTATGGAACTCTCTGCCGCAGGAGGTTGTTATGGCCGACTCTAGTACATGTTCAAGAGAGGCTGGATGACTTTCTGGAGAGCAAAAATATCACAGGTTATGGGGAAAAAAACTTTTGTTTCTTTATAGTTTAAATTTGCTGGACCTAAACTTATCTATTATTATACTATGATCAACAAAGTGGTCTGGGCGATGTGAACAGTTGAGGGCAGAAGACTTAAAGGGGTATTCCAGGAATATGAACGTCTGATAGAAAAACATGATGCTATAAATAAATGAATGTAACAAAACTCAATGTCATTAGTCACAAAATGGAGCTTTAATAGTTTGATTTTATGATTCACAAAATTTTATGGCCTCTCAAAGTTATCACCAAGATGGCTGCACTGGAAACTACAAGTCCCAAGATCCTTAGTTCTCAGGAACTCCTCCTACCTCTTATTTCTGCACCAGTGACGATTGTTGTAACAGGTTTTCTGCTCTGTTACCATAGTAATAATGTGAACTGCAATCACCACATCACTGGCTATACTGGCTGCACGCAACCAACCGACTACAGCCAAACTTAGTGGTGCTCACATGACTGCCCAGGCAGGTGCAGGACATGTGATGTGGACATGTGACCAGCAGCATCTTCTGTCCTGTGTATGCTCTGCAACAGAGCGCGCGGAGGAAAAGGGCCAGTAGCATTTTAATTCTTCATAACAGTCTATGTCAAGACCATTTTTCTTCTAACAGAGAGAAAATTTTTAAATAACAACTAATTACATATCAGCTTATATTTGAGGACCCACGTGTATATGAATTATGCTGATTCTGGGAATACCCCTTTAAGTACAATATTGGTGACCCATTAGGTGATTGTACTTGCACTGGAAAACTTTAAAATTTGTGAACAACCCCTTTAAAGAAGCACTTGGAAAAGTTATTATTTGCCTGCATGTACTGTTCTTTGGATAAACATAGAGAAGCCGCAGTAAACATTCCGGAATTGTTCCAGGAAAATATCATAATCGTTCACCAACCCGTGTGATCACCCAACATATGACAGACACACCCAAGACTGATAAAGGCTAAGGTGCAAAACAAAATATAAATCTCTGATCCAATTTCTCTCTGGGAAATAAAATCAGCATGAAGCAAAATCTTGTCAGGAGTGCCGTTACTCTTTATCTTTGGGAATGTGGCTATTGGGAATGTGCGCCCTATTATGTGCAAGACTACTGGGTGTGCTGCCTAGTCATGAGCAGGTGTGGAACTGACTGTAATAGAATGTAGTCAATGTTTTATAATCTGGAACAACCTTTAACACTCAGCGTTCCAGTAATGCATTCCAGATGGCTGAGCCGCAGTGACATTCGCGCGAGTGCACCTCATTAATGGCACAGAAACCTTACGTATCTCTAGTGTTTACTGCCAATGTGTCAATTGATTTCTTAAAGTGCTTGTCTATGTTATAACACGGCTGTTTTCCCTATTATCCATGCTTAAGGAATCCAAATGATCTCAACCTAATTTCATTGTTCAAACTATGTTAGTCAGCAGCAATACTGAAGTGTGTGTGCAGTTCTTCTATGACTTAAAGCTTGAAAAGGGATGTCAGGACTATTGGTCGGGCTGTAATACTCCATTAAATGTATACATAGTAACCCTTGTAATGGAAGCATTTAGAATTGAAGCAGTAATAAGCAGTTACTTTTTACAAGGTTTATTCAGATTCTACAAAAATCAGGACTCATTTTTACTTTGCCGTGTCCTAAGAGGCGGTCTGATCCAAGTACTCCACTTTGGACCTCCAACTACAACTGATGGACATCTGCCTGTTGTGGTGATACAATTAGCTACTCATTGGATTTGTTTGGTTGCCAAAGTACTGTGTATTATAGAGATTTTCTGTGCAATCTGTGTTCCCGGTTTCCGCTTTTTAGCCTCATTAACCAAGACAGTTTCTCTTGTAAAGACTGTTGTAACCATCATGCAAGTGTTCTAAGTGTTTATCCTGTTGCCTAGTATTGTATTGTCCTAATTTAAATGTACTGGTATACCAACATACCCATAAAGTTTGACACCCTTATACAGGGACCTAAAAATCCTACTGGCCTCAATGTATCTCCTTGAAAGGCTGTTGTAAGTATATTATATGAAGGGGCTGAAATAGAGTTTTTGACTTGACAGCTACAAAGGACCTTACATGTGAATAAGTATAATTATAAAATAATCCTTGGGATGATTATAATATGAAAACAAAGAACCAATTCACAACTAGGTCTACTGTCTATAATGAGATGTTTTCAGTCTTACCTTGAAACATCTCAGAGGTCGGGCTTCCAGTGATTTGCCAAGTCATCACATTGGTGTGAAAGGAAAACACAACCTCCAATCTGAACTCTCCAGATTTCTTAATACCTGATAAGCAACCGGCTCAGAGGTCGAAAGCACAAGATTTTCATTGAATCCTAATAACAAAATTTGTAGAAAATCAGTTTTTCATGGTGGATGGAGACAACAGACACCAATGCTATACACCCTACTGTATCACTGAAACAGACACAGTCAACCCGAAGAGCGGAAGCAGGGTGGTATTGTCAGTAATCTCTTGTTTTTCAAAGTCCCATGTCACTGACCCCATATTTGAGTAATTGAAAACTCTTTGTCCATCACCAGGAAGTCAGGATTTGCAGTCAAGATGTGGGTTTACCTCATTAGTTGATACCTGAAATGATTGAAATACAATTTATTAGTACAGGCAGTACCCGGGTTAGTACAAGATAGGGTCCGGAGGTTTGTCTTAAGTTGAATTGTATGTAAGTCAAAACTGTATATTTTATAATTGTAGATCCAGAGAAAAATTTTTTTAGCCCCAGTGGACAATTGGAGTTTAAACATTTTTTGCTGTAATGGGACCAAGGATGATCAATAAAGCTTCATTACAGACACCGTACAGCTGATTATGGCAGACTAGGATTATAGTAAAGCATCCAGGAGATTCACCAGAGGTCAGAGGGGTCTGCTGTAAACTATGGGTTGTCTATAAGTCGGGTTGTCCTTAAGTAGGGGACCGCCTGTACAGAGAAAAAGTAACTAATCTTCAGTGGTGTTTACTGTAGCAGTATATCATTTCTACTTGTGCAATGCATGGAGGAAAAATTACACCAATTACACAGAAATACAAGGAATGCAAGGAAGCTGTATAAACTCATTGCCTAGAACAAATAGAGAAGGTCCTTATTCATTGGTGAAGGACAATATTAAGCATGGTCACTGATTGGCTCGCACTGCATTAAAATCAATATGAAAGTGGCTTAAGGAGGAGGAAATTGAAATGACATGTTCCCAGTGGCGTACACAGTTGTGTGCATCTCAGTAATAAATGTGGCGCAAACTAAGTACACACACCAACACGTTTCTTTAGGTGCAAGATTTCTAAAGTGTCGGACAAAGGGCAACCACAACACAAAAGTTCGCAATCACGTCATAAATACAATGACAAGTCAAAGACGTCTTTTAGTGCAAAGAAAACCTGGAGTAGACACACTGATTAACTGTGACACTGGGTGTTTGCTGTATGATGCAGCAAACACCCATCGGAAACACCAGTGGAAAGTGCTTGCGTTATGATTCCCATGAGATCCCTCTGTACGTATGTTCCCTCATGACATTAATTTCCCAAGCCATCTTGATGTAGATGCCCCGTTTATATTTACCCCATGCCTCTTTGATGTATGATGCCCCCTTTATATTCCCCCTTGCCCTCCTGATGTATGATGCCCCCTTTATTCCCCATGCCCTCCTGATGTATGATGCCCCGCTTTATATTCCCCCATGCCTCCCTGATGTATGATGTCCTTTATATTCCCCTTGCCTCCTGATGTATGATGCCCCCTTTATATTCCCCCATGCCCTGTTGATGTGCCGCCCCTTATTATTCCCCCAGGCCTCCTGATGCTGATGCTTCCTTTATATTCCCCCTGCCCCCTGATGTATGATGCCCCCTTATATTCCCCCAAGCCCTCTTGATGCTATGATGCCCTTTTATTCCCCCATGCCCTCCTGATGTATGATTCCGTATGTTTCAAGTCCTTCTCTTGATTATGATTCCCCTATGACTGCCACCTGAGACCTCATAAAAAAAAAATTAAATTACCTCAGGCTCAGTGTTTCCTCGGCTTCTTCTATGTTCTGCGCAGGGACAACCATTTTCGTCTCGTGCACTACCCATCGGGTGTGACAGAGCAGGAAGGTCTGTATGTATCACTTCTGTCTCTGTCCGGCCTTCTTGCAGTATCGGGGGCTCAAAGCTTCATTAGAGAATCGACGAGACTGCAGCAGCAGGTAGGGCCCTCCTCTCCGCATATTAGTTAGTATGTCGCTGGGCCACGGCTGTCTCAGTTGATTTACAGGTAAAGGTTCAAGTTGACAGCCAAGCCTGGGCCATCCCTACCAACGGGCCAAGTCGTGTCCAACTCCCTGCGACCGGCAATCGTTACGCCCATTCATGTTCCCTAAGGCATGGTACTCCTGGATTCAATACCAAATCTGCATGAGTTGTTTATTGTGTTTCTCTTATTGTACAGGGGCAAATATGGAACACACCTCTATCTTTCCCCCGTGTGTAGAGATTTGGTACTGTTTCTTTAGGGTGTACCACCCTCCTCCTCTCCGAATGCCACGTATGCTCGCCAGGATACGGGCCGGTGAAGTTCATTATGACATTTAGAAGTATCCTAGGAAAAACTATTTTAGATTGGCAAATAATTTTACTTGCAGCTGCAGGGGTCCTCAAAGGGGGCCCATGTGGCTTCAAGTTACGCCAATATTTTTATGGTTTGATTCTATGCCTTGTGGAATGATCTGTCAACGACGTCTGCTTATGTGGGGAAAGTGTCGGAACAAAGTCTGATGAATTTATGTTTATAAATAATTGTCATGGAACTAGAAAGGATACCCGGGTGTTTGCATTATCTAGATGTGATGTTTTAAAAAACTAGAAGACCAAATTGTTACTACCTTATATACTCGAGTATAAAGCCTAGTTTTCAGCACAAAAATATGTGCTGAAAACCAAATCGGCTTATAACTGAGTAAACAAAATATAGGTTTTACCAGGTTTTTTGTGGTAAAATTAGGGGTCTCGGCTTTACTTGGGTCGGCTTATACTCGAGTTATACGGTACATTTATACAAAAGAGAAAGATCGTATTAATTTGTTAAAATATTACAGTTATCACGCCCCCCCAAAGTTTAGAGGAATTCCAAGAGGGCAGTTTGTGTGTGCCCATAGATATGTAGCAACGATGAGGAATATAGTATCCAAATGAAAAAAATTGTTCGGAAATTACAGAAACGTGGCTATCCTAAACAGATATGGAAAAGTAGTTGCCACCTTGTCGAGAGAAGAATTAAGATCCACTAAACGTAAAAACCAAAAAACAAAAACGAACAGATATCATTCATCTCACATATGACAAACATTCCCAACTCATCAAAAAAACAATTATCAAAAAGTGGTCCATACTGTCCCATGATCCGAAATACTGTTTATATTTAAAAAACCCCAAAATTAATTTATAAGAAGGGTCGTTCCATTGCTAACGAATTATCAAGATCAGATATATTAGAAAAGAAGAAGACACAACAAGCTTTCTTGGAAGCTAAACGAATGGCACATTTGCGCGTCTATCTTGCCAAAATTGTTCGGGATTATTAGAGGGGACTCTTTTAGTCACCCAAGCAAAGGGTCTTGTGTTCAGATTAAAGGATTCTTTACATGTAATATCAGTCTATGTTACATGACAAATGCCCATGTGGGCTGGCTTATGTGGGAAAAACCACTGGGCCATTGAAAATTAGATTGAATGAGCTAAATTAGTTATCAGGCAATACATTACAAAAAATGAGGAAGAACTTAAAAAGGCAGTGAAACAACGAGGAAGGCATGGCAAGACATTTTCGGGAATTTAAACATAATGGCGGTCATTACTAAAGGCCGATTCGCGTTTTCCCGACGTGTTACCGACATATTTCCAATTTGCGCCTGGTACCTGAATTGCCCCAGGATTTTGGCGACGCACGAATCGGATTGTGGTGCATCGGCGCTGGCATGCACGCGATGGAAAAATCGGGGGGGCGTGGCGAACAAAAACCTGACGTATTCGGAAAAACCGCCACATTTTAAAAACCGAAAATTGTGTCGCTTAGAAGCGCTTCCTTCACCTGGTCCAGCTCGGTGTATTCCGGCGGCGTTCGATGCCACTGGTGGATGGCGGAGGAACTACTTCATAAATCCCGTCCGGATCCGAATCCTGTTCAGAGAACGCGCCGCTGGATCACGAATGGGCCGGGTAAGTAAATCTGCCCCAATGTAGTGACTTACGTCGGTTAATACTAGAAAGTTATAAAACAAGAAAATGAGTCGTTGCTAAAAAAGAGGTTACTCCAACGTGAAGTTTATTGGATTAATAGATTAGACACTAGATTAGACATCTAACAAGATTTGAGAGGGGAAATAATGCAATAGACAAATAACCACATCCAAATAATGATATTTAGAAAAGAGGGAAAGCGGATGTGCAAACAAGATAAATTTTATTATTTCATCAATATACAAAGATAAAAACATTAAAAACCAGAAAATGGGAAAAAGAACACAATGGTCTCTCCTCAGAAATATTTCATATATGTACAACAACAATGGATAACAAAGCTCTAAATATAAGGTGTAAAAATATGCACAAAATCACCATGTAATAATAAGTGGCAAAGTTCTAGGCTGATACATACAACGGTTCTTGGACTGTGTGTGTGGGTGTACAAGACAAGTAGAGACAGTGGGGCACATTTACTTACCCGGTCCAGTCGCGATCCAGCGGCGCGTTCTCTGCACTGGATTCGGGTCCGGCCGGGATTAATAAGGTAGTTCCTCCGCCGCACAGGTGGCGCTGCTGCGCTGAAAAGCATTTTAACGCGCCGGAATTCACCGAGGGCCGTTGAGTGAAGGTAAGGGGGTCCCGAGCGACACATTTTCGGTTCTTAAATGCGGCGGTTTTCCGAATACGTCGGGTTTCGTTCGGCAGCCCCCGATTTCCGTCGCGCGCATGCCGGCGCGATGCGCCACAATCCGATCGCGCGTGCGCCAAAAAACCGGGGCAATTCAGGTACAATCGGCGCAAATCGGAAATATTCGGGTAACACGTGGGGAAAACGCGAACTGCGGGCCCTTAGTAAATGACCCCACAGTGTTCAATGCAAGGTGTTACATATTATGAGATCAAAAAACGAAACAAAACCATGGATAAAGTGCTGCGTGCAGAAAATAGCAGCTAGTGGTGTGAACACAATTCAAGTAGATACATAAAAGCGATACGCGTGGGGCGTTTGTGGTCTCTCCTCTTCTGCTCTACATTAGGTAATACAATGTGATGTACTGCTTATTGTATCTACTTGAATTGTGTATCTACACCACTAGCTGCTATTTCTGCACGCAGCACTTTATCCATGTTTTGTTTCGTTTTTTGATCTCATAATATGTAAACACCTTGCATTGAGGACACTGGGGGTCATTTTAAGGGCCCCGATTCGCGTTTTCCCGACGTGTTACCCGAATATTTCGTTTTGCGCGCTTGTACTTAAATTGCCCCGGGATTTTGGCGCACGCAGACGGATTGTGGCGCATCGGCGCTGGCATGCGCGCGACGGAAATCGGGGGGCGTGGCCGAACGAAAAAACCGACGTATTCGGAAAAACCGCCGCATTTTAAAACCGCAGAAAAGTGTCGCTAAGGACGCTTACCTTCACCTGGTCCAGCTCGGTGCATTCCGGCGCGATGAGTTTAATTTCAGCGCAGCAGCGCAACCTGGTGGACGGAGGAAGAACTACCTTATAAATCCCGGCCGGACCCGAATCCAGAGCGGGAGGAAGCCGCCGCTGGAACGCGAATGGACCGGGTAAGTAAATTTGCCCCACTGTCTCTTACTGTCTTGTACACCACACACAGCACACAGTCCAAGAACCGTTGTATGTATTCAGCCTAGGCACTTTGCACCTTATTATTACATGTGATTTTGTGCATATTTTTACACCTTTAATTTAGCAGCTTTTATCCATTGTTGGTTGTACATATATGAAATATTTCTGAGGAGAGACCCTTGTGTCTTTTTCCCATTTCTTGGTTTTTTTAAATGTTTTTATCTTTGTATATGATGAAATAATAAAATTATTTGTTTTGCACATCCGCTTTCCTCTCTTTTCTAAAGGAGATTAGACATCTGGGGCAGATTTATTACCCGGCCCATTCACGATCCAGCGGCGCACTCTGTGGGTGGATTGGGTCTTCGGTCGATTCACTAAGACAGTTCCTCCGATGTCACCAGAGGTTCGCTGCTGCGCTGAAGTTCCACAGAGGTCCCCAATGCACCATCCTATACCTGGTAAAGGTAAGGTGTGTCCCGGTTTTTCTGAATCCGTTGGCTTATCGTTCGGCCACGCCCCCGATTTCCGTCGCGTGCATGACGGCGCCGATGCGCCACAATGCGCCAAAAGCCCGGGGCCAATACAGGGAAAAAACGGCGCAAATCAGTAATATTCAGGTAACACGCGGGAGGAAAAGCGAATCGGGTCCTTGTAAATGACCCCCTTATGTCCCTGAGGGCTCAATGAGCAATGCAATTTTAATGTGCTTTTGTGATTTTTCGTAAATTTTTGTTATTATCTATGCTTACTGTATCGACGTACAGATTAGGATAGATAGATTTTATTATACCGTTATATACCGGCGTATAAGACGACTTTTGAAGACAGAAAAATCTTTGTCTTCTCTGGGGTCGTCTATACGCCGGTAATCGTTATACGGCGGCGGGGTCCCGTGCATGGAGAGGGCTCACGGGCTGAGCCCTTCCATAGCCGGTAAGTCTTTGGCTGCATATTGCACAGCGATGGCGCCGGCAGCTCAAAAAGCTGCCGGCAGCCTCAAAAAGACATCGGGGCGCAATACTCACCTCCGTTGGCCCCGATGTCGCGCTGTGCTGTCTTCAGTCTTCCGCCCCGTCTTCTTTCTTCTGCTGGGCGCCAGCCATGTCCTTCCCCATGCTTCTGCGGGGAAGATCAATGGCGGCGCCGGCAGAAGAAAGAGACGGCGCGGGACATCGGGGGAGCTCGGGGGTGTATAGTTATTATTGTTTTATGCTGTGCTGTATACTACTGGGGTGCTTGTATCTACTGGCTGCTGTATACTATGGGGGCTGTGATGTTACTACTGGGGCTGTGCTGTATACTATGGGGGCAGTGCTGTACTAGGGGGCTGTGCTGTATATACTGGGGGCCTGTGCTGTATACTACTGGGGCAGTGCTGTATACTACTGGGGGGTGTGCTGTAACTACTGGGGGCCCTGTTGTGTATAATATGGGGGCTGTGCTGTATTAACTGGGGGCAGTGCTGTATACTACTGGGGGCGGCAGGCGATACTACTGGGGCTGTGCTGTATATGTGGGGCCTGTGCTGTATACTACTGGGGGTGGTGCTTACTATGGGGGCTGTGTATATACTGGGGGCAGTGCTGTATACTACTGGGGCCTGGGCTGTGCTGTATACTACTGGGGCAGTGCTGGTATACTACTGGGGGCAGTGCTGTATACTACTGGGGGCTGTGCTGTATCTACTGGGGGCTGTGCTGTATACTACCGGGGGCCTGTGCTGTTATAACTGGGGGGTGTTGTAATGTGTAATGGATGTTGTTGTGTAGGCCTTAGTTCATGAGCGACAGTTTTCCTGCTATATACCTGCATGTCAGAAGAATTTACATTTAAAAAAGGACCATGTTAAATTCAAATCTGTTTTTTTTTTTTTTTTACCGGCTGTGTGTTTGTAGGGTTGGAAAAGGGGTAGTCTTTATACGGCGAATATATCTTAAACTCTATATTTAAACAGGAAAGTAGGGGGGTCGTCTTATACACCAGGTGTCTTATACGAGGAATATACGGTATGTTTTGTAAAAAATAAAGTAACTAGTAGATAAATTCATTAAAGTATTTTAAAGCTTACCCTAGTGGCACCACTCATGTTTGGGACATTGTGTGCACCAGTCAGAGGCGTTAACTAGCCCCCCTTCCCGTTTTAAAGATATATGCAAATTTATACAGAATATACAGACATAAAGTTCACTAACATACATTCACTATCCTATACTCACAATCCCACATACATATATGTATACATCATGCATACATTTAGTAATCAAATATACATTTATACACATAATACAAACTCATACAGTATATACACACATACAGTATATACACATCAAATTTGCACACTTACTGTATAGTACACACATTATATACATATTGTATGTATATGTATACTTATACATACAGTATGTATAAACATACACATACAGTGTTTACATACAGTACATACAGCATTTACACACATACATTTAGTATACATAGCATATACACACACGTATAGCATGTACACACATACAGCACACGCATACATTCACATACATTCAGCACATTCACATACGCACCATATACAAAAACACACATACAGCATTTATATATTATATATACACACATACATAAGCATATATATACACAACAATACAGAAGCATATACAATCACGGCAATTAGGTAACCATGATATAACGGGGTTGGACCCCATTTGCTCGAAGCCCCAATTTTGGTGTGGCATAGATTTCAACAAAGGTGCTGGAAGCATTCCTCAGAGAATTCTTGGTCCATATTGCCATGATGGCATCACACAGTTGCCGCAGATTTGTCGGCTACACATCCATGATGCGAATCTCCCGTTCCACCACATCCCAAAGATGCTCTATTGGATTGAGATCTGGTGACTGTGGAGGCCATTTGAGTACAGTGAACTCATTGTCATGTTCAAGAAACCAGTCTGAGATGATTCCAGCTTTATGACATGGCGCATTATCCTGCTGAAAGTAGCCATCAGATGTTGGGTACATTGTGGTCATAAAGGGATGGACATGGTCAGCAACAATACTCAGGTAGGCTGTGGCGTTGCAACGATGCTCAATTGGTACCAAGGGGCCCAAAGAGTGCCAAGAAAATATTCCCCACACCATGACACCACCACCACCAGCCTGAACCGTTGATACAAGGCAGGATGGATCCATGCTTTCATGTTGTTGACGCCAAATTCTGACCCTACCATCCGAATGTCGCAGCAGAAATCGAGACTCATCAGACCAGGCAACATTTTTCCAATCTTCTACTGTCCAATTTTGATGCTTGTGCAAATTGTAGCCTCAGTTTCCTGTTAGCTGAAAGAGCGTGGCACCAGATGTGGTCTTCTGCTGCCGTTAGCCCATCTGCCTCAAGTTCGACGTACTGTGCGTTCAGAAGATGCTCTTCTGCCTACCTTGGTTGTAAGGGTGGGTGAGTGTGAGTCACTGTTGCCCTTCTATCAGCTCGACACCAGTTGCCATTCTCCTCGACCTCTGGCATCAACAAGGCATTTCCGCCCATAGAGAACTGCCGCCGCTCACTGGAGGTTTTTTTTCTTTTCAGACCATTCTCTGTATATAACCACCCGGCCACTTTATTAGGTACACCTGTCCAACTGCTCGTTAATCATAATTTCTAATCAGCCAATCACATGGCGGCAACTCAGTGCATTTAGGCATGTAGACATGGTCAAGACAATCTCCTGCAGTTCAAACCGAGCATCATATGGGGAAGAAAGGTGATTTGAGTGCCTTCAAACAAGCATGGTTGTTGGTGCCAGAAGGGTGGCTGAGATATTCAGAAACTGCTGATCTACTGGGATTTTCACGCACAACATCTCTAGAGTTTACAGAGAATGGTCCGAAGAAAAGAAAAAAAAAACATCCAGTGAGCGGCAGTTTGTGGGCGGAAATGGCTTGTTGATGCCAGAGGTCAGAGGAGAAGAAGCAACTGGTTAGAGCTACGGATAGGAAAAGGCACATGACTCAAATCGCCCACGTTACAACACACAAAGTAGAAGACCACACTCCGGGTGCCACTCTTGCTCAAAGACAGAACAGGAAATGAGGGCTACAATTGCACAAGCTCATCAAAATTGGACAGTAGAAGATTGGAAAAACGTTGCTGGTGATGAGTCTCGATTTCTGCTGCGACTTTCGGATGGTAGGGTCAAAATTTAGGCTGTCAACAACATGAAAGCATGGATCCACCGGCTGTTGTATCAACGGTTCGGCTGGTGGTGGTGGTGTCATGGTGTTGGGGAATATTTTTGGCACTCTTGGGCCCCTTGGTACCAATGAGCATCTCTTTGCAACGCCAAGGCCTACCTGAGTATTGTTGCTGACCTTTGTCCATCCCTTATGACCACAATGTACCCAACATCTGATGGCTACTTTCAGCAGGATAATCGCCATGTCATAAAGCTGGAATCAACTCAGACTGGTTTCTTTGAACATGACAATGAGTTCACTGTACTCAAATGGCCTCCCAGTCACCAGATCTCAACAATAGAGCATCTTTGGGATGTGGTGGAACGGGAGATTCGCATCATGGATGTGCAGCCGACAAATCTGCGGCAACTGTGTGATGCCATCATGTCAATATGGACCAAAATCTTGAGGAATGCTTCCAGCACCTTGTTGAATCTATGCCACAAAGAATTGAGGCAGTTCTGAAGGCAAAAAAAGTGGTGTGGGCGCGCGAGGCAAATTGTAGCCTCAGTTTCCTGTTCTTAGCTGAAAGGAGTGGCACCAGATGTGGTCTTCTGCTGCCGTAGCCCATCTGCCTCAAAGTTCGACGTACTGTGCGTTCAGAGATGCTCTTCTGCCTACCTTGGTTGTAACGGGTGGTGATGTGAGTCACTGTTGCCTTTCTATCAGCTCGAACCAGTCTGCCCATTCTCCTCTGACCTCTGGCATCAACAAGGCATTTCCGCCCATAGAACTGCCGCTCACTGGATGTTTTTTCTTTTTCAGACCATTCTCTGTATATACACTCACCGGCCACTTTATTAGGTACACCTGTCCAACTGCTCGTTAACACTTAATTTCTAATCAGCCAATCACATGGCGGCAACTCAGTGCATTTAGGCATGTAGACATGGTCAAGACAATCTCCTGCAGTTCAAACCGAGCATCAGTATGGGGAAGAAAGGTGATTTGAGTGCCTTCAAACAAGGCATGGTTGTTGGTGCCAGAAGGGCTGGTCTGAGTATTTCAGAAACTTTCTGAAATACTCAGACCAGCCCCCTTCTGCACCAACACAGTGCTTGTTTGAAGCCACGTCAAATCACCTTCTTTCCCCATACGATCTCGGTTTGAACTGCAGGAGATTTGTCTTGACCATGTCTACATGCCTAACTGCACTGATTTGCCGCATGTGATTGGCTGATTGAAATTAAGTGTTAACGAGCAGTTGGACAGTGTACCTAATAAAGTGGCCGGTGAGTGTATATACAGGAATGGTTCTGAAAAGAAAAACCTCCAGTGAGCGGCAGTTCTATGGGCGGAAATGCTTTTGATAGCCAGAGTCGAGGAAGGGCAGACTGGTCGAGCTGATAGAAAGGCAACAGTGACTCACATCACCACCCTTACAACCAAGGTAGGCAAAGAGCATCTCTGAACGCACAGTACGTCAACTTTGAGGCATATGGGCTACGGCAGCAGAAGACCACATCTGGTGCCACTCTCTTTCAGCTAAGAACAGGAAACTGAGGCTACAATTTTGCACAAGCTCATCAAATTGACAGTAGAAGATGGGAAAAATGTTGCCTGGTCTGATGAGTCCGATTTCTGCTGCGACATTCGGATGTGTAAGGGTCAATTGGCGTCAACAACATGAAAGCATGGATCCATCCTGCCTTGTCATCACGTTCAGCGGCTGGTGGTGGTGGTGTCATGGTGTGGGGAATATTTTCTTTCTGGCACTCTTTGGGCCCCTGTGGTACCAATAGAGCATTGTTGCATGCAACGCCACTCCTACCGAGTATTGTGTCTGATCATGTTACTCCCTTTATGACCAAATGTACCCAACATCTGATGGCTACTTTCAGCAGGATAATGCGCCATGTCATAAAGCTGGAATCATCTCAACTGGTTTCTTTGAACATGACAATGAGTTCACTGTACTCAATATGGCCTCCAGTCACCATATCTCATCCAATAGAGCATCTTTGGGATGTGGTGGAACGGGAGATTCTGCATCATGGATGTGTGCCGACAAATCTGCGGCAACTGTGTGATGCCCATCAATGTCACTATGGACAAAATCTCTGAGAAGCTCCCAGCACCTTGTTAATCTAGCCACGAAAAATTGAGGCAGTTCTGAAGGCAAAAGGGGGTCCACCCGTTACTATCATGGTGGACCTAATGGGCCGGTGAGTGTATATCGCTTCTGTATGTTGTGGTATATATATGCTTATGTTGTGTGTATTATATAATATATAAGCGTGTATGTGGTGTGTTTTTGTATATGGTGCGTATGTGACTGGTGGGGTGCTGAATGTATGTGATGTATGCGTGTGCTATGTGTTGTACATCTAAAAACCGTGTGGTATAGCTTATGTATACTAATGTATGTGTGTAAATCTGTATGTACTGTTAATGTACACTGTATGTGTATGTTTATAACATACTGTATGTATAAGTAACTATACATAATATTATATAATTGGTACTATACAGTAATTATGGTGCAATTTGATGTGTATATACTGTATTGTGTATATACTGTAGAGGTTGTATTATGTGTATAATGATTGTTGATGTACATAAAATGTATGCATATAGTGGAGAGACATAATGTATGTTGATTGTGAGTATAGTAT
Source organism: Engystomops pustulosus (assembly GCA_019512145.1). Lineage (NCBI taxonomy): Eukaryota > Metazoa > Chordata > Amphibia > Anura > Leptodactylidae > Engystomops > Engystomops pustulosus. The sequence continues at coordinate 133,823,770 of CM033646.1, read as the reverse complement.
AGTTGATGTATGATTGTAGAGACTTTATTCTGTATATGTCTGTATAAATTTGCATATATCTTTTAAACGGGAAGGGGGCTAGTTAACGCCTCTGACTGTGCACAAATGTCCCAAACATGAGTGGTGCCGACTAGGTAAGCTTAAATACTTTAATGAATTTTATCTACTAGTTACTTTATTTTTTACAAAACAACCGTATATTCCTGCGATAAGACGACCTGTGTATAAGAACGCCCCCTACTTTCCTGTTTAAAATATAGAGTTTAAGATATATTCGCCGTATAAACACTACCCCTTTTCCAACGCATACAAACACACCGGTAAAAAAAAAAAAAAACAGATTTGAATTTAACATGGTCCTTTTTAAATTAATTCTTCTGACATGCAGGTATAATGCAGAAAAAGAACTTCGCTCATGAACATAAGGCCTACACAACAACATTACCATTACAGCACAGCCCCAGTAGTGTACAGCAAGCCCCCGGTAGTATACAGTCGCAGCCCCCAGTAGTATACAGCACAGCCCCCCGTAGTATAACAGCACTGCCCCCAGTAGTATACAGCACTGCCCAGTAGTATACAGCACGCCCCCCAGTAGTATAACCAGCACTTAGCCCCCAGTAGTATACAGCACTTCCCCCAGTATATACCGCACACCCCTAGTATATCAGCCGCCCCAGTATCAAGCCCAGCCCCAGTATTATAGCAGCCTGCCCCCAGTAGTATAAGCACTGCCCGCCCCCAGTAGTATACAGCCAGCCCCAGTATTATACAGCACACCCCGTAGTAAATCACAGCCCCCAGTAGTATACCGCACTGCCCCAGTAGTCATACGCCACACCCCCAGTAGTATACAGCACGGCCCCAGTTCTACGCACTGCCCCCAGTATATACAGCCAGCCCCCATAGTATACAGCACAGCCCCCATAGTATACACCCAGCCCCCATAGTATTACAGCACTGCCCTGCCCCCAGTAGTATACAGCACAGCATTAAAAAAATAAAATAAACATATACTCACCCGCAGCTCCCCCGATGTCCGCGCCGTCTCTTCTTCTGCCGGCGCCGCCCATTGATCTTCCCCCGTCAGAGGACATGGGAAGGACATGGCTGCGCCCACAAGAAGAAAGAAGACGGGCCGGAAGACTGAGACATGCACACGCGACTCGGGCCAACGGAGTGAGTTATGCGCCCCGATGTCTTTTTGAAGGCTGCCGGCACTTTTTGAGGCTGCGGCCCCTCGCTGTGGCAATTGCAGCAAAGACACCGGCTATGGAAGGGCTCACCGTGAGCCCTCCATGCACCGGGACCGCCGCCGTATAAGACGATTACCGGCGTATAAGACGACCCCAGGATACAGAAATTTTTCTGTCTTCAAAAGTCGTCTTATACGCCGGTATATACGGTATAAAAATCTATCTTCTCCTAATCTGTACGCGATACAGTAAGCATAATAATAACAAAAAATTTACGAAACATCACAAAAGCACATTAAAATTGCATTGCTCATTGAGCCCTCAGGGACATAGAGGGGTCTTTACGGACCCATCGCCCCCCGCATCGCTTCGCCGTTGCGTGTCCCGCTCTCGCTGGCTTCGCTTTCTCCGTGTCGCCCTGCCCACTATTTCTCTTGCGCGTTCTGAAGATCTAACCTGTTCCACCTTCAGTATCAGGGTTCACTTCGCTAGACAGTCTAATGTATTTTTCCCGGTTCCGATATTACTTCGCGCCCGTTTCCTGTATGCCGGGCTTTTGGCGCATTGTGCGCATCTCGCCGTGCATGCACGCGACGGAAATCGGGGGCGGGGCCGAAACTATAGCAACGGTATTCAGAAACGGACACGCCCTTATACCTGTTACCAGGTATATGATGTGCATGTGGGACCTCGGAACTCTCGCTGCAGTCAGCGACTCTGGTGACATCGTAGACTTTCTTAGTGGAATCGACCCGAGACAATCCACCGCACAGAGTTGGCGCACGCTCGTATCGTGAATGGGCCGGGTAATCAATATACTCGCCCCAAAGTCTAATCCGACTTTAGAAAAGGGAAAGGAAGGGAAAGCGGATGTGCAACAAGATAATTTTATTTCATCCATATACAAAGATAAAAACATTAAAACCCAGAGAATGGGAAAAAGAACCCATGGTCCTCCGCAAAATATTTCATTAGTACAAACCAACAATGGATACAAGCTGCTAAAGATAACGGTGTCAAAATAATGCCAACATCACATGGTAATAATAAGGTGCCAAGTGCCTATGCCTAATACTACACGTTCGGGACTGTGGCTGTGTTGGTGTACCAAGAACAAGTAGAGAACAGTGGTGGCAAATTACTTACCCGGTCCATTCGCGTCCACGCGGCGGCTTCCTTCTTCGTCTCTGGATTCGGGTCCGCCGGGATTTAATAAGGTAATTTCTTCTCCGTCCACCAGGTGCCTGCTCGCGCTGAAAGTAACTCATCGCGTCCGGAATGCACCGAGCCTGGACCAGTGTACGGTAAGCGGTCCTTAGCGACACTCTTTTCGGGTTTTAAATAAAAATGCGGGCGGTTTTCCGAATATACTTCGGTTTTTCGTTCGGGCGTAACCCCCCCCCCGATTGCCCCGTTTCCGCTCGCATGCCAGCGCCGATGCGCCACAATCAATCGCGTGCGCCAAAAATCCCGGGCATTTAAGTACAGCGCGCAAAACGGAAATATTCGGGTACCACACGGTCGGGAAAACGCGACTCGGTGCCCATTAATAAATGACCCCCAGTGTCCTCATGCAAGGTTTATACATATTTAGTGAGAGCAAAAACAAACAAAACATGGATAAAGAATGCTGCGTGCAGAAAAAGCCGCTAGTGGTGTAGATACACATTCAAGTAGATACAAAAGCAGTACTCACATTGTATTACTAATGTATGAGCAGAGAGAGAGACCCAACGCCCCACGCTATCGCTTTTGGTTCTACTTGAATGGTGTATCACTACCAACTGATGCTGCTATTTTCTGCACGCAGCACTTTATCCCATGTTTTTTCGTTTTTTGATCTCATAATACTGTTACACACCACCTTGCATTGAGACACTGGGGGTCATTTTTACTAGGCCCCGATTCGCGTTTTCCCCGACGTGTTTACCCAATATTCTCGATTTGCGCCGATTGTAACCTGAATTGCCACCGGGTTTTTGGCGCACAAGTCGATAGGATTGTGGCGCATGGCCGACGGCAATGGCCGCGACGAATCGGGGGGCGTGGCCGAACGAAAACCCGACGTATTCGAAAACCGCCGCATTTAAGAACCGAAAATGGTGTCCTCGGGAACACCTGCTTACCTCACCACAGACGGCCCTCGGTTGGGGGATTCCGGCGCGTTAAAATGCTTTTTCAGCGCAGCACGCGCCACCTGTGGACATCGGAGGAACTTACCTTATTAAATCCCGGCCGGACCCTGAATCCATGTGCACGAGAAGCGCCGCTGGATCGCGAACTGGACCGGTTAAGTAATTTGGCCCCACTGTCCTCGTACTTGTCGTGTACACCACAGCGCACCACGTCCAGAACGTTGTTTGAGTTCAGCCTAGCATACTTTGCAACCTTATTATTACATTGATTTATGTGCATATTTTTACACCTTTATTTTAGCAGCAGCAGTTGTTATCCATGGTTTGTTGTACAAATTATGAAATATTTCTGAGGAGAGACCATTGTGTTCTTTTTTCCATTTCTTCTGGGTTTGTTCAATGTTTTTAATCTTGTATATTTGATGAAATAATAATTTATTCATGTTTGCCACATCCGCTTTTCCCTTTCGTTTCTAAAGGTAATCATTATTTGGATGTGGTTATTGGTCATTGCGTTATTCCCCTCTCAAATCTTGTTAAGATGTCTAATTCTAGGTCTAAGTCTATTATCCAATAAACCTTCACTTTGAGTAACCTCTTTTTTAGCACGACTCATTTTCTTGTGTTATAACTTTCTATTATTAACCGCGTAAGCACTAAACAGTTGGGGCAGATTTACTTACCGGCCCATTCGTGACCACGGCGCGTTCGCCTCTAACAGGATTCGGATCCGGACGGGATTTATGAGTTAGTTCCTCCCCATCCACCAGGGGCATCTGAACGCCCGAAACCGAGCTGACCAGGTGAAGGTAAGCGCTTCCTAAGCTACACATTTTCGGTTTTTAATGTGGCGGTTTTTACTCGAACTGTCAGGTTTTTGTTCGCCGTTCACGGCCCCCCCGATTTCCATCGCGTGCATGCCAGCGCCGATGCACCACAATCCATTGCGTGCCGCCAAAATCCTGGTGGCAATTCAGGTTACCATCGGCGCAAATTGGAATATGTCGGGTAAACACGTCGGGAAAACGCGAATCGGGCCTTTAGTAATGACCGCCATTATGTTTAAATGCCCGAAAATGTCTTTGCCCTGCCGTCCTCTTTTTTCATCTGCCTTTGTAACGTTCTTCCTCATTGTTTTTGTTAATTATTGGCCTGATACTAATTTTGCGCATTCAATCCAATTTTCAGGCCCGTGTTTTTCCCACATAATCCACGCCCCATGGCATTTTCAGATAAACATAGACTGATTATTACATGTAAAGAATCCTTTAACTTACTTGAACCCAAGGACCCTTGCTTGGGTGGGGACTAAAAGAGTCCCCTCTGATATACCATGAACAATTTTGGCAAGAAGACGCGCAAATGTGCCATTTCGTTTTATCTGCAGAAGCCTTGTTTGTGGTCTTCTCTTCTTTCTAATATAATCTGATCTGATAATTCGTTAGCAATGGAACGACCTTCTATAAATAATTTTGGAGTTTTTTGAAATAATAACACAATATTTCGGATCATGGGACAGTATGACCCATTTTGATAATGTTTTTTTTTGATGAGTTGGGAATGTTGTTGTCATATTGAGATAATGATATCTGTTCGTTTTTTTTGTCCGGATTTTTTTACGTTTAGTGGATCTTAATTCTTCTCTCATACAAGGGGCAACTACTTTTTCCATCGTTTTAGATAGCCCTTTCTGTAATTTTTCCGACAATTTTTTCATTTGGATAGACTATAATTCCTCATCGTTGCTACATGTATCTATGGCACACACACTGCCCTCTTTGGAATTCCCTAAACGTTTGGGGGGGGCCGTGGATAACTGTATAGTTTTACAAATTAATACGATCTTTCTGCTTTTGTATACCATGTACCGTATCTCGAGTATAAGGCCACCCAAGTATAAGGAGCCGAGACCCCTATTTTACAACCACACAAAACCCCCTGGTAAAACCTATATTTTGTTCTCGAGTTATAAGCCGATTTGGTTTTCAGCACATATTTTTGTGCTGAAAAACTAGGCTATACTCGAGGTATTAAGGTAAGTAAGCAATTTGGTCTTCTAGTTTTTTAAATCACCATCTAGATAATCGCAAACCGTGTATCCGTTTAATAAGGTGCCGAATTAATTTATTAATAAACGATATAAATTATCAATCAGACTTTGTCTGTCGATGCTCCTCTCGACTACTTGCATCAATAATGCAGTCGGACTTCGTTGACAAAAGAAAAAAAAAAAACACGTTATCATCGCTTTGGCCAAACCAGGTCACCAAGGAAGGGTGTCGTATATGAGATAGTCTAGCCGACCAGCGGAATAGGACAAGCCAAAAGGGGACGGCGAGCCAGTGGCCCGGCCATGACGGCAGATGCGTGCAAAACAAGCACTATAATGATTTTCAAAGAGGTTAGTCGTGACGGAGATGATATCGCTCGGGTGTATAGAGGGGTCGGAACGGAATACGATAAGGCGAAGATAGTGTAACTGAAGGAAGAGGCACGGAGGGCAGAAGGCTAAGAAAGGTTCTGGGTGGGATGAGGGGTACGTATGATGCAGCAAGTTGGGAGCGGGAGGGTGAAGAAAAGCTAATGTTGAGGGGGTATGTAGGAGTGACGGGGGGGAATAAAGGCGTGCGCGAAGGGAGGGAAAGAGGGAAGGCGAAGTCTAATAAGCAGGTTATGAAAAGGGAAGTCAGCAGAAAGGGAGGGGGGAGAAGGGAGAGTGAGATGAGATGAGAGTAGGCGAAACGTAGGTTTCGCCTGTGAGAGAAAGAGAATTAAGAGAAGAAGTGGCCCTCAATTCAGGTGAGGAGGAAAGTGAAGATAGTATTGGACAGAGCTTGGTATAGAAGAATAGGGGGGGTTAGCATGGGGTAAATTAGGGGTTGACACCCAATCGTGCGGGGGGAAGAAGGGTGGAATGGGCTGGGTGTGAGGCGGGCAAAATGGAGAGGAGAGTAAAGAATGTACAATCTAAAGAGTCGGAGATAGGTTAGAAAGGTGGAAAAATGAGCGCGGTGATTTAAATTCAGGGATAAGCCGAGGGGTTCCATATCCGAATTCTTTTCCACCTCTAAAATAGTTTTTTCCAAGGATAACTTCTAAACAATTGTCATAATGAAGCTTCATTCACCCGGCCCGTATCCTGCGAGCATACTGTGGCATTCTGGAGATGAAGGATGGGTGGTAACCCATAAGAAACAGTACCAAATCTCTACCACGGGGAAAGTATATAGTGTTTTCCATATTTTGCCCCTGTACTAATAAGAGGAACCAAGTACCAAACTTCATCAGATGTTGGTATTGAATCCAGGAGTACCATGCCTTCGGGAAATGAATGGGCGTAAACGATTGCGGTCGCAGGGATTTGGACCACGAGCTTGGCCCGTTCTGGTAGGGACTGGGCCCAGGCCTTGCTGTCACTTGAACTTTAACCGTGTAAATCACTTGACCGCCGTGGCCCGGCGACATAACTAACTAATATGCGGAGAGAGGGCCCTACCTGCTGCTCTGCAGCTCTCGTCGGATTCTCTATGAAGCGTTGAGCCCTCCCTCCGCTACGCGAAAGCCGGACAGAGCAGGAAGTGATCATACAGACACTTCCGGCTCTGTCACACCGATCGGTAGTGCAACGAGACAGAAAAATGAGTGTCCCCCTGCGCAGAACCATAGAAAAGCCGGAGGAACACAGCGAGGTAAAGTTTATTTTTTTTTATGAGGCTCAGGTGGGCAGTCATAGGGAAATCATAAACGCAAGAGAATGGATTGGAAACATAAACGGAATCATACATCAGGAGGGCATGGGGGTAATAGAACGGGGGCATCATTCCATCAAGAGGGCTGGGGGAATATAAGGGGGCATCATACATCAGGAGGCAAGGGGAATATAAAGGACATCATACTCAGAGGGCATGGGGGAATATAAAGGGCATAGACATCAAGAGTGCATGGGGAATATAAAGGGGGGCACATACATCAGGGGGCAAGGGGAATATAAAGGGAGCATCATCATCATGAGGGCATGGGGACTATAAAAGGGGGCATCATACATCAGAGGGCATGGGGGAAATATACAGGGGCAATCATACCCAAGGAGGGCAAGGGGGATAGAAAGGGGCATTCATACAGCCAGAGGGCATGGGTAATATAACGGCATCATAACATCAAGATGGCTTGGGGAAATTAATTCATGAGGGAATCATAACATAAACACGAGGATCTCATGGGAATATAACGAACGCAACTTTTCACGGTGTTTCCGATGGGTGTTTTGCTGCTCATACAGCAAACACCCGTGGTCACAGTATACAGTGTGTCTACTCCAGGTTTTCTTTGCACTAAAAGAAACTCTTTGACTTGCATGTGTAGTTTATGACGTGATTGCGAACTTTGTGTTGGGGTTGCACGTTGTCCACACGTTGAAGAAATCTGGGCACCTAACGAAACGTTTTGGTCGTGTGTACTTGTTTGCGCCACATTTTATTACGAATGCAACACAACTGTGTAACGCCACTGGAACATGTCATTATCAATTTCCTCCTCTTAAGCCACTTTCAATAGTGATTTTAATGCAGTGCGAGCCAATCAGTGACCATGCTTAAATATGTTCCTTCACACCAATGATCAGGACCTTCTCTATTTGTTCTAAGCATGAGTTTATACAGCTTCCGGCATTCCGTGTATTTCTGTGTAATTGTGTAAATTCTCCATGCAATTGCACAAGTAGAAATGATACTGCTACAGTAAACACCAACTGGAAGATAGTTATCTTTTTCTCTGTACACGGCGGTCCGCTACTTAAGGACAAACCGACTTATAGACAACCCCTAGTTACAAGATTTACAGACAGACCCATCTGACTCTGGAATCTCCTGATCTTTACTATATCCTATCTGTCTGCATAATCAGGCTGTACGGTGTCTGTAATGAAGCTTTATTGATCTCCTTGGTCCCATTACAACGCAAAAAATGTTTAAACTCTCCAATTGTCCGGGGATAATAAAAAAAATTTTCTGGATCTACAATTATAAAATATACAGTTTTTGACTTCATCCATTCAACTTAAGAACACCTCCGGACCCTAGCTTGTACTAACCCGGGACTGCCTGTACTTGAAATAATTGTAATTTCATCATTAGGTATCCACTAAATGATGGTAACCCCACAATCTTGCTGCAAATCCTGACTTCCTGTGATGGACAAAGATTTTTCAATTACTCAAATATTGGGTCAGTGACATGGGACTTTTGAAAAAAACAAAGAGATTACTGACAATTCATACCCACTGCTTCCGCTCTTTCGGTTTGACTTGTCTGATTCGTGGATACTGTAGGGTGTATAGCATTGGTGTCTGTTGTCTCCATCCACCATGAAAAAACTGCTTTTCTACATCCTTTGTTTATTAAGGATTCAAATGAAAATCTTTGCTTCGACCTCGAGCCGTTGCTATCAGGTATTTTAGAATCTGGAGAGTTCATATTGGAGGGTTTGTTTCCTTTTTCACACCAATGTGGATGACTGGCAAATCACTGGAAGCCCGACCTCTGAAGTGATTTCAGTAAGACTTGAAAACATCTCATCTAGACAGTAGACCTAGTTTAGAATTGGTTCTTGTGTTTTCATATTAAATCATCCCAAGGATTAATTTTATAATTATACTTATTCACAATGGAAGGTCCTTTGTCTAGCTGTCATCAAAACCTCTATTTCCACCCTTCAAATAAGTTACAACAGCCTATTCAAGGAGATACAATTTGAGGCCAGTGGAGATTTTTAGTCCCCTGTATAAGGTGTCAAACTTTATGGTAGGTGTGGGTAAATCAAGTACATGTAAAATTAGGACAAATACATAGGCACACAAGATAAACCCTTGTAGAAACTGCATGAGGTTAAAAAACAGCTTTACAAGAGGAAACTGTTCTTGGTGTTAGATGAGCTAAAAGCGGACACGGGACACAGATTGCACAAACATCTCTATAATACACAGTACTTTGGGGCAAACAAACAATCCATGAGTAGCTAATTGTCGTCCAACAAACAGGCAGATGTCCTCATTGTAGTTGGAGGTCCAAAGGGATGTACTTGGATCAGACCGCCTCTTGTAAGGACACGGCCAAAGTAAAAATGATGTCCTGATTTTTGTAGAATCTGAATCAAACCTTGTAAAAGTACTGCCTTATACCTACTGCTTCAATTCGAAAATGTCTTCCATTCCAAGGGTTACTATGTATACATTTATGGAGTAGTTACAGACCAAAGCCCGAGCCAATCGTCCTTGACATCAATCCTTTCAGTCAGCTTATGATTCTAGGAACTGCACACACATTCAGTATTGCTGTGACTACATAGTTTGAACCATGAAATTAGGTTTGAGATCATTTGGATTCCTTTAAGCATGGATAATAAGGGAAAACAGCCGTGTTCATAACATAGACAAGCCACTTTAGAAATCATTGACACTTGGCAGTAAACTAGAGATACGTAAAGGTTTCTGTGCCATAATGATGTGCACTGCGCTGATGTCCTGCGGCTCAGCCATCTGGAATGCAGTACTGTAACTCTGAGTGTAAAAGGTTGTTCCAGATTATAAAACATGACTACATTCCTATTACAGTCAGTTCCACACACTTGCTCATTACTAGGCAGCACCCCAGTAGTCTTTTTGCACAATAAATGCGTCACATTCCCAATAGCCCACATTCCCAAAGATAAAGAAACATCCGAATCGCACTCCTGACAATTTTAGCGTCATGCTGATTTTATTTCCCAGAGATAAATTGGATCAGAGAGTAGATTTTTGTTTTGCACCGTAGCCTTTATCAGTTCTTGGGTGTGTCTGTCATATGTTGGGTGTGATCAGCACGGGTTGGTGAACATTAGGATATTTTTTCTGGAACCATTCCCTGGAATGGTTACGCGTCTTCTCATTTTTTATCCAAGAACAGTACATGCAGGCAAATATAACTTTTTCCCCAAGGTGCTTCTTTAAAGGGTTGTTCACAAATTTTAAAGTTTTCCATTGCAAAGTACCCTCCACCTACTAGGTCACCAATTTGTACTTAAAGGGGTATTCCAGAATAGCATATTCATATACACGTGGGTCCTCAAATAAATAAGCTGATATGTATTAGTTGTTATTTTAACAAATTTTCTTCTCCTGTTTAGAAGAAAATTGTTTGACCTATACTGTTATGAAGAATTAAAAATGCTACTGGCCCTTTCCTCCCGCGCGGCTGTTTGGCAGAGCCATACACAGGACAGAAGATGGCTTTGGCTGTCACATTCCACCTCACATGTCCTTCACCTTCCTTGGCAGGGTCATGTGAGCCCCTAAGTTTGGCTTTAGTCGGTTGTTTGCGTGCAGCCATATAGCCAGTGATGTGTGATGCAGTTACACATTATTACTATGGTAACAGACAGAAACCTGTTACAAAAACAACAAATCGTCACTGGGTGCAGATAATAAGAGGTAGGAGGGTTACGAGAACTAAGGATCTTGGGACTTTGTAGTTTCCATTGCAGCCATCTTGGTGATAACTTTGGAGGCATAAAATTTTGTGAATCATACAATCAAACTTTAAAGCTCCATTTTGTGACAATGACATTGAGTTTTGTTACATTCAATTTATTTATAGCATCATGGGGTTTTCTATCAGACGTCATATTCTGGAATCCCCTTAAGAGTCTTCTGGCCTCACTGTTCACATGATCCCCAGACCACTTTGTTGATCAAGTAGAATTATAAGATAAGTTTAGGTCAGTCAAATTAAACTATAAAAAGAAAAAAGTTTTTTTTCCCACCATAACCTGTGATATTTTTTTCTCTCCAGAAATCATCCAGGCTCTCTTGATCATGTACATAGAGTCGGCCATAACAACCTCCTGCGGCAGAGAGTTTTCCATAGTCCACTCTCTTACAGTAAAGAACTCTTTGTCTATGGTGATGGTAGAATCGCCCTCTCCTCTAGGCGTATAGGATGCCCCTTGTCCTGGTCACGCCTAGGTATAAAATATCTTTGTATGCCATTCAGTATTTGTATCTTGGAATGAGGTTTTCCCTTAGTCCTTTCTTCTAAGAGGAATAACCCCAAATTTTCAGTCTGTGCTTTTTTCCTCGTCCCACCCATTCCCCTATAAATCTTGGCATCTTTCTCTCTGCACCCGTTTGAACAATGACATCAGAAAACCCATTAACCAGGGCCATGGAATGGGTTCAGGGTGGTGTTGACATTATATTACTTGGCACTCTTAAACCTGTCACAGGTAGAGCCGCATGACACGGGAAATCATTCAGATCACTTTCATGACTAAAGCTTCATAAAGAACGAAGCCAAAGTTACCTCTACAGTATAAGTAAAATAGGGTGACCCTAAGGGATTGTACTCACATCGCTCAACTTTGTGGCAAAACTTTCAAGGCCTTCTGATAATAGTTTAAGATTTCTTTTAAAACAATTTGTTTTTTATTGAGCAGTTTGTACAATTCTATCTACAGACATAAGATCAGACAAAGTTTAAAGAAACCTACCATTTTTGATTTTGATGCATTATGACCAAACATACCTGAGAATGCCTGTGAGCTACACGAGAGAAACATATCTTGTTTTAAATCCCTGAGCTAGTGGTTTTAACTGAAAAAACAATTCTTAAAATTCAGGAACTTAAGAGTGTCTTTTGCTGCTTGCTTTGGCTCAGCGCTTTTCGTCTTACACTGCTGAGGAGAATGATGTAATCATTGCAGGCAGATGAATCAAGCGCTGCACCATCGCATCCCCCAACGCGTTTATGAGTGTCCAGCAGAGGTCATTAGTCCCTGTCTGGAACAGTGCACGACAGCTCGTTTAATGTGAATCATGCAATCCAGCTTTTCCAGGGTCCTTATTGGCATGGAATTGTTTGTTCAGCAAAACCACTCTACTCAGGGATTAACAGATATGTTTCTGCTCGTGTAAGCTACACATTCTAAAGGTATGTTTGTTTCATAGTGCATGAATTATTTGTCCTCTCAAATCCTGCATTAAAAATCCTGTATACAGCTGAATAGACCATTTAGAGCCTAAACTTTGAAATACTTGGAAAAAATTAGGGTGTATCCTAACCAATGTTTATGTCCTTTTCACAAAAGCATTTTTTTGCAGCTTGAATCTAATCCTACATTTTTCTTCCAGGCATTGCAATGAAAATTTGCTTTGGAAGAAATCAAACAATGCGCACATTACTAATTCCAGAGAGTCTCTGGCTATGAAGTGTATGACACCTGTCTCAATCCCCTGGTTATGCCTACAACCCTGTAACTGCTGTTCTTGGCTAGAATTTGACAGAAGATGTGGAGTTGATCTGCAATATGACAGCATACAAAACTCTAGTCCTGGCTGTGATTGGCCTTCATCCACTGAGGTGGCCACTGTCCACTATGAGGCTCTTTAGCACCTTCTTATTCCCAAGTAAGTAACATAAAACATAAGTAAAGTGTAAGCAGTGACTAGTGAAGGATAGGTATGGGGATGGGCACAGAAGTATACTTCTTATTGGAGTTGAGAGAGGTTTAGAGAGGAATGGCCAAAAGAGGCACAATGTGGGGATTGGTGTTCTTGGGTTAGGCGACACAAACAATAGCTTTCTCTGCGGCAAATAATCGAACAATAGTGCCTTTTTTGTCAGCCCATGTTCTGGTTAGTGTTGTTTTGGCGTTTCTCTCAACACCAATGACATAGAAAAGACTGAGTCCCCATAGAATTTTCAGGCTTCAGGGGTATGACCCATGGACAAACCGCGGACGATGAAATTACGCCGACACCTGGATCGGAATCTAAGTTGGTACTCTATCGGTTTTTCACACTAGATTCAAAGCAGGTTGGAACTTGCTGGGCACTAGGTCATTCCACTGCTGAGCCTTTGGTCTGTGGTGCATACAAAGTGAGGTCAGAGACTTTATCAGAATCTTAGGACAGGTAGGGAGATCATGACCGATCAGAGTCGGGGATGTACAATGACAAGGCAGGCAGCAGAAGCGTAGTCCAGAAAAAGAAAGAGAAAAAAAATGAAAATAGCAGACAGAAGAGAGCCAAAGAAAGAGAAAGAGAAGAAAAGAAAGAACATAAAGGAAAAGAAGAAGCATCAAGAAAGGAAATATAGAAAAGGATGAGTTGCTGATCTACTGGGATTTCACGCACAACCTCTCTAGAGTTTACAGAGAATGGTCGAAAAAAAAAAAAACATCCAGTGAGCGGCAGTTCTGGGGCGGAACATGCTTGTTGATGCAGAGGTCAGAGGAGAATGCAGACTGGTTCGACTGCTGATAGAAAGGGCAACAGTGACTCAAATCGCCACCGTTACAACCAAAGTAGAAGACCACACTGGGTGCCACTCCTTTCAGCTAAGAACAGGAAAACTGAGGCTACAATTGCACAAGCTCATCAAAATTGGACAGTAGAAGATTGGAAAAACGTTGCTCGGTCTGATGAGTCTCGATTTCTGGCTGCGACTTTCGGATGGTAGGGTCAAAATTTAGCTGTCAAAAACATGAAAGCATGGATCCACCGGCTTTGTATCAACGGTTACAGGCTGGTGGTGGTGGGTGTCATGGTGTGTGGGGAATATTCTTGGCCTACTTTTGGGCCCCTTGGTACCAATTGAGGATCGTTTGCAACGCCAAAGCCTACCGAGTATTGTTGCTGACCTTTGTCCATCCCTTTATGACCACAATGTACCCAACATCTGATGGCTACTTTCAGCAGGATAATGCCAGAGTCATAAAGCTGGAATCAATCTCAGACTGGTTTCTGAAACATGACAATGAGTTCACTGTACTCAAATGGCCTCCCAGTCACCAGATCTCAATCCAATAGAGCATCTTTGGGATGTGGTGGAAGGGAGATTCGCATCATGGATGTGCAGCGACAAATCTGCGGCAACTGTGTGATGCCATCATGTCAATATGGACCAAAATCTTGAGGAATGCTTCAGCACCTTGTTGAATCTATGCCACAAAGAATTGAGGCAGTTCTGAAGGCAAAAATGGTGGGTGGGCGGGAGGCGGCCAAGGCGTGGCGCGCGCGCGCGGATAGTGCGTGGGGGCGGGAAGTGTGGTCGGAGGTTCCTGTGCCGGCGGCTGGGAGGGAAGTTCAGTGTTCGGGCGGGCAATGGCACTATGTCAGTCACGGGGTGGGTGGTTGGTCCTTTGTCTGCCGGCGTATGGGAGGGCTGTGGGAGGGGAGGGGAGTAGGTGGTTGGCAAGGCGGCCGTGTGCGTCACCCGGGCCCCTTTACTTCACGGGGCCCCGTAGCAACCTCTGAAGGCAAAAGGGGCCCAACCCGTTATAGCATGGTTGTAACTAATAAAGTGGCGCCGGTGAGTGTATATATATATGTACACAGATACAGTCAACAAATAGTACTACTTTTTTGTTGTCCAGCGTGGCGGCTGTGTAGGCCATCAGACGGGAGGTTCTGGTTCGGGGGAGCTGGAATTTAGGTGGGTCGGGCTGTCGGTTAGCAAGTGAGGTGGGTGTGAGGTGTGGCAAGTGCGGGGGGCGGGGGTGTGGCAAGTGGCGGTGGGGGGGTGGTTGGCAAGTGCGGTGGGGGGTGGATGGCAAGGGGGGTGGTTGGCAAGTGCGGTGGGCGGGTGGTTGGCAAGTGCGGTGGGCGGATGGTTGGCAAGTGCGGTGGGGGGGTGGTTTGCAAGTGTGGTGGGCGGGAGGATGGCAAGTGGGGGGGCGGGTAGTAGTGGCAAGTGCGGTGGGCGGGTGGGTGGTTGGTAAGTGCGGTGGGCGAGCAGATGGCAAGTGCGAGGGGCAGGCGGCAAGTGAGGCGGGTGGTGTAAGGGGTGGGCGGGAGGCCGGCCAAGTGGGTGGGCGCGCAGCGCGAGGATAGTGCTGTGGGGGCGGGAAGGTGGTCGGAGGTTCCTTGTGCCGGCGGCTGGGAGGGAAGTTTCAGTGTTCGGGGCGGGGCAATGCACATGTCAGTCACGGGGGTGGGTGGTTGGTCCCCTTTGTCTGACCGGCGTATGGAGGCGTTGGGGAGTAGGAGTAGGTGGGGTTAGGCAAAGGCGGCGTGCGTCCCCGGGCCCCTTTACTTCAGGGCCCGTAGCAACCTTGAAGGCAAAAGGGGCCCAACCCGTTACTAGCATGGTGTAATAATAAAGTGGCCGGTGTGAAGTGTATTATAATAATGTACACAGATACAGTCAAATAATAGTACTACTTTTTGTGTCCAGCGTGGCGGCTGTGTGGCCATCAGACAGAGGGAGGTTCTGGGTTTGGTTCGGGCGAGTGGTAATTTAGGTGGTCGAGGGCTGTGCGGTTAGCAAGTGAGGTGTGGGCGAGGTGATGGCAAGTGCGGGGGGCGGGCGGTTGGCAAGTGCGGTGGCGGGTGGTTGGCAAGTGCGGTGGGCAGGTGGAGAGCAAGTGCGGGGGGCGGGTGGCTGGGCAAGTGCGGTGGGCGGGTGGTTGGCAAGTGCGGTGGGCGGGGTGGTTGCAAGTGCGGTGGGCGGGGGTGGTTTGCAATGTGTGGTGGGCGGATGGCAAGTGCGGGGGGCGGGGTAGTTGGGGGCGGGTAGTTGGCAAGTGCGGTGGCGGGGTGGTTGGTAAGTGCGCGTGGGCGAGAGCAGGATGGCAAGTGCGAGGGCAGCGGGCAAGTGAGCGCGGGTGGTAAGGGGTGGGCGGGGGAGGGGAGGCGGCAAGTGCGGTGGGTGGGGCCGGAGCTGCGGGATAGGGCGGGGGGGAGGGGGGGGAAGTGGTGGTCGGAGGTTCCTTGTGTCGGCGGTGGGAGGGAAGTTCAGTTCGGCGGGGCAAGCATGACTATGTCAGTCACGGGGTGGGTGGTTGTCCCTTTGTCTGCCGGCGTATGGGAGGGCTGTTGGGGAGGGAGTAGGTGGGTTAGGCACATGCGGCCGTGGCGTCCCGGGCCCCTTTACTTCACGGGCCCGTCGCAACCTCTACGGCTGATACGGCGGTGGTAGTTACGCCACTGGCAAGCAATGGAAGCCATGGAATGTAGCATGTACTTGTATATGGACTATGGCATATTCAGCTGAAGAGTGTTGATATACTTATGACTTTAATGTGTGGATTGAAATTGTATATAAAAGTCAATCATATTAGAGACCTTCACCTGTGCTGACAACAAAGGTAATTTTAGAGAAACAGGAGGATACCAGGGTTCATCCGAATATGGAGCGTCAAAACTGTAGACGAAAGGAAAGAAAATCCTTGGGCATTTCCATAGCTAAGAATGCCCACACTCCGTACAAACTTATAAGGGGAGAACTTTTACATCCAACAAGTACCAAAAATGTCCTATGACAATTAATTATGCATTGTATATACATTCTAGTTTAAAACGGGTTATTTCAATTTTTAGAATGTTTATGTTCATATTTGGTTTTATTTTTAGACAATTTTTAAAATATTTTCAGGCTGTCTGATCGGTCCTACAATATATGCAACGCTACAGTTTTGTAGTACATTTTGGGTTTATGGTTTCTTGATTCCACCCTGTCTCTGGCTGTTGAATGATACGCCAGGGAGTTCTCCCAACTGTGATGCCCCTGCATAAGTTTGATGCTCCATATTCAGATGATCCTTGGTTTCCTCTGTAGATGTGGCTGAAGGAAAGGGTCCCAAGAATGACGTTTGAAAAGATCTAGTGGTGAGGGATGCAATGATAGACTTGTTTGTTAAGATATGGCAACCAAGTATTGGGGGATAAGGATTTTCTGTACCTACCCCATTTCAGGGAGACTCATAAGCCTTTGTCCTTTCTTTTTTTGGTCTTTTGCTTCTATGAATACCTGTTGCTTGTACACATGTGATACTGATGACCTGTAAATAAAGTGAAAAACCCTTAATGATTGTTAGGCATCTTGTAAAGTCTGGGCACCGAAACTGAAATTTACTGTAGCTAGAGGTACTTCTTGCGCCACGTTTTCTGGTCATAGAAATGTAAATATGCTGATATAAAGCCAGCCTCTTAATAGGCCCTTGCCATACTGTTAATTATATAACAGAGCGAATCCACAATCGTAGCGAGGCAACAACTACGCCGGTATGCATAGAGGCTCAAATTGCAGAGAAAGCATATCAGTATTATCTAACAATCTCGGTCTAAACCTTCTTTTGGAGACTCTCCTGATTCTCACAAATAATGGCCAAAGCTGGAATATAGATACATACACTCAACGGCCACTTATTAGGTACACTGCCTAGTAACGGGTTGGAGCCCTTTGCTCAGAACTGCTCAAATCTTTGTGGCATAGATTCAACAAGGTGCTGGAAGCTCTCAGAGATTTTGGCCATATTGACATGATGGCATCACACAGTTGCCGCAGATGTGCGCACATCCATTGATGCGAATCTCCCGTTCACCACATCCCAAAGATGCTCTATTGGATTGAGATCTGTGACTGTGGAGGCAGCATTGAGTACAGTGACTCATTGTCATGTTCACAGTCTGAGAGATGTTCCAGCTTTATGACATGGGATTATCCTGCTGAAAGTAGCCATCAGAGTTACAGGGTACATTGTTGGTCATAAAGGATGGACATGGTCAGCAACAACACTCAGGTAGGTGGGCGTGTTGCAACAATGCTCTATTGGTACCAAGGGCCAAAGAGTGCCAAGAAAATATTCCCCACCATGACACCACCACCACCAACCGGACGTGTGATACAAGGCAGGATGGATCCATGTTTATGTTGTTGATGCCAAATTCTGACCCCATCGAAATTCGCAGCAGAAAATAGAGACTCAGACCAGGGGCAACGTTTTTTCCAATCTTCTACTGTCCAATTTCGATGAGCTTGTGCAAATTGTAGCCTCAGTTTCCTGTTCTTAGCTGAAAGGAGTGGCACACGGTGTGGTCTTCGCTGCGAGCCCATCTGCCCCAAAGTTCGACGTACTGTGCGTCAGAGATGCTCTTCTGCCTACCTGGGTTTAACGGGTTGATGATTGAGTCACTATTGCCTTTCTATCAGCTCGAACCAGTCTGCCATTCTCCTCTGACCTCTGGCATCACAAGGCATTTCCGCCACCAGAACTGCCGCCACTGGATGTTTTTCTTTTTCGGACCATTCGTGTGAACCCTAGAGAGGTTGTGCGTGAAAATCCAGTAGATCAGCAGTTTCTGAAATACTCAAGACAAGCCATTCTGGCAACAACCACAGGCCACGTTCAAAGGCCCTCAAATCACCTTTCTCCCATACTGATGTCGGTGTTGAATGCAGGAGTCTGTCTTGACCATGTCTACATGTCTAAATGCACTGAGTTGCCGCCATGTGATTGGTGATTAGAAACTAAGTGTTAACGAGCAGTTGAAGGTGTACCTAATAAAGTGGCGGTGTGAGTGTATACTGTATATATATATATAATAATATTATTATATATATTACAGGCCCGGCCTCCAGCACCCGGCATACCTGGGCAGGGCCGGGGCGCCAGAGAGTGCGGGGACCCACACACGCTGTGCACATATTTCCTCTTACTTCTGTGATGAGCTGTGACCTGCACTGTTCTCCCCCACTCGACAAGACACAGCACAGGCAGAGGCTGCGCAGAGTGCCGTGTGGTGCAGCAAATCATGGTGTTAAACCCCTCCTCCCCCCTCACCTTCCACGGAGCTGCGTAAAGCTGAAATCCTGCAGCTCAGAAATCGGGAGCGAAGAGGTGGTGGAGGAGGGGAGAAGCCTGGAAGACTCCGGAGGAGGAGAAGCCTGAAGACTCCTCGGTGTGAGCAGGGCTGATGCAGGACACCACAGGGGTGTGATGGTATGTGACATGTATGGGTGTTATATAGTGGGTGTATTCTATGTGTTATGATGTGTTGCCTGCATGTATCTGTATGTCAGTGTGTGTGTGTGTTGCCTCCATGTTGTCCTATCTTATGCATGTCTCTGTATCTATCGATGTACCTGTATCTGTATGCATGTCTGTCTGACTGTATATATGTCTTGCTGCTTGTGTGGATGTGTGAATGATATTATCATCTCAAATGTACATGAGAAGCAGAGAGGGTCTGTGTAAGATGGGATGTGTGTTATGAGGTTCCAGCAGCTCAGGTGTGTGTTATGAGGTTCCGCAGCAGCGGTGTGTGTATGAGGTTCCCAGCAATCAGGGGGTTGTTGAGGTCCGCAGCAGCTCAGGTGTGTGTTATGGTTATGAGGTCTCCGCAGAGGCTCAGGTGTGTGTTATGAGGTTCCGACAGCAGCTGAGTTGAAGTTTCAGTTTATTACTGTGCAGAGGGAGGGCACACATTTTAGGTTCGCCCTGTTGGTTAAAGACCTCAAAACTGGCCTGACAGTGACACGACGTTTGGGATGATAATAACTGGGGAATATTTCGGGAACAGGAGACAGTTTTTATTTTTGAATTTTTAATGCGGCAGTGAGTCACTGCAAAGGGGCCACTGAGGCCTTTCGCCAGGGGCCTACTGATACCTGGAGCGGCCCTGTATATATATAGATATATATTGTGAGAAAGTGAGAGGTGTCGCTGTGGGAGAAACCGCTATCTATAAAAAGCACCTGGTTTAAAAGCCCTGATTGTCGCAGTAACCCAAGGGTTAATGCAGACATTGTGTAAGCAGGAGAAGTCTGTTGGTCTATGTTGGCCTAACATAGCATAGACACCTTTGTAATGTCAGTATGGGCCTGACTTAGTATGGGAGTAGGGGTAGGCTGGTGGTAGGGGACTCCCTTGTCTGGGTTCTGTTAGCCCACAGGTGCGGGCACAGACCTCGTTAGGCCTGATTTAGACTGCAGCCAGAAGGCAGTAGGTGAGGCTCTTAACGGAAGAGGTGAAGGCTGGATCATGTTCACACAGCAAGTTAATGAGTGGCCTGATATTTTGCTGGCCAAGAGCGTGTGCCCAGCAGCTGGTAAATGCATAGTTAGGTGTTGTTATTGTAATAGGCAGTGCCCAGCCGGGCGAGGTTTATTTTGTATCTTGGTATGTGCCTAAGCAAGCTGAATTTGTGTTTTGACAAGGAAGTGTGAAATAAAACACTGATTTTGGACTGTGTCCCTGTTCCTGCATGCTACAAGGCATCTACCAGAGAATCCCCCACAATATATATAATATATATATTAGTTACTTATATAATAGTAGTGCACAGTCTTCATTAATCAACCTTCACGCTCGGGATATGTGTCGGCTCACGTAATAAATTTGGCGCATGGTATGACTCTGCACCGAAATGTCCTTAGGTGACACCACTTGTCAGCACAGTGCAGCCGCAACAAAAACTGGTGCACTGAGGGTGCTAAGTGCTAATTTACAATACAAGTGCAAGCAGTTTCATTGTCTTTTAGTTCAAGTCAGACAAAAAAAACGTGTGCAAAGCTTAACAATGTGCCTTGGTCTCCAAAGAAGTCAAGAAGTTCACATACTATTCTCAGGGCCGGAGCATTATATAATCTCAGTGGCAGTGTCTTCTAATAATAATTGAATGGAGTCTCATGGACTCGTGATCCAGTAACTAGAACATTGGATTCTAAGGGGCCCTTCCAGGTGTACAGAAGATTGAATCTTTGCTTGGCAAAAAATTACCCTATTTGTATTAAAACAGACATTTTTTAAGCTTCTTTTGCTTTGCCTTCTCCTCAACCTTATTTGATGCTTTTTTCAGTAGATAAAGCAAAACATGACACTGGAGATATGTAATATCATGAAAAATATAGGGACTGTATGCCAAGAAGGGTTCTGTCAGAACATACTCACAGTGAACTGTGGCCGTGCCTTGATCCCATACTGCCCCCAATGTATAATATACAGTATGGGATTAGTCATTCTACTCTCATGGGCCCAGAAGAGAAGCAATGAAATGATTATGTCATTGATTAATTTGGGATCTGGTGCTGTTCCACTTGTGCGTAAGTTGCCCATTCAAGAAGTGAAATTTATTTTTTATATTATTTTTGTTCTGTTCATAGAGAACAATGGTGTGTTTAAAAAATAAAACAAGAAAACATAAAAAATATTATAAAAACTATTTAAAAGGGTATTCCATGAAGGACAAGATTCTTAAAGGAAACCTACCACTGGATGGTAGGGATATAGATGTAAACACGGAGCCAGCTAGGGGAGCTGGTGCCGGAGCTTCCTTGCTGTGTTTTTTAAATCGTATATCGCGGTGTAAACAATTTCGTGAACAGCCCCGGTAGCTTCGGCGCGAGAGCAGTCCGTGCTTGCGCGCGCCTCAATAGGAAGTTGAGGAGGACGGACGTCGCCGGCGTGCCAGGGACGAAGCTACCTCGGGCATTGTTCCATCAAAACTGTGTTTAAACCGCGATATGCAAAGGTAAGCTCCGCGACCAGCTCCCATAAGCTGGTGCCCGGTGTTTACATTTCATACCTTACCATCAGCAGTGAGTAGGTGTGTTTCCTTTAAATATACTCAGTTATAACAAAATTTAAAAAATTATCTAATTCCAATTTATTTACCAAATACAGCATTGCACAGTATATCAATAGTCCTGCCGTTTATGTTACCAATTCGGTGCCCTGGGACCGACTGAATCTTCCTACTTTAGGGTGGTGAGGACGTAGTTTTTCTTATTTGAATCTGCACTGAGCTGCCACTCTGCCTCCAGCCATCCCCTGAATTCCAAGTATGAAACTCACACTGATACTTCCTGTGGCCCCAACACGCATCTGAGAAGAGCTAAAGCTAAAGCTATGACAGACTTAAGGTCTTTACAGTGAAGGGGAGGAGGAATACCAGCACATGCATGTTTGTTAGGATGTTAAGTCAGGGCTGCTTGAGAATGTCCATTAAACTGTAGATAAACTGTTTCACCATGAGAATCAAGCCATTGTCGCACCACAGCATCCCATAGCACTAAGATGGATCATTGAAGGTTCCTAGCGAGCAGCTGCCCACACTCTGGAAGTTTATAATGAACATTCATGAGTTGCCTGGGGGCTGGAGCTAAAAAACACCAAAAACGTGTAAGGGGTTTTAAAAATGTATAATGTGAGGTAAAATGATTTTTATGTGAAACTTCCTATGGTGAATTAAATTGAGAATTTTCTTTCATGGGATAAACATTTAAGTTCTTATGGAGATTCACGTTCTTGCTCTCTGTGATAGTTTTAAGGGAAGTAACGCTTTCGCCAATCACTGAATGAGAGTGTGACTTTCCATAGCACACTGGCACTGCAAAACAATGTTAGATCATTGGATAAAAATTTTCCATTCTCTTGAATTGTAATAGTGAGTGTTCTAACTTACTATTTTACTATATTTGGAGGTCAGGTGAGGAGGGTTATTGGGTGAGTGGGTCGGACCACACTTGGGCACAGTATGTACAAACGCAATGTGGCACATTAGGGCGGACCCCATTCAATCACTATGCAGTCCAAACAGCTTCAATCGGTTAACCTGATTGTATTGTATGGTAAGTGAGGACCCGGTTAGCTGGTTACCATTGCATGCGTTTCCATGGAAACGTATATAAGGGTTACGGCGCTGAGGACTCACCTGGGAACGTAGCGCTGCATTGTCAATGCAATACTAGAATCACGTATGTGATCGACACTTCAGGGGTGTTTTGTCAGGTTCTATGGCAAAACCATTCCACCACTGTTAGGGTTGGTTTGAGAAAAGCAGATTAAGGAATTGCAGCTTCCAGTGACCTTACATCAATGGAGTGACAGGATACAAGACATAATTAGATTTTATTTTCATGTTTGTTACATTGTTTGAAATACATAAACATTAAAAATATTAGACTTGCAGCGTTTTACAGTTCATCTATCGTAGGCTGGTTAACTGAGTGCTGTGCAGCATGGGCGAATTATTGAGTGATGTTTAGCTTAACGATCGTGGTAAAAAATATGTGATGTTTGTATAATTAAAAAGTGACTGGCTTAATGTATGACGATTTTAACTCTTACAATCCCGCAAAATGAGTATGCCAACGTCCTTTTAGAACTTATTTCTGATTCATTATGGAAGTATCAAAATTTCGAGGGGTATTGAACGCTCCATTCTTGTGGTTTTTTCTGAAAAGTAGCAATAAAAATTAAGTAGGAGATACCATTACAGGGTTTTTTCCGTTTATTTATTATAATGAAGACAAAACAAAATATCACACAATCCACCTCCACTCCACCTTCCATATGAGCAAATTTATCCTGCATATCGCTGGTACAATGGTACAATCATGTGTTTGTCAGCAAGAATACACACGTACAGTATAGTCAATTAGACAAGAGATAGAAGTATGTGTCAATCTGTTATTCCTTTGGCATTATTAATCAGATTTATTTATAAATATACTAGGTAGATAAAGAAGTTTACAATTTAATGATTTCTGATTTGTGAAACGCAACACAATGAACAATCCTGATGAGGCGTTTAATTTAGTAATTTACCATGGCAGCTAACTTACATCTCACCCACCATTGGGAAGATCTTACTTCAAGCTCCCACTCCCCTCTCCTGGTGTAGGACTGGATGGTTTTGATTGGAAGTGCTTTGTGGGATTAAATTGAGGCTTACAGAAGATGTATATGCTTTAGGAAAGACAAATAACCCACCTTTTCATACCCATAAGACTGGTTTAAAGCCAGACTGCATTGATGAGGATACAGATGACTCCCCCACATCATGAGCTGAGAGCAGTAAAGAAGGAGGAAGATGCATGACCACAAAATATATCGCTGGCAAACAGTGAACATTTGGCTTTCACTGAATTTTTGGGTAATTCTTCCCCATATAAGCAAAATAAACAAGATAAGACTAAGAAGAGCATATCACTGTTGAGTACTTGTAGATTGAACTAATAAACTGACTGCAGTCACGGAGTATTCATATGAGTCAGTTTCCTTGTAGTTGCAAGAGGAGGGTTATAAATGAACAATCCCAGGCATGTCGATCAGGAACTGACACACAGAAAGGCTAGCCAAACAGACCGTACTGCCCATTCGTTTACCCAGTAGTCGGTAGGTGGCGTGCAACTGTGATGCCATCGTTGACTATACAGACTATTCTGAAAAGGACACGTATGGGCTATGAGGAGAAGCAGATGGTGAGGGCAATACCTGAATGGGAGTGCATCATTGGCACTCGTCTGTATCATCTCCGAGATACCAAGAACGATATAGGCTACAGTCAGGGATATGGCAAGGAAGCAAATTCTACCCTGGCACCTTCACCCTGGTGCTTGATAAGTGGAAATGAAGGTCACAATGCACACACACCCTGTCGAGGAACACCCACACATTGTTGCCAACAATAGGTTGTAGTCAAAAACGGTTCATTCCAGCTCAAAAAAACGTTCTGGTTTATTATAGCAAAAGGTTACTGTCTAGGTGAACCACTGGTCGCCACGGCAGCTGCAACAGTACCTGAAAGAAGAAATAAAACATATATGAGAACCTTCTCAGACAATACAGGGCAAATCCTGGACTACAAAAGATGGTCTGTAGGGTTTGTTCCTAGTTGAAGTTGTGATGGAAAGTCAAAACTGTTAATTTTAATAATGCAGTTCCAGATTCAATTCTTTTTTGCCCCACAGTGACATTGGTATATCCATTTGTAAATTTTATATCCGATCACTGCAGCCGGGGACTACAGTGTTAAGCATCCAGAGAGCTTCAATAAAGTCCGTTGTAGTCGGGGTTAAACATACAATTAAAACATCAACAAAGACTTTCTTGCAAGGTTATCCATACAGGCGGTCCGATTTTAAGAACACGGACCTTAAGCATGACCCCTGTTACAAACGGACCTAGGGATTTGGTAATTTATTGTACTTACCCTAGGCTTACATTAAACCGCTATTGCAGTGTTGTAACGTCCCTGCCTATGACGTAGCTCTATCCGCAGTGGCGGGAAATAATAGACGGCTTATTTGTATGTGAAACTGTGGATGTATTATTGTGTTGGGATTAACTTGAGGCCAAACAAAACCCTTGTCCTTGCATTTCTGTCCTGCCACAGACGGGATACTAGCCATGATGGACCTTCCCCACAGGTGTTGCTGTGGAGGGGGGTCGGGATCGCTTATATACATGCCAATCCCTATTACGAGGGTGTGTTATTTTGGAGTCTGACGCTGTTGTTATACTTGCTTGATCGGACCTGGACCGCCTGTGTATATCCCGCCTGTACCTGGATCCATCAGGCTTGCTGGTTATTTTGAGTCTTGTCTATGTTTATCTAGTTCAGTTTACTGTTTGTTTACAGCGCATGTACTGTATCTGTACCGGACCTCGGTGTATATCTGCTTGATCTTGACTGACCTGAGTAGAACACGTTTGATTTGACCTGTGTATATCTGCATGTCCTGTACCTGTATTGACCTGTGATTATCTGGACTGAGAAATGCCGTGATATATACTATGGTTTGTCCGTTCAGTTCTGTTGTTTTTGTATTCGGTGCGTCCAGTGTGAAAACACTGGTTTATCTGGTATTACGTGGTTTACCTGTTACTGGTCCTGTGTATTTCTGGTCCCGTGGTGAACACGGTACTATCCTGTATTTACGTCCTGTCCGTCCCACATCCAGCAGCTGGCCAGACGAAGTAGTGCCCCTGTCGTGTGTAGGTCGACAGGGAGCGGTCAGTTAGGTTCTGATAGGTGGGGTTCACAACTTATCAGGCGGGTTTATCTGCTTTAGGCAGGCGACTTAGCCCAGTCCAGGGAACGTCCGACAGGGGTGAGTTCGCCACCCCCTACGTGTCTGACAGCAGCGCCAAGTAGGTTGTGGTGTGCGTTTGCTTGGACGGGTGGCTGCACAAAACAGTTATTAATGCTATCTGAAATTAGATTTGTTGGTCAATCATGCTCTATTATGAACAAAGTCTGACATTTTTCAAATCCAGGGTCACACGACCCAAAAAAATTTGGGGGTGGGGGCTACAATTATAAAATATACAGTTTGCGACTTACATACAAATTCAAATAGAATAAACCACAGCACACTCTCTTGTAACATAAACCCGGGGAGCCTGCTAGTTATTGAATGGCCCAATCTATCGTTGTGTAAGCTCATATTAAACACAAACAGTCTGCCGCCCGTACCCTAGCACAGCGGGAAACGTCGGCATGACCCTTTCGTCGTAGAGAAAACACTGTGCCACAGCGCCGCCTATCGGGGAAAGTATAGGATACATCGCTCCCTCTGGCACCAAGTCACCAATTGCAGTCTATGGGGAACGTATATATGGCAGCGCAACAACAGGTTAAAAATTAAGCATTCACATGTTTCTACTTGTAAATTATGTTTTTTTGAATTAACAGATTTGGTGAAATCATCCAGAAAAAATTTTATCGATATTGCAGTTCCAGCTTAATTCGAAGAAGGTCTCTTTTTATAACTTAAAATAGGTCATTCAACAATTGGCACCAAAACCATTCTAAAAACAGACAGCCCTTCAACATATAATAAGGAGCAATTCTGTAATGTTAAAGCTAAGGAGGTAATCTGCCAACATCATTTCCACACTCAACAGCATGGAGGGCCCTGGAGCATGATTGATGGGGCCGGTGCATTTACTTAGGTTCAGCAAGTGTCCAGCACTTTACCTACTAATCACCAATCTATACAGTTATACAAGGTGGATATGGCAATGCTCAGGCCTACTGTTACAATTTTCACTCTTTTTATTCATTGCCAGCCAATGGTATCACAAAAGCTTATTTTTTTGCTCATTTTGCTCATTTTGCTGCACCTCATCTTGACCCCAAAACTCGATGTGAGATTTGAGCTATAATAATTAAACAAGGAAAAACTGAAATATCACATGGTCCATCAAATACTCGAGCCCTTGCTGTGACACGTAATATTTACACATTCCTTTGATCCTGCTTGAGATGTTTCATACTCTTTCAATGGAGTAATTAATAACGATTTGGACTTGTCTAGGAAAGGCACAGAAGCTGTTTATAGGTCCACGCTCCACAGTATAATGAGGTCTAAGGAATGCCACGAGCCGGGCAACTTGGCAACACAGAGACAAATTACACTAAGACAACCCTGAGTCAGATAAGTGTATGGAATAATCTATATGCCATGGATTTATGTTATTTTAGTCTATTTCTGGATTTGAAGAAAAATGTTTGTACAAACCACTTCTTAGTGATAACGATCCAGTTCACGCTCAACGCACGAAGCAGATTTGAACTGCCCTTGCTGTTTGTCTGCCCTGTAGCAGCTGGGAAGACAGATAGAAGAGGGTTACTATAAAAAGGAAAAATCATTGTAATTCCAGCTCATGTAAAACTGTTATATCTACATTAATGGGGTTACCTCTATTTTAGAAATGTGTATAGTGTGGGGGCAAAGGTCTAGCGTAGTTAACAGAGGAACATCTATTAAAGTTTTGTTTGCTGTTCTTCTATAGTAGGTGAACAATCCTGTCTTTACCTCATAAGCAGAATTTACTAAACATAGAATGAGATGAGGATCAGGTGGCTTATCTTAAAAGGGTGGCCAATGAAAACAAAGAGTAAACTTTAAAGGGATATGAGCATCTGTCAATAGCCACTGTATAATGATGAGCATTGGGGGAAAGAAGGAATAGGCTGGTAAAGTGTTTTAGGGGACAGCGGGATAGTCTATGAACATAGTAATTGACTGGTCATCAATCAGGTCCAGAGGCGTATACTATTGAAATAGGTTCCAACCCTAACGAAGAATTAAAAACAACCCCAGTCACTACAGGAGCTCCCACGCTGGTATTATTGTTGGCAGGGCCACCACTGAGTCGAGCCTATATCACCCTGCAGGACTTAGATAGCATTCCTGAATATAATGCTGAAATAAGATTATGGTCATGGCTTGCTCAATGACAAACGAGATCACATGACCCTGTAACAGATTTTATGGCAGCGAGTCTGCTGAAGTGGTAAAAGACAGGAGCTTCACTGACAGACAAAGAAAGCAGAGCAGATTGAATAGATTGTATATGGTAAATAGTCAAATATTTATTCTAGCATTCAAACTGATGAACGGGAAATACAGACTGGAAGGTAGCGGTATCAGGTCTGTCTCTTCAGGAGTCGTGTTACGATCATTCTAGTAGAGCCTGATAGAAAGGCAACAGTGACTCAAATCGCCACCCGTTACAACCAAAGTAGAAGACCACACTGGGTGCCACTCCTTTCAGCTAAGAACAGGAAACTGAGGCTACAATTTCTCATTTGCCACAAGATCATCAAAATTGGACAGGTAGAAGATTGGAAAAAACGTTGCTGGTCTGATGAGTCTCGATTTCTGCTGCGACTTTCGGATGGTAGGGTCAAAATTTAGGTCAACAACATGAAAGCATGGTCCACCCGGCTGTTGTTGTAGGTAAGGTTCGTGCTGGTGGTGGTGGTGTCATGGTGTGGGGGATATTTCTTGGCACTTTTGGGCCCCTTGGTACCAATTGAGATCGTTTGCAACGCCACAGCTGCCCATAGAGTATTGTTGCTGGACCTTGTCCATCCCTTATGACCACAATGTACCCAACATCTGATGGCTACTTTCAGCAGGAAATGCGCCATGTCATAAAAGTGGAATATCTCAGACTGGTTTCTTGAAACATGGACAATGAGTTCACCTGTACTAAATGGCCTCCCAGTCACCAGATCTCAATCAATAGAGCACTTTGGGATGTGGTGGAAGGGAGATTCGCATCATGGATGTGCAGCGACAAATCTGCGGCAACTGTGTGATGCCATCATGTCAATATGGACCAAAATCTTGAGGAATGCTTCCAGCACCTGTTGAATCTATGCCACAAAGAATTGAGGCAGTTTGAAGGCAAAAAGTGGGGTGGGCGGGAGGCGGCAAGTGGGTGGGCCCGCGCGAGCGCGGATAGTGCGTGGGGGCGGGAGGAGTGTGGTCGGAGGTTCCTTGTGCCGGCGGCTGGGAGGGAAGTTCGTGTTCGGGCGGGCAATGGCACTATGTCAGTCACGGGGTGGGTGGTTGGTCCTTGTCTGCCGGACGTATGGGAGCTGTTGGGAGGGAGTAGGTGGGTTAGGCAATGGCGGCCGTGCGTCCGCCGGGCCCCTTTACTTCACGGGCCCCGTAGCAACCTCTGAAGGCAAAAGGGGCCCAAACGTTATAGCATGGTTGTATAACTAATAAAGTGGCCGGTGAGTGTATATATATGTACACAGATACAGTCAATAATAGTACTACTTTTTTGTGTCCAGCGTGGCGGCTGTGTAGGCCATCAGACGGGAGGTTCTGCGTTCGGGGAGCTGGTTAATTTAGGTGGGCTCGGTCGGGCTGTCGGTTAGCAAGGTGGAGGTGGGTGAGGTGATGGCTCAAGTGGGGGGGGCGGCGGTGGTGGGCAAGTGGGTGGGGGGGGGGTGGTTGGACAAGTGCGGTGGGCGGGTTGGATGGCAAGGGGGGGTGGTGGCAAGTGCGGTGGGCGGGTGGTTGGCAAGTGCGGTGGGCGGATGGTTGGCAAGTGCCGTGGGAGGGTGGTGTGCAAGTGTGGTGGGCGGGAGGATGGCAAGTGGGGGGGGCGGGTAGTTGGCAAGTGCGGTGGGGGGTGGGTGGTAAGTGCGGGGGGCGAGCAGATGGCAATGCGGAGGGGAGGCAAGTGAGGGCGGGTGGGTAAAAGTGGTGGGGGGGGAGGCCGGACAAGTGCGGTGGGCGCCGCGCGAGGATATGTGCTGTGGGGGCGGGAAGGGTGGTCGGAGGTTCCTTGTGCCGGCGGCTGGGAGGGAAGTTCAGTGTTCGGCGGGCGGGCAATGCACATATGTCAGTCACGGGGTGGGTGGTTGGTCCCCTTTGTCTGACCGGGTATGGAGGCGTTGGGGGAGGAGTAGTAGGGGGGTTAGGCAAAGGCGGCGTGGTCCCCGGGCCCCTTTACTTCACGGGCCCCGTAGCAACTCTGAAGGCAAAAGGGGCCAAAACCGTTACTAGCATGGTGTAATTAATAAAGTGGCGGTCGGGTGAGTGTATTATATAATATGTACACAGATACAGTCAAATAATAGTACTTACTTTTTGTGTACCAGCGTGGCGGCTTGTGTAGGCCATCAGACGGGAGGTTCTGCGTTCGGGCGAGTGGTAATTTAGGTGGGTAGCGGCTGCGGTTAGCAAGTGATGCGTGGGAGGAGCCGTGATGGCAAGCGTGCGTGGTGGGCGGGCGGTTGGCAAGTGCGGTGGGGGTGGTGGCAAGTGCGGTGGCAGGTGGATGGCAAGTCGGGGGGGGGTGGTTGGCGTGCGGTGGGCGGTGGTTGGAAGTGCGGGGAGGCGGCGTGCGTTGGCAAGTGCGGTGGGAGGGTTGGTTTGCAATGTGTGGTGGGAGGGATGGCAAGTGCGGGGGGCGGGGTAGTTGGCAAGGGCGGGGGCGGGTGGTTTGTAAGTGCGGGGGAAGGAGCAGGATGGCAAAGGGCAGAGGGAGCAGTGCGGGAAGTGACCGGGGCGGGGGTAAGTGGCGTGGGAGAGCCGCGAGGCGGAAGTGCGGTGGGAGCTGCGGCGGATAGTGCCGGTGGGGGCGGGAAGTGGTGCGGTCGGAGGGTTAATTGTGGAGCCGCTGGGGGGATGGGAGGGAAGGGTCAGTTCGGCGGGGCAGGCATTGCACTATGTTAAGTACGGTGCGAGCGGTGGGTGGTTGGTGCCTTTGTACGCGGGTATGAGGAAGACCTGTTGGGGAGGGAGTAGGTGGGTTAGGCACATCGCGGCCCGGCGTCACCGTGGCCTTTAATTCACGGGCGACCGCGACCCCCTCATCGGTGACAGCGGGGCGGTTGGTGTACGCCACTGGCTAGGCAATGCAGAAGCCATTGGCAATGTTAGCTGTATTGTATATAGGGCTATGGCTATTCAGCGACAGAGTGTTGAAATACTTATGCTCATTAGTTGTTAGGATTGAAACTTGTATATAAAGTAATCATATTGCGGACCTTCACCTGTGCTGAAACAAACGGTACATTTAGAGAAACAGGAGGATGACCAAGGGTTCACCGAATATGGAGCTGTCAAAACTGTAGACGAAAGGAAAGAAAGTATCTTGGGCATTTCATAGTAAGAATCGCCCAACTCCGTACAAACTATGAGGACGGGAGGGCAGAATTCTTATCATCCCAAACGTACCCAAAAATGTCCTATGAAATTAATTTATGACATTGTACTATACGAATTCTAGGTTTAAAAACGGGTTATTTCAATTTTATTAGACATTGTAGTTCATCAGTTGGTTTGTATTTTAGATTTTTAAAAATTTTCAGGCTGTCTGCTAGGGTCTACAAATGCAAGTAAAGTTGTAGTCTCACTTTGGGTCTTGTGTTTTGTATTTCACCCTGTATTCTGTGTGGGTTGGCAAGTGCGGGGGGCGGGTGGTTGGCAAGTGCGGTGGGCGGGTGGTTGGCAAGTGCGGTGGGCGGATGGTTGGCAAGTGCGGTGGGCGGGTGGTTTGCAAGTGTGGTGGGCGGGCGGATGGCAAGTGCGGGGGGCGGGTAGTTGGCAAGTGCGGTGGGCGGGTGGTTGGTAAGTGCGGTGGGCGAGCAGATGGCAAGTGCGAGGGGCAGGCGGCAAGTGAGGCGGGTGGTAAAGTGGGTGGGCGGGAGGCCGGCCAAGTGCGGTGGGCGCGCGCGCGGATAGTGCGTGGGGGCGGGAAGTGTGGTCGGAGGTTCCTTGTGCCGGCGGCTGGGAGGGAAGTTCAGTGTTCGGGCGGGCAATGCACTATGTCAGTCACGGGGTGGGTGGTTGGTCCCCTTTGTCTGCCGGCGTATGGGAGGCTGTTGGGGAGGGAGTAGGTGGGTTAGGCACATGCGGCCGTGCGTCCCCGGGCCCCTTTACTTCACGGGCCCCGTAGCAACCTCTGAAGGCAAAAGGGGCCCAACCCGTTACTAGCATGGTGTAACTAATAAAGTGGCCGGTGAGTGTATATATATATGTACACAGATACAGTCAAATAATAGTACTTACTTTTTTGTTGTCCAGCGTGGCGGCTGTGTAGGCCATCAGACGGGAGGTTCTGCGTTCGGGGGAGCTGGTAATTTAGGTGGGCTCGCGGGCTGTCGGTTAGCAAGTGAGGTGGGTGAGGTGATGGCAAGTGCGGGGGGCGGGCGGTTGGCAAGTGCGGTGGGCGGGTGGTTGGCAAGTGCGGTGGGCGGGTGG